>OX155676.1:4110582-4434973 GCA_944547425.1 Eupithecia centaureata | reverse complement strand
AATACAGAACGGACGTATTATAAATAAATAAAAATAAAAAAGACTTTTATTTCTTACAGAAAATGTTAGTTCACAAGTTATTAGTAGGTAAAAATTTAGTTTTAATAGTTAGTTACAGTTTTCCAGTTCTCTATAAAAAAATTAAATAGGTATATAGTTAAGACATATTTTTAATATAATTATTCCGTAAGAACCCCTCTGCAGGTAAAGGCCTCCTTCAAATTGAGCCAGTTTTCTCTGCTGTTTGTGTCCAGTTTGGACCCGCTATGCGTTTGATTTTGCCTACTGGCATCCATTCTGTAATTTTTTTGTCCATCTTTGATCTTCTTCATCAAATAACATTTCTTTCAAGAACTAGACCGCAGAGATATTCAAGAAATTAGGAGAATAGGCAAGAAAGGGGAAAGACCTCGACCAATAATTGTCACATGTTGTACATTTGGCACAAAAATTAATTTGTTCAAAAATAGAAGTTCACTTATGAATACCGGTTACTACATAACGGACGATTTCCCACAAACTATCCTAGAGAAGAGAAAAGAGCTTCAAGAACAAGCAAGAATCGAAATTGAAAAAGGAAATCTTGTAAAAATAAAATATGATAAGCTTGTCATAAGTGAGAGAAACAAAACAGCCGGAAATAATAAAAGAATGCTCTCAACTTCGCCTGAAAACAAAACCACAAAAGGAGTCGAAACAGGCTTACAAGAAAAACAAGCCTCTCAGAAGGTATTTTAAAACCGGGGATGCTGAATAACTTGATTAACAGAAACACAAATAACTCATCGGAGCTGCAGCAAAGTAAGAACATTAATATATCGACGCATGAAAAGCAAACCTTACTAAGCGACAGTATGGGGTCAATTGAGTTTTATATATCAATCGAATCGCCAAAAAAATCCGCGTCGATTGGTCTGAGTCTCATAGCGCTGCGATGAGTTTTGCTGTCGCTTAAGAAGTACGTGAATTCTTAGTATTCTAAAATATTTGGCCCACTAAGCGACACAAAAATACGCATTTTACTTTATTCGGTTGGTTGAACAAGTTGACTTAATATTTTTTGCGGATAGTAAATTGTTCATCATTCGAATTTATTTTATCCATTGACTTAAATAATTTTTCTTCAGTAAAAATCATGAGTACGAAGCGGTAAGGTATTTTTACCTGAATTACGCTGTTGGGGTTTTCTCCTCGTTGAGGGCACTCCAGTTATAGTTAAGTTGTAGGTAGTATAGTAACACCAAACCACTGATAATAGTTTATAGATTTATTCACTAGTTACACGTTAATTAGGTAATCTGAGCCGCACGTAATGTTTAGGTATAGTTAGAGACACACATCGGCGCGTGCCAAAGGTTTCGTTACGACTGTTGTTTTGTTATTAAAAGGTAAATCTGCTGTATGAGCTATATTGGCTCGTACATGCTCCCGAGGGAAAGATGTACCTACGTACCTACTCAGATCACCAAAAGTAAAAACAATACAACAATTTAAAGTTTAAAGTAAAGTTATAAAGTTAAAAGTTAAGTTATGTAAAGTCAAAGTTAAGTTATATAAAGTTAAAATATAGTTTATAGTTAAGAAGAACTTAATGTTATAAGGAATTTCACAATCTAAATCCCGATTTAACTGTTGCTGCCGGCTGGGGGTTGTCCTTCAGATGTTCAGATGTTACTGTAGCGTAGGGTGCAATTTCCTTCAGTTCTATCTCTTCTGTTCTCTCTGGAGTTTTCGCAGAGGTTATAGTTTTGCTGGCATTTTTCCTTTTACACGCAGTGAGGTGTTTTCTGAATCGCCATACTAAGATTGTGACTACAATTCCTCCCACCAGCACAGTGCTTATCGTGTAGTTCCCGATGTCGTGGATAGATAAGTCGTAAGGCAGGCTCTCTCGTTGTTTTTGTTCAGCAATCTGATTGTCTAATAATCTATGTGTTTCAGACAAATTCAGTTGGGGCAGTATGATGTTTATCATTTTGAACGTGCTCTTCATATCGTTCGGTGAATCAATTTTTGGAACTTCTAATGATATACCATCAACGGTTTTGCTGGTGAAAACGTTGTGTGAATAAATTGTAGAGTCCTTGTGTTGTATTACGCAATCCTGACCTAGGGCAAGGAGCCCTGCCTTTGTAATGACTGTCGGTGTTATTTGATTCTGGCATACTATGCGGGTCGGACATTCTGTTATGCAGTTATATAACCATATGTTAGGTCTATGTAATTTAATCCACCGGTCGGAACATTGGCGCTGTATCCAATCGCAAGTGATGTTTTCATAAACATGTTGACTCAGTATTTTGGCTTCGCAGGATGCTGTTGGTCCATGTAAGTTGCTTATCGGCGTGTAGGTGTGGCAGATGTAGTTGTCCGCCGCCATCTTGGAACATTGTTGTAGGTCGGTATCTTCTATTTGTATGTAAGTATTTTTTACGAAGTTTACTCCTATGTACTCAGATGATGTTGTAATAACCTGGCATTTTTATGTACGTTGTCATTTTTGCGATTTTCTTTTATCACTTTCTGTGACTCAGCTTCTTCGCCCGCCTCGTTGATAGGGAGCGGAGCTAGCTTTGTAATTGGCCTTTTTAGTTCGCCGTTCTTCGTTTTAAGCGTGACAACCCGCACTAAGCTGTCGCTACCCGGGTGCAGTTCCACTACCCGGCCCATAGCCCACTTGCCTGGAGGTAGGTTGCTTTCTTTTACGAGTACCAGTTGTCCCTTTTGTATGTTTTCTCTTTTTTGTTGCCACTTGTTTCGATTCTGCAGTAAATGAAGATATTCTTTAGACCAGCGATCCCAGTAATGCCTGCGCAAGAGCTCAATAAGTTTCCAGTTGTTTCTGATGTCTATAGATTTCATTTCTTCAGGTTCATTTATTGGTAGTGACAGCGTCGGACTTCCCGTCAGAAAGTGGCCAGGCGTAAGATAATCCAGGTCTTCCACATCTTCGGATACCGGACTCAATGGTCTGCTGTTCATGCATGCTTCTATTTGTGTAAGAAGCGTAGAAAATTGTTCGTAGGTTAGTTTTTGTTGACCTATTACACGTTTCAGGTGATTCTTCATAGAGCGTACGGCCGCTTCCCACAAACCTCCCGCCGTTGGCCAGGATGGAGCGTTGAAGTGCCACTCGATTTGAAGATCATTTATTTCGTTGAAGAACTCTGAAGAAAGCATCGTTTTGTAGTACTGGAACTCTGTCAGTAATTCTTTTGCAGCTCCGACAAAGTTAGTTCCGTTGTCGGAATATATATGCTTTGGCGTACCTCTTCTAACGCACATTCGCTTCAGCGCTGCGATAAATGTTTGCGTTGATAAATCGGAAACGAGTTCTATATGCACTGCTTTGGTACACATACATATGAAGATAGCTATATAGCCTTTGCAGGTTTTAATCCCGCGTCCTTTGTTTATCTTGACGTCCACGTGACCAGTGAAGTCCACCCCGGTATGGGAAAACGGCCTTGAAGGAGTTATCCTTTCCTTTGGAAGGTTGCCCATCAACTGTTCAGTTCGAATTTTTGAATAACGACGACATCGGATACATTGGCGAAGCTTTTTCTTGACGACACGATTTCCACTGATAATCCAGTATTTACTTCTGGTGTAAGCTAACGTAAGCCTTGCCCCCCCATGTAAAGTTGTCTGATGCGCCTTGTCGATTATTAACTCAGTCAACCGCCCCTCCGATGGTATAAGAATAGGGTGCTTGGTTTCCTTTGGGAGATCCGATTGTTGTAGACGTCCTCCGACGCGTAGAATTCCATCCGAGTCAAGATAGGGATTTAATTTCAAAATATTGCTCTTGTTAGATAGTTTTCCGTTTTGTTTCAAAGTTTTTATCGCACTATTGAAATAATATTCTTGTACTGATGTAATAATTGAGCATGTAGCGTGTTTTATTTCATTCAAGTGCAATACGGGTTCATTGCACTTCCTCGAGTTCATTTTATTTCGCGTTGTGTTTGCAAAACGTATGACCCAAGCGAGTATTCTTGTAATGCGATCTAAGTTACTGTGTCGCTCAAGCAACGAATAAACTAATTCGTTTTTGTATGGCGCGGGTTCCGTCGCATAACAGCTTTTAACTAAGCCCTCATTTGTAGAGTATGTTTCAGATGGTGATGATGATGACGACATGACTTGTTTGTTTTGTGTTTTAAGCCATTGAGGTCCCTCCCACCACAGCGAAAAGTTGGTCAGCTTCGATGGCGAGAGGCCCCTTGTGGCACAGTCGGCAGGGTTTTCGTTAGTCTTTACGTAACCCCAGTTTATAGCAGGAACGATGTTTATTATTTGTTTCACGCGATTAGATACGTATTTTTCATATTTGTTCGGTGTTCCTTGAAGCCATGCTAAGACCACTTTCGAGTCTGTCCAACAGGATACTTTTATGACGTAATCTGCCAGGACTTTAGTTATTTTATCTAGGAGCTTGGCTAGTAAAACTGCGGCACATAGTTCCATCTTCGGGATCGTTATTTTGTTTTTGATCGGTGCCACCTTCGTTTTCGCAGCGAGTAGAGTGATGACGTACGCGCTGGTTGGTGACGTAGTTCGGCTGTATATGACGCATGCGTATGCTTGCTCGCTCGCGTCACAGAATGCTTGCAATTCGATCGTTTCATTGTTATAATTATTTATCCATCTTGGTAAAGTTATGTCGTTGATTTTTGATAGTTCGGTTTTGATTTTTGTCCAAGCGCTAGCTATGTCATGGGGTACAGGTTGATCCCATCCGATGTTTTCGTAAGGTTCTGTCCATAGTTTTTGGAAGATAAGTTTCGTTTGAAGTGTCATCGGCGCTAGCCACCCGAGTGGATCATAAATCTTGCTTATTTCCGATAGTAATTGGCGTTTTGTATACGTTTCTTCTTTACCGACGCTAGGTAATTGAAACAAAACGTGTCTTTTCCGCCGCTCCATGCGAGTCCTAGTGTCTTACTGAACTCTTGTTGTTTAAAGTTGAAGTTTGTGTGGCTTTTATCTTTCTCTTGCAGTTCTATGAGAATAGATGGATCGTTAGATGCCCATTTTCGTAAAATGAAGCCACCCTTCTTTAGTAGCTCGTAGAGCTCCTTTTGTAGTTGTTTAGTTGTTTCCAAACTATGGTGACCCGAAATGACGTCATCCATGTAACATTCATGTTGTAGCGTTTTTTGTGCTATAGGGAAAGCGTTGCCTTCGTCTTGAGCTAGTTGTTTGAGCGTGCGCATCGCAATGAATGGTGCAGCTTTGGTGCCATAGGTTAGCGTACAGAGCTGCATCTCCTTGAGTGGTTCTCCAGGGGCGTCCCTCCAGATCATTCTTTGGAGACATTGTTGATCTTGATGGATTATTATTTGTCTGTACATTTTCTCAATGTCAGCTGTTAGCACGTATTTGTAGGTCCATTTGATGATAAGAGATAAAATATCTTTTTGTAGGTTGGGCCCTTTTTCCATCAAGTCGTTTAAGCTGAATCCCGAGTCTGTTTTCATAGATGCATTAAAAACAGCTCGTAGTTTAGTAGATGTCGAGCTTTCTCGTAACACGCCATGGTGAGGTAGGTAAACTTGTGCTTGGTTTTCAGGCCCCGTCACAGGTTTCATGTGACCTAACTCGATGTACTCATGAATGAATTCCTTGTAAAGTTTAGCAAAGTGTTCTTGTTTCGCCATTTTCTTTTCTAAGTGGAGAAATTGAGCGATAGCTTGAGGCTTTGAATTACCGAGGCTTTTTTCATAGTTTTCTTTCATTGGCATTTTCACTACGTATCGCCCGCTGCTTTCTCTCTCTGTTGTTTGTGTGTAATAGCTCTCACAGTATGCGTCACTTGCAATAGGTTCGGGTTCCGTAGGTACCTCTTCCACCTCCCAAAATCTAGATAGGTTGTCGAGGTCGGTGAGAGTTGCGAAACAGTTAAAATGCTTTGTAGCACCGCACAATATCCAGCCCAACTTTGTTTGCTGAGCTACCGGCGAGTTGATGTTATGTTTCAGTACTCCCTCCATAATGACATCGGAGTATATGTCTGCTCCTAGCAGAAGATCGATAGGCCCAGAGATGTTGAAATCCGGATCTGCCAGCTTGATGTTATCGAGATGTTTCCAATTCGCTGTGTTAATAGTTGAGTTGGGCAGATTACTAACTAGTTTTGGCATAACTAGTGCTTCTGTCTGGAATTTGTAATCAGAGTGAATAGACTTACACTCTAATTTAACCATTCCTTTGCTAGTACCCATAATTGAGCCAACCCCCGTGACAGAGGCGTTCATTTTGTTGCGAGGTAGATTTAGTCGCTGCGCAGCATTTTCAGTAATCAAGGTTACTTGGGAGCCCTGATCAAGTAAAGCCCGTAGGATTACGTAATCTCCTTCTCTGTTTTTGACTTTCAGTTGTAATGTAGTCAATAGTACTTCCTGTTCCCCGTTTATGTGGTTAGAAGTATGCTCTGTCGTCGATGAGGTGGATGGCCTTGGTTTTTGAGTCTTAAAATTATCATCATGAAGAAGCGAATGGTGTTTATAATTGCATACACGGCATCGATTTGTGCTATTACATTTATTTTCGCCGTGGCTAAATAAACAGTTTTTACACAATTTTAAATTGTTTGTTATTTCGACGCGCTTAGGTACAGCCATACCTACAAATGTAGGGCATTGCCTCAGCACGTGCTCATCACTTTTGCAGAGCGGACAGTTTCGTAACGTTGAATGGTAGGTTTTGGCCGATTTATAAGGTTTGTTAGAGTTCATTGATTTCTGGCCGTTATTATTTTTATAATTGTTGTTGGTATTTTGTTTTAGATCACCCTTTTTAGTACGAGCTGTTTCCAATGTCATGAACTTTAATTCCAAGAACTCCATAAACTCGTCTAAGTCTGGTAGCTCTCTCGAGTGTTTCATAGTTTGAATATAGTCACCGTGGGTGGCATCATCTAGTTTTGATGTTAATAGGTGGACGATAAGTGGTCCCCATATAGGGATATCTATTCCCATGTTTTCCAATGCGTTTAAACACTCTTTCGTGGTGTCGTGAAACTTCATTAATTGAGATGAATTCGGTTTTTCCATTACAGGTTGATTGAGAAGCGTATCGATGTATGAGGTGAATAAAAGTCGCTTGTTGTCATAGCGATGCTGGATGATATCCAGGCATCCGTCATAGTTTTCGGCACTGACCGGTAGATGTTTGATAAGGCGCTCCGCTTCACCCTTCAGTTTCGATTTTAGGAATTTCATCTTTTGAGTTTTGTTCAACGTTGGATTATTGTGTATCATCTCAAAGAATAAATCTCTAAATGGTATCCAGTTATTGTAGGATCCATTGAACTCTGGTAGTTCCATCCTTGGGGTTGTTTTTTCGTAGTGAGATGTTTCAAACATTTTTCTGTTAAGATTTTCCTTGAGGTCATCGTAAATATGCTCCCAGTAGTCGTACTTATCGTCATACTCCTTATCTCTTCCCTGCAATAAGTAGCTGAGTTCCCAATGGATCTTGTCAATAGATGCCCACTTTGTTTGTATAGTGCTCAAGTGATCTTGTAGTTGCCACTTTTCTTTTGTTTCATACGTATTTATTTTTGAAACAGCTCGTTCAAAAGCATTAAAGTTGAACATTTGGTTGCGATATAGAACTGATATCTGCCTTTCAGTATCTTCATCAGTAGGCTCTTGAACCTTAGGGGTGCCAAACTTCGGGGTTCCACGAATATTAGGCACTTGTAACTTGGATGTTCCCGAAGGTCCAGGTGCAGTTTTAGTTAACTCCTTCTGTAGTAGAGTCATAGATTCCATCGTTTCGTCGAACATGGTCTTTGTTATTTCATAAATGTTCTCCTTGAAGTAGTCATGGCCGCTCTTCGCTAACTCATACTTCTTCAGGATCTCGTGGTTAGAAAGAAACTCGTCCCAGTGGGATCGTAAAGCTTCAATACGTTTTTTAAGGTAATCTAAGGATTTTCTACTTATAGGATCCTTTTTGTAATTAGTTTTAAGTGTTTTGATATTCTCGTAAGAATTTTGTTGTTTGTTTATTAGTTCAAGGAAGTAGTTTTCTTCTTCCATTGTTAACAGTTAGTGGTTGGTTTTTGTGTACTCACAGTAGGTTCACAGTTAGGTAAGTTGTTATAGTAGCAGTAGACGTTATCTCCGCTCGTAAGTTAATAGTTCAGCAATGACAGCAGTAGACGTTATCCCCGCCGCGCTAGTTCGTTTTGAAATTTTCAGGCATTCAGTGTAGCTCTCCCGATTTACGCTATCTGCACCTTCTCAATACTGCTGGTGAGACCCGCTGGTGGGAGGCCAACAGCACCGATTTGCTAACGTAACCGAAAAAAACACACTAAACACTTTCTAAATTAATTTCTTCTCGAAGGACCAAAAGAGATGTTGGGGTTTTCTCCTCGTTGAGGGCACTCCAGTTATAGTTAAGTTGTAGGAAGTATAGTAACACCAAACCACTGATAATAGTTTATAGATTTATTCACTAGTTACACGTTAATTAGGTAATCTGAGCCGCACGTAATGTTTAGGTATAGTTAGAGACACACATCGGCGCGTGCCAAAGGTTTCGTTACGACTGTTGTTTTGTTATTATAAGGTAAATCTGCTGTATGAGCTATATTGGCTCGTACACATTCATGATGACATACGAAAACAGAATTTGGTGGCCACCAAGAGCAACTTCGTATCTCTTTCTAAACAAGACAAAATAAAACTACCACAGATGCATTAAGAAAATCTTATGTTAGATAAAAACTGAAAGTATGATTTTCGAAAATTCCTTTGTTTAACGTAATTTTATGATAAAATGTAGTGGTGGCGCTAGTGTACCTCCTGTTTGCGCCTTAAGCAAATTTTCTTTCACCTCAGGATACGTGACGACTCTATACCATTGTAATGGTAAGACGAGTGGTTAGCAGAATATGACCCAAGGCCCGCGCGAGTTGCTTTCGTCTACTTGAAACGGTAACAAGTTCACTGTATTCACAGTTACATACAGATACTTGAGTAGAGACGTTCACTTTAAAATTGCGCCTTTTACGGCAATTCGCAGTAAATATAATTTAGAATATCTTCCACGTATTAACGTATTAAACTTGTATATAGGTGCAAGTACCTTCAATCAACTTCATTAATTACTAACTTTACTTCAATAATTCTACTTCGAAAACTTGTCAAAAAGCGGGAAAGCCACATGATCGTTTAGAGTGATGAAAGTTCTACCTAAGGGTGACAAAACTAAATCCAGCTGTGCTGCGCTGTACTGCGCTATGCTGTGTCAACGTCAACTCGCTCGTCTAATGTTTTAATGAGGATACAAACTAACCATGCTGTGCTGCGCTGTGCTGTGCTGCGTTAATCTGTTGACCAAACATAGCACAGCTTAGGGTAGGTAAGAAAGCTGGCAGCTTTTGAATTACTGGTGACTAGTTTCTGCTCTCAGCTCCATACTAGTATTTTCTCCGCTACTTGATAAACAATGGAATAAATAAATAATGCTGGATTCACAAAACATATTTATCCCCCAGCTAAGCAGACCATATTATTTTATTATGTCCTAGATAAACTTAATAATTTATACTACCTAGATAAATATATGATAATTTTTACTATACTTTTAGAAAACAACCAAAACACCCAGAAAATGTATCTGCAGATCGTACAAATACTTTTCCCGAGATGGGATAGAACCCGCAACCTCCTGCATCGCAGGCGGACCTTCGTTTGCTGGGTCACAGAGGTCGTCAAGAGAAAATGAAAAAGTGCAATAGTACATTGTTACCCAAGGGTTGAAAGTAACTTATTTAGTCCCGAACCGGGGTTTGGTGGCAAAACCGTGCGAAGCCGGGACGGGTCGCTAGCGACTCTCATGACTTAAGTCATGAGAAGTCAACTTTAAAATTAACTAGCGACCTTATAATACTAGTACGACATCACAAAGACACTTATATTACTATCTAATTTATATTACTTTAGAAATAACTCATTGTTACTCCTCAAATTTCAAACGAAGTCAAAAGTAGGTACCCTTTATTTGTTCGTTGTAATAAGTATTTGCTCAATCGTGTGAAATAAATTATAGTAAACATTTTAAGTACACATAATTTAATTGAAAACAGTAATATAATGTTTGAAACTTACTGGTACTTAATTTATTAAATATGACATTATTTAATTAATTCGTAAAACGTTAAAATTTAAACTGTAAATTATTATCGTATTAGAAATACAGAGTGAATTGATATTCTCTCCACTTTATTTTTTATTTACCAGTGGTAATTGAAATAGTGTTCAATTTCTACCGCAGTACCAATGAATGAATGAAAGAATGAGCGGTGAATGATACAAACATGGGGAACCTAAGCCTAGATTCCACAGTCATATCATCAGCCTAAATTACTCAACTGCTGGACATAGGCCTCCCCTAGACAAAAATATAAATAATTAATTAGTGACGTTATTTCAACGTCATTTTTTGTGTAGTAACGTTAGTGCAGTTCTGTTTGCGCGAAGAGATTGATAGAAAGGTTTCAATTTCACACTTTTGACACACGTTTGACATGTGCAGTTGGTCATTCACCGCCACATCGCTAGACATAATCTATGATATAAGGCACCATAACACAAACTCTGCTTAAAGCGGTATTACACGTTATTCAGGGACCCTAAACCTAACTAAGAGTGGTGTAATAAGATTTAGGGTCCCTAAAAGGGACGGACCCGGACCCGGAAGATATTCAGGGCCCGGTAGTTAGGGCCCTGAATAACGTGTAGTGTAATACCCCTTTTAGGCTGGGGCTAGATAATGCTGTATGGATTGACCAGTATTATTTACATATTTATATGTATAGGTTAAAAGGTAAAACGATTAGTAATTTAGTGAAATATGGGCCCGAATTTTCAACCTAAGAATTTAACAGTAGGTAATCAACAAGGTAATTTTCGTCGGTTTAAAAACATCTGCTTTGTTGGCAGAAAACGTTTTTTATGATGTGTTGGGATTAAACGTAGAGTAAGATAAGGCCCCGTGAAATATTCACGGGTGGGCTCAGTTGTCCGGTAGCGGATATCCCTTGAATGATTTATTTGTAGAGTCGAGGTCAAGGCCCTTGCAAAGGTACAGCATTGTACTAACTTATAAATAAATTAATTTAATAATGTTATTTATGTGTAATAGGTAAAAGGTCATGTAATATAATTTTTGATATTTTTTTCTATTCTTTGATTGTAATTTTCGTTGTTAATAAAGATGTTACTAAAATTCCATTTAATAATCTTGGACCTTTCACATGGCAACATCTAGCCCCAAGCTAAGTTACGGCGTGTGTTATGGGTGTAGGTAGGTACTATACAAGACAATACATAAAGCAGAACGAAAGACACATCTCTATTAACAATGAAAATTACAATTAAGGAACAGGAAACAATTACAACTAGTATATACTTATGAAACCATTGAGTTAACTACAGACGGTTGCAAACGGTCTAAAGGTCACAATTGAACCAGTCGGAAGCGTCCCCAAGACACTGGCTGCATTACCATGCTTTATGACATAAAACATACAACATGGAAAGATATTTTTATCATAAATCTCATCTAATCTGCAGGGATTTCCTGGGAAAACACCCTGGTTATCCCTGCAGATTGTATAAACACTTTTTTTAATGAATGTCACCTCTTTGCGCCAAAACTACTGAACGAACGTACTTAAATTTTGCATAGATTTAAACCAGCATGCAGTATTCCGAATACGTACTGAAGTCTTTTTCCAAATGCTGCATGCATGGTTCAAGAGGAAAGCACATGAATTTTTGAACAGCTTATATGGACCAAGCGCACTGATCCGCCCGCGACTTTGCATCTACACAAAAGATCTTAATTTGAAAATTAAATATTTATTTACGTTTTACAATTATCTACGTACTTTTAATGCTATTACAATTCTTGACAGTCCTGGGCCTTGCCACTTTCCATTACATTCTTTACTATTGAATATAGTAATTATAAATAAAAGATTTATAATTTTTCTGATAAGTAGGTAAATAATATTATCTTCATCCCAGACACAGTGAGAAATGAAATGAAAAATAAATAAATAAAATAAATAGCGAACGCACAAATTGTTCTAATTTTAAATACAAAAATACTAAGATTGGTACAAAAATTATCTCTAGTTATTACCTGTAGGTATACCTACGTACGTATCACATTTCCTTGCAGTTCACCAATTATTTTCATATAGGTCTTTAACATTGATTGGTGGAGTATAATTCGAGCGTACGTTATTAAAAAATAAATCTCCAATCTCAAAAGAGCACTTACTCATATTTTTATATCATACTAGCGACCCGCCCGGGCTTCGAACGGTTATATTATACGTATAAACCTTCCTCTTGAATCATTCTATCTATTAAAAAACCGCATCAAAATCCGTTGCGTAGTTTTAATGATTTAAGCATACAAAGGGACATATGGACAGAGAAAGAGACATTATTACTACTATTATTAATACAAAGGGACATAGGGACAGAGAAAGAGACATTACTACTATTATTAATACAAAGGGACATAGGGACAGAGAAAACGACTTTATTACTACTATTATTACTTTATTAACAATGTAGTGAGTTAGTAAGGATTCTTATAACAGACAATTTAGCAAAAAACGAAACGCCTTTAGAGAAAAGAGATTCCCTCAATCCAATTATTAATTCAGCTCAATTCCTTTCTTTTAACTTTCTGAGTAATCCCAAATCTCTTCGTGGGATACAACGTTAAGTAGTAAGTTGCCTACTCGTGTACTCATGTACCTACGTCGGTAAAGTTGGATCTTTTACTTGTATGGTAACAGGCAAAGTTCTGTAATGTTTCTAAATAATTTACTTTCTTACTTAGGTATAGCCTTATTTTAAAAGCCTGACTATGAATCTAAAGGTCTGGATTTGAGTTTAAATAGGTAACAAAGCGATTCTATGACCCCAGTCGGTCTCGTAAGCACATAGTAGTACATTATTTAAGCACACTGAAAGAAAATTTAAATATCTAATCAATTATTATTTTCTTTTGTACAATTTGGTCTTACAACAAAAAAATGTCCAACATGCAAGACTCGCTTTTTTTTCTTTTTACGCGAAGTGTCCAAGTGTATGGTGAACAAAAGACCTACCTAGTAAAAACAATAGAGGGTGCTAAACAAGTATTTAGTATTTATACTCACCTCAATGACTCATTTAACGACTCAATAACTTAGATTATACAATACATCTTTATTAACAACGAAAATTACAAGCAAAGGAATAGAAAAATTACAACTAGTATTTACAATTGAAACCATTGAGCTAACCGCAGACGGTTGCAAACAGTCTAAAGGTAGCTCAATTGATCCATGTCAATACCAGTCGGAAGCGTCCCCAAGACACTGGCTGCATTACCACGCTGTATGGCAATGCTGATGCGCTGAGCCAGATATTCACCAGCTCTCGGGTCACGCGTCGCATCGACCAGACGCTCAGATAATTTTTTAAAAACCCGGAGAGCCTCGGTACCCCACGGACCTAGGGTCTCGAATCCAAGGGGAGCAAATGCGTAGGTTCTTAGATTATACAAGAATTGTCAACATAGACAATTAATTCTTTTGTTACAAAATAATCTATACTTATAATAAAACTGTAACAAGTCCTATTCTGTAAATTGAAGATATTTTGAAAATTTTTTTGGAAGGCACTCTATTATAGATACTCAAGCCAAAACTGTATTTTTTCATTCTAGTCTGTCTGTCTGTATCGTAATCACGCATCACGCCGAAACTACTTGATGGATTGAAATGAAACTCGGCATGATCATACTACGAGGAAGGACATGGGATACTTTTTATCCCGGAATTCGGTAAGGTTCCCCTGGTAGAGAGGGTGAAAGAAAAATTCTTAAACCACGCATCACGACGGAAGTGAATGAATTCGAATGGAACTCGGGACGATTGGACATGGGATACATTTTATCCCGGAATCCAGTTGAAGCTGGAATAACACATAGGCTTTTTTTATCCCGATAATCCCACGGGAAAGGGAATTAACGCAAGTAAAATCGCGAGTACTCGAAATACTAATCATGCGCAGACGAAGTCGCGGGCACCAGCTAGTTATAAATTAAAATAAAGCCGTATGCTAAATTCACTTTCATCAAACGCGTGAAGTTAAATTAGTTGTTAAGTTTTATAAAATTAGACTATTTGTTGTGCAATTTTTTTAACTAGACTATCTACAAACAAAGACAAAATTAAAAATGTTTGAAACTGATAAACGCCTGACGCCCCACATCACTCCCCAACGATGTGTTTCATGTCTCAGAAGGGACATTTTTCCTTTGTAGTGTATTTCCTTTAAACTAAGCCCAAAAACCAAAGAAGTCGCCATGGCAACAGATAGCTAACCGGATTTGTGCCCGAAATCTGGAGAAAAATCTTAGTGCCGAACAAAGGTTTTAATCAATTTTCACCGCACAAAAGGTCTCTTGACGCAGTTGTCCACGAGAAATTGTTTCAGAAAGGAATTTATGTCCAACTTGTAACCCCATTGGGACCTGACCTCTGATGCGGGGTATAGGGACCAACAACACAATTAACTTTTACATAGCTCGAAAGAATTACTAACTAAATGCTACAAAGTTGAAAAAAACCTGCCAAGTGTGAGTTATTTATTTATTATTTATTATTATTATTTATTATTATTTATTATTATTATTATTATTTATTAAAAAAAAAAATATTGTACCACTACCGTTACAGGCACACCTAATGCGGTAGCGTACTCGTCTTATCCAATAAATTCACCATTGTTGTATAAATTGAAAAACATGTCACTTTCAAAAATAATAAACTAAGTAAATGAAATTCCTAATCCTAACTTAATAAATAATTTCAATCAAATTCCTAATCGTAACACTAATACAAATCAATAGAAAAATAATAAAATTAACAAATGAAAAATATACAGTAGCATCACCTTAATAACTAACAATAAATAATAAAACCTTTGCCAACTCGTTCAGGGAGCCGTGAAACAAGTCAGTCCTCTCAGCAATTAAATTCAGTGTGCGGATGCAGCGCGTCAACGGAGCCTTGTGCAGAAGGTTTGTTCTCCCTTGAGGGAGAGCAAACAAGGTGGGCCGCCTCCTCCGATGCACAAAGTCTTCTGGCACATTCAGCTTCAACTCCTCTAGTATACTCGGATTGTGAATGAGACCCCGAAGAACCTTCACCACATACGTAGCAAGCGCCGCGTCGCGCCTTACCTCCAGCTTGTTGTATCCAACCATGCCTATAACAAACAGGGTTGGATACATCAACGGATAGAAAGGGTAAACACCATAGAGCTTAAGGTATAGAAAACGTAAAAACTTGTTCTGTATGCGCTCTACCATACCGCTATATTTGGCTTCGTGTGGAGCCCATATCATAGAGTTGAACTCTAGATGGCTTCGAACTAAAGCGTCATACAGAGCCCTTACTGCTCTCAAATTGGTAAAGGTGTTTGCTTGCCGAAGAACAAAGCCAAGAGTCTTGAACGCCTTCTTGCAAACTTTGGTGATATGTTCTCGGAAGTTCAGGTCTCCATCTAGGTGTAGCCCTAGATCCCTTACCGAGTTCGTTCTCTCTATCTTGGACTCGTTTAGTTGGTAGTTGTAGAGGAGTGGCGTCTTTGCTCTACTGAACGTGATTACTGAGCATTTGCTGACGTTAAACTGTAGTTCGTTATTACGACTCCACTCCTCCACTCGGTCCACGTCGCATTGAAGGCGCTCACAGTCTACTTGGTCCTTGATCGGAAAGAGCAATTTGAGATCATCTGCGAAGAGCAAGCATTTGGCGTCCTTGACCACCTCCGGAAGGTCATTAATCATAATGATCATAAGTTGGACTCATGCACGAAGGATTCTGTACCATTCTCTATATTATATTAGGTAAAAAGGACATAGAAAGGTAGAAAGGACATAGGCTACTTTTTAATGCGAAAAGAGGGTTGTAGAGGAGTTGAAATATGAAATGAAATTTTGTAATAAATTATTATAGACGATGTATTTCTGTTGCCACTATAACAACAAATAGTAAAATTCAGAATTAAACAAATGTTTAAGGGAGCGGCCCACCCCGGCTTTGCACGGTTTTATTAATATTTAAGCAAACAAGGGATATAGGGATACAGAAAGCTACTTTGTTTTTACCTATGTAGTGAAGATAATGCATCGTCAAACTCTGAGAATACACAAATTTAACACACTAATTTTGACAAGTCTCGTATACCTAGAGAAAAGATTAAATATGTCTATTCAAAAGGATAACATAATATCACAATTATCGTCCTGTCATAACACACACGGGACCCTCGTCACACACAACTGTGCGGGATTAATCGCGGATCAGCCGGACCGCGGACAAATCTGCTTTGTCTGCGAAATCATTCGTGGCATTTTTATTCATCCGCTTTGACACGTCAATTGACGTTTCAAAGCGAAAGTAATTTACTGGCGGTGCTATAGGTACAGTCGGATACGGGATTATAAAATACTACTGACTTGCCCGGCCTCGCACGGCTGTTTTAAAAATACAAACATACATAGGGACAGACAGACAGACAGCTGGAAGTAACTTGGTTTTGTATTATGTAGTTATATGTAAACTAGCTGTAGGTACCCGCGACATCGTCCGTGTGGAATAGTGTCTTGAATTATATCACTACTCGACAGTTTCTAAAATTGGTCTTTGTCGTCAACTGGTCACTTTTGCAATTCGTCAATTTCCTGAAAATCGCTGTTTCGTCAGTATTCTGGTCAGTCATAATTATAAAACTTACATTATTTTCATGTAAACTTTCAACTTTTTTTTATTTTAGACCCTTAAGGGTACAATTTACACAATCGTTCAATCTTATATGGATGTAAATATAAATTAATAACATGTTATCGAATAATGATTAGGTACATACAATAAAAAGCCTTAAAAAATAAGCTTTTAGCTTCTAGCTTCAAAAAATACGATATTCTCATCCCTCATTTCAACCCCTTAATTATATATATTTTTTATAGCATAAAAAAGTAGCCTATGGCCTTTCTCAGGCTCTAGAGTAGACTATCTCAGTATACAAAATTTCATTTAAATCGGCTCAGTAGTTTTGACGTTAAAATAGACAACAAAGATCGCATTGATAATATTAGTAGGGGAGTAGGGATTTGAAAGAATATTTGGCTTGAATTGACCACCGCTAAGCACAGTCGCAAGTTCGAGTAACTTTACTAACTTTACATACAAGGAAACATGAAGATTTGACTCGTCCCATTACGTAGTCTACAAATGTAGCGTGTTAGGCGGGTGCTTACTGGCGAAGCGAGATTTAACCGTAGGGTTTCTCTCATCAACAATGACCTACAGAGTTAAAGACCTTAAAGTTACCTCCAGCTCGTTAAAGGAGTCCTCGTCCTCTGAACATTCTTTATGGGTATGAAAGGATCTACACTCAAGCAACGTATCATCAGCCTATATTAGTCCACTGCTGGACATAGGCCTCCCATAATGAGCGCCATAGCGCCCTGTCTTATCGCATCAACATATATTATCTATGACATGTATAATCAACATATAGATCACTAGTATCTACCTTGTTTCTATGGGAACGTATCAAGGCTATTTATATCCCATAGAATCTGAATTATGTGGTGAAAAATAGCCTATGTGTTATGCCAGGGTTAGAACTATGTACTATTCACAATTTCAGCCCAATTCGTTCAGTAGAATTTGCGTGAAAGAGAAACAAACTACCATACATCCACATTTCCATACAAAATATAGTAGATAAGGATTTCACACGTACGCTTGATCATGGGCCTGGTTAGATAAATAGATAGAAAATACTGTATTACACACTTAAATAGAAAATAACAATAGACAATAAAACAACTTAGACTAAGTGACAATTTGCGGTCTTATCGCTGAAAAGCGATCTCTAGCAGACAACCTTGGATGGATAGGATCATTAGACAGTATAAGGGGATCTGTATGCATATGTAATTCCCTACCTAAATACAAATACTTACTATGTATATATATTATACATAACAATATACTAAATACCAATACCTAACAATTTGATATACTACTTAAAATATTTACATAAACTATTGATAAACTTATACATAGGAACTCTGGTATGCGTTCAGTGGCAACAGGACAAATAATGCTCGTTTACTAAGGTCTTGAAAATCGGTAGCGACTTTTTACGGTTACGTCTCTACAAATCGCCAGTGAGTACTAAGCTTGATCAGAACTCCATGTACCTAGACTAATCTACGTGCTCTGACAGATTTAGCGGAATGACCTATGAATATATTAGATTACTGTGGACTGGTTAATCGCCTTACATTGTAGATAGGTACATCTTCTGTTGTAATACATCATATATCATAGGTAAATTGTTGATCTATGAAGTAGCTAACCGTTTAAAAATCATAGCCCCACACTAACATTATATAAACATAAAATAATATAGCAAATTCATAGGTAAGAAATTTTGGATGGACGGATGTTTGTTGGGTACTTCCACTACCTTCTTCTTGACGCCAAAATTACCATCTTAATTTTCCATAAATGTAAGTCTAAACTTGAACTTACATAAAGGCATGAATCAATTCCCATGGGATTTATACAAAGGTTAGAACAATGTACAAAGGTAATAAAGGTAATTATAAAAGTACAAAGGTAATAAAGGTATGAATGAATGAATGAATGAAAACTCTTTATTATACTTAAACCTACCACACAAATAAAGAAAATAATATATATACAAACTACAAACTAAGACCAAGTATAAAGGGCGGCCTTATCGCTAAAAGCGATCTCTTCCAGGCAACCTTTGGATGGACTGGATATAAAAGAACAATATAAAAAAATATAATAAAGGTAATTATAGTTAAAAAATATTAAGACAAAAAACAACTTCTAATTTTTAATAGATCTTTGATTATTGGCAATAGTATTTATTTCCTACGTTTATTCCAAAAAAGCATCCGAAACCGAGGGCAAAAACAAGTCAAATAATAAATAAACCCCAGAGCGAGGATAGTAAAATTCCTTGCGCCCGCAAGCGCGTCGTTTCAAAAACTAACATTTCACATAATGTCCCAAAAGCGAGCCATGCCGAAAAACATTTCCGTAGGTCAGGAATCCCGTGGGAGTCGACAACTGCAAGCATACCCTCTGCATTTGATGCTCGCTTTCAGAAGTGCATTCACTTTTATTTTATTCCCAGCTGTTTTTTCGACAAAAGCTTTTAACTTTTATAGAGGTGCTATACATCTTTTTACGGTTATTTCACCATGGTTAAGGAGCGAAGTGCATAAAACTATGTACCTATACATATACAAGTAACTTTTGGAACGAATGTTTAGGTATTCCCAATGGCCTGAATCTAAATAGAGCACATTGTGTAAGTTAACAATAATTTCCTTTGATTCAGTTCAGCGACACAATAATACGGTAGTTATGGAGAACTGAAGATGCTTAAAATATCTACAACAGAAAGGTGCTACGACGAGATTGAGCGTTCGCAAAATACTCGTATTATAACAGATAGATCTCGAGTGTACTTTAGCGCCTTCACATCTAGTTAGGACATCAACGGAGTTCCTCAAAAGACGAAAATAAACTGTTTTGTGTGTAGTTCTTGTACATAAGTGTGAGTGTGTTCGGTTACCTGAATAGAAGAAAAAGTAAATACATATGCTGTAATACGCGTTCTAATTGGTCGTTTTGCTTTATAAATAAATGTAACTATAGCAAAATGACGATTACGAGTAATCCGATTTTGGTATACCTACATGGCATCCCATGTAGGTATACCAAAATACACAGTCGAGTTGAAGACCGCCTCCTTTTTGAAGTCCGTTGAAAAAGGGTAAGTTTTACGTAAGCGAAACCGCAATCAAAGCCTCATTGGTATCTACTAAAATCATATAATATAGGTACCTAGCTGACTTTTATCAACACCCCTCAGAATGCGTAGTTATCAGGGAGAGTGTGCGTACTCAAACGGAATAATGAACTGAACGCGCTCCACACTTGTTCTCGCTTCAGGTATGTGTATTTTTTTCGTCAGCAGTGTGCTGCAATGGTACCGCGTTTACTTTACGTGTTTTTGCGAGAGACCAGAGAGAAATTTTGAATTATTCAACTAAGCGAGCCTTTTTTTTCAAGCAAGTGCATGCCCGCCGCACTTGTTTAAGGTATAGCGGAACGTAGGTGCTTGATCTTAGGTATAGGGTCTGTATAAAACGTCATCGAAATTAAAGGATGGACGCACGTAGGCTCCACGCATCGATATCTATTTATTAAACTAAATATTAACTATTAGGATTTTGAACTATCTTCCAGCTACTTATTATGAAGTATAAAAATAACTGATGAGCAATGCTGGAATATCCTTACAGCGCTTTCTGGACCCAAACTCATGCCTAAAAACATACATGAAGATATATTTAATAACAAAGTAACAATCAAGAAATAGAAAAAACTTAACACAATTGAAATAATTGAGGGAACAAAAGACTGCTACCAACTGTTGAGTGTATTTGAGATAAAAATGTAGAGTACAGTTTCAGCTGAAAACTGAATTGATCAGTAAAGTATTTATATCTTCAATATTATTCAAGCAACCTTGACCTTATAATAAAAACATAGAATACATATGATATTGTAACTACGGTAGTCAAATTATTTATTGAGCCAGAGCTAGGGTTTCCGGCGGTGTCAACCCGTCCGCAAATGGTTTTCTATTATCGTTTACGTTAGATGGATAGAATTACAATGTATGGGCTTCGTTTAGATGATGTAATGCCTCTTTTTACGGTTTTCTGCTTTGAAATAACTCCTGTAGTAATAATAATAATATAATAATAATAATAAATTTTTATTCAAAAACTTGTAGAACTATAAAACAAGATAATAAGAGTATATATGTACATATAACTAGCAACCCGCCCCGGCTTCGCACAGTTTTATTATACGTATAAACCTTCCTCTTGAATCACTCTATCTATTAAAACCGCATCAAAATCCGTTGCGTAGTTTTAAAGATTTAAGCATACAAAGGGACATAGGGACAGAGAAAGCGACTTTGTTTTATAGTATGTAGTGATGATGATACTGGACAATCAACGCATCATCGTCTAGTCAAAGCGGAGCTAGTGCTATGGGTACTGACTGATGGTTGGTGTGAACACCCGAGCCCCCAATGGTAGGTACAATGCATTAAATACATAGATAGATGTTTTTAATAATGATAGAAATCACCTAGAACCGGGGGCAAATACATTTTTCCAGATTCTACCAACATTTCTCCCAAGGCGGGAAACGAACCCGCAAACTCCTGCGTCGCAGGACCATCTCCCGCCGCACCATATCGGTCGTCAATCAAAGTATCACAACTACCAGCCTAATATTCAAACGCAACTCAGTTTCAATCGTGATTTTTACACTCTTCCATGAAAATCCGTCAAAAAATCTCGACTGGAGACGGAACGTAGTTATTCCAAGATCCTATAATAGGATCTTTGGTTCGGGTCTTTACAGAACTTAAATTCATTACTTTAAGAAAAGAAAACATTGGCGTCCTTTTACACATTTCCATGAAAATCCGACCAAAAATCGTGTGAGACGGTGCGAGAGTAAATGTTCACATTTCTGAGCTTACAGAGGTTATTTTAATACCTTTATGAATTGAAAATATTGCTACACAATTATTAATTGAATAGATTTTGGAGCAATTAGAGGACTGGAAAATATTCAACAAGAGTTAATGAAAGAAAATACTCGAAATGTTAGTCTCTCTTTGTTGTTTGAAAGCCCATAAATACTAGGGCTTAAGTTACAGAAAGCGTTAATTAGAAGGCGCACGGCGAAGCTGTTTCGAATGGAATTACAGACTCGTTCGCAATTTTGAGGTATCAGATTTCTCGTCTCCTCATATAAATTGACATAAAATTTTACAATTTTTAACAGTAAGTTCCGCTTACCTTTATGATAAAATGTTTTGAAATACGTTTTATGACAATTAGGAGCGTTTTATGAAACTATAATAAACATAATTAAAATAATTACGGACAGACCACACATCATCATCTAGCCCCAAGCTAAGCAGAGCTTGTATTATGGGTACTAGATGACTGTTATACTTAATACAATACATACATAGATAGATATTTTTTTATTGTACACTAGCTGGTGCCCGCGACTTCGTCTGCGCATGATTAGTATTTCGAGTACTCGCTATTTCATTGCGTAATTCCTTTCTCGTAGGATTTTCGGGTTAAAATAAAGCCTATGTGTTATTTCAGCTTATAATCTATCTCTGTGCCAAATTTCATCCAGATCCGTTCAGCAGTTTTTGCGTGAAAGAGTAACAAACGTCCATCCATCTATCCATTCATCCTTTCAAACTTACGCGTTTATCAGTTCAATTCAGTTTGGTTTGTCAACCAAACTGAATTCCGGGATAAAATGTATCCCATGTCCAATCGTCCCGAGTTCCATTCGAATTCATTCACTTCCCTCGTGATGCGTGGTTAAAGAATTTTTCTTTCACCCTCTCTCCCAGGGGAACCTTACCGAATTCCGGGATAAAAAGTATCCCATGTCCTTCCTTGTAGTATGAACTCAAATCGTCCCAAGTTTCATTCCAAGTCATTAAAGAATTTTTCTTTCACCCTCTCTCCCAGGGGAACCTTACCGAATTCCGGGATAAAAAGTATCCCATGTCCTTCCTTGTAGTATGAACTCAAATCGTCCCAAGTTTCATTCCAAGTCATTAAAGAATTTTTCTTTCACCCTCTCTCCCAGGGGAACCTTACCGAATTCCGGGATAAAAAGTATCCCATGTCCTTCCTTGTAGTATGAACTCAAATCGTCCCAAGTTTCATTCGAAGTCATTCAGCAGTTTCGGCGTGATGAGCGGTAAAGGAATTTTACTTTCATACCCTCTCCCATGGGAACCTTACTGAATTCCGGGATAAAAAGTATCCTATGTCCTTCCTCGTAGTATGACCTATAAACATGCCGAGTTTCATTTAAATCCATCAAGTAGTTTCGGCGTGATGCGCGTTTACGATACAGACAGACAGACAGACAGACAGACAGACATGAATGAAAAAAATTACAGTTTTGGCTTGAGTATCGATAATAGAGTGACCTCCAAAAAAAATTTTCAAAATATCTTCAATGTACAGATTTGGACCTGTTACAGTTTTATTATAAGTACTAGCTGGTACCCGCGACTTCGTCTGCGCATGATTAGTATTTGGAGTACTCGCGATTTGACTTGCGTAATTCCCTAAAAAAGCCTATTTCTTATTCCAGCTTATAATCTATCTCTGTGCCATTTCATCCAGATCCGTTCAGCAGTTTTTGCGTGAAAGAGTAACAAACATCCATCCATCTATCCATTCATACTTACAAACTTTCGCGTTTATCAGTTCAATTCACGCGTCGTTCAGATGTTGTGAGAAATTTTTGAAAACCCGTATAGCCCAGGGGAACCAAACTGAATTCCGGGATAAAATGTATCCCATTTCCAATCGTCCCGAGTTCCATTCGAATTCATTCAATTCCGTCGTGATGCGTGGTTAAAGAATTTTTATTCCACCCTCTCTCCCAGGGGAACCTTACTGAATTTCGGGATAAAAAGTATCCCATGTCCTTCCTTGTACTATGAACTCAAATCGTCCTGAGTTTCATTCCAATTCATTCAGCAGTTTCGGCGTGATGCGCGGTAAAGGAATTTTACTTTCATACCCTCTCCCATGAGAACCTTACTGAATTCCGGGATAAAAAGTATCCTATGTCCTTCCTCGTAGTATGACCTATAATCATGCCGAGTTTCATTTAAATCCATCAAGTAGTTTCGGCGTGATGCGCGTTTACGATACAGACAGACAGACAGACAGACAGACAGACAGACAGAAATGAATAAAAAAAATTACAGTTTTGGCTTGAGTATCGATAATAGAGTGCCCTCCAAAAAAAATTTTCAAAATATCTTCAATGTACAGAATTGGACCTGTTATAGTTTTATTATAAGTATAGATAGATATATAGATAGAAAACATCCAGACCAACGGATCAAATTTCTGCAGATCGTACACAAATTTGTTCCGAGGCGGGAATCGAACCCGGAACCTCTTGCGTCGCAGGTGGACCTTCGCCCACCGCGCCACGTCGGTCGTCGTCCCACCTCGCAACAAATTTGTGTACTATCTGCAGAATTTTGTTCTGTTGGTCTTTGCAACTTTATATTCTCTCTTTCCCTGTATTTAGTTTTGTTCTTCTTGATGTGCAATAAAGTGTATTATATTGTATTACATGTAAGTATTCGCACACTTGATTACCTGTATGCTGTATGTCTACCATGAGTTTTTGCTTTCTATACTCGACTGTAGTAAAAAATGTGTGAAAACTTGAACAGCGCCTCTTGCGGATAGTTAGGGACTAAAAATGGGCACCATGAGTCACGTAGTTAACTATGTTATGTCACAGTGTAGTTTACTATACCACAGTAAGTGTCAATTGGGCTTCACTTGCTTAGAATTTGGTACCATATGTAACTAATTTGGCAGATGACATAGTAACGGACTATTACTACTGCAATTACGGCTCTCACCGATATTTTGCTTCTTAGAAATACTTATATTCGTAGTTTACCAGGCCCTGTCTGAAAACCAGCGCTGCTACTAGCTATGACCTGTAGCGGCATTATGCTGAGACAGGGACCTTTTTGGCCCCTTATGTAAATAGCCTTGCTCTACTTATTATAATTATTATTTTTATTTTTATTATTTTTGTGTTTCTTATTCTTGATTACTGTATGTGTTATTTATAAGTACGTAAAAGGGCCAAATAAATATATTTTCTTTCTTTCTTTCTTTCTAGTTAGGTTACTGGCGCACATCTGTAGTGCTGGTACACACGGTACACATTAGGTACCGTAATCAAAGTGTGCGAACGTGAGACCATTACTAAGCCTCCGTTGCAGCTAGGGTTGCCAAATCGGAACCACGTCCGGGACAAGTAACTCATATACACATATAGCCAAAAAAAAAGGTCACTAGCCAAAATGCGAGTGATCTAATAACCTTCTATGAATAAGAATAAGAATAAGAATTTATTTATAGCACACACACACATAACAATACAATAGTAAAGGAAATAGGTACAATATACTTAATTCTAAAGGGGTAACAAATTAAAAAATAAAACCATTTACTTAACAACACGCAGATCGTGTACCAAGGGTGAAAAAGATTGGTCTTTCCCTATGAGCCGGCGGCGCCTCCTTAAAAAAACAAGGTCCACCATTTCGAATGGTAGAAGTTTATCAGCTAAGGCTTCAGGTCCGACAGTCCTAAAAATATACATTTCTAGTGGGATTTCAAAATCCAGGACAATTAGGCCTTATTATTGGACACGGGACAAGACGCATAATTCCGGAACAATCCCGAAATCCCGGCGATCTGACCACCCTAGTTGCAGCGCTGAGCGACTGTCCGTCCGTCTGACAGGCTGCATGTCACGAACCGTATAGAGTTGAAGTAGTGGTTATCTCTTTTGTAGCATACTATTATTTTCTCTAGGTATGTTTGTTATGTGTTTAGATTTATAAAAAGATAATAAAGAAACTATTACTACACATCAAACCGTTAATCTAAATCTAATTAAATTATATACCTTCTTTATTTTAAGAAATTTTCATTTCATTTAAATAAATAATATGCGAGTAGGTATATTTGCCATACATCGTGGTAATGCAGCCAGTGTCTTGGGGGCGCTTCCGACTGGTATTGACATGGACCAATTGATCTACCTTGTGTTAGCTCAATGGTTTCAATTGTATATACTAGATTTATTTTTATTTCTATTAATTGATTGTGATTTTCGTTGTTATTAAAAAGTAGATGCTCACTTTGATTTTCAAATAATAAAAATAGAATCCCCATCAACTTACTCTCACTTGATCGGCCTTGAAAACTTTAATTAAGCTTTAATAAGAAGGTACAAGTACTAGAAACATAAAAACGATAAAAGGAACATTCTTACTTCCATTTAAACGACTTAGGTTTTAATTGATTTCGAAAACCTTAATCTCTTTCAGTGAAGCCTCTTTGTAAAGTAAAGACAAGGGCCTCGAAAGAATGCTTCAGTTTCAAATTATTAATTTTAGAACGGTTTTGTTTGATAAAGAAAAACGTTTCAAAATCTCGATGCAGTTTAGCTTCCATCTTGCTTGCACGTACAAAGAAAGAACGAGACAAATGCGATGTTAAGTGAAAATTGCCTCCGTCAAATTTTGACAGTTCTTTGACAGTGTCAGGAAATGAATGAGCTCTATCTGCCGAATACTATTGTGTCTACAGTCTTCCAAATCTACCAAAGTCCAAATCTTCGTTATTTTGAAGACCGATGTGACACGGCGGGCGAATAAATAAATAATTAAAATCGATTCGATTCCAGTCTCAGGACAAACGCAACCTGCAATTATTAGTTTCGGGTCTGGGTGTTTTTTATGTATCTAAAATAAAATATCTATCTATGTATTGTATTAATTATACCTGTCATCTAGTAAACTTACACAAGTTTTGCTTAGCTTGGGGCTAGATGATGCTGCGTGGATTGTCTAGCATTAAAAAAAGTTTTAATAATACCTATCTCACCGTTATTATAAGAGTCATCAATATTTTAAATTACGGGAATAAAATGTCTTAAGGTGGGTACTGACCAACGTTACGATGTATGATGTAACATTCGCATCGAGCGTGTTACGCATCGAGCATGTTACGCTGTGTTCTAAAATCTGCGTAACATGCTCGTTAAAACTCTGTGCTCCGCTCGTAACAGTCAAAGGATTCGCCAAAAAACTGACAGACGGGTGGAGCACACAAAGCAAGCAACGAGCGGCTCGCTGCTCGCTGGTTTCACTTGTAACACGACGTACTGACTGCACGAATGCTCGCTGTGTAATATGTTACATTACACCTTGTAACGTTGATCAGTACCCACCTTTAGACTCAGCGATCTTTCGCTACCAGAACTACTTTTATTAGCCATCTATAATTATTTTATTGAAACTAATATTGGATGGAAACCAATATTGTAGTGAAGTACAAGAATAAATATTCCTACTCATCTATTTCTATTGTAAATTTTACTAGTTTTTATTTCACTACAGAAACTATCGCAGTTTGATGAATTAATTATGGCTGTAAGCGGGTTCCTACTAATAGGTTGATGATAATGATGAGATACCTACAGCCTGTTGACATACGGACTGACATTGGAGTGTAAATAATAGGGTTCCGTTTTAACCTTCGGGAAAAGAACCCTAAAAAAATTAAAAAATCATATCAAGTTAAAAGCATGCCTTTTTGTTAAAAATACCCATTAGAATATTGCTCACAATTTGTGTAGTACATCTATATATTTCTTTGTTGGTATTATTAGTCTCTAGATAACTTAACAATAATAAGAATAATTTAAGTTAAAGTGATTATGTTTTATGTATGCATGTATTTGTGATCAACAAATTTATTTTGCTTAACTTTATTTTATTTTGTTGTGATGCGTAAAAATTAAACCACGTTTTAAAAGTTCTCTAAACATTATGAAAAACACCGTAAAAATAAATATACAGTCCCTAAATCTTTACTTTGCTTAAACACTAATACAAAAAGTGTTATGAAATATGATAGCAAAGTTATTACTTATCTGGGGTACTTCTACTCCCGAGTTCTTCCCTAGGGAGTAGTAAATCAGGACCCTCTTTCAGACTTCAAAGATCGTACTGCAATCTGGGAACTCGATACTTTGTTGGAAGATTATGCTATAAAAAATATTACAATAACCTTAACTTGCTAAATACAAGGTATAACATATTACCCCTACTAAGCCGAAGGGGGGGGTTTCAGGAACCCATGGTGATCAGTTGTGGGGGGGAGATAATTAAAAATTCCTATTTTCAGTTTCCCATACAAAAAGTTTTCATTTCCTAGTGCCAAAATAAAGTGACAACCCTATTCGCGCAACCTGTACTTACCTACTAACTTTGCAGGTATGTAGGTAGGTATTTATCTTCGTAGATTTCAGCTATGGCGGGAGATTACTAGACGAGCTAATAAATTCGTGATAATAATAAGATGCTAGTATGTAAGTTCCTAGGTAGTGTTGAGAAAATCTTAAAATGCTGAGTTAGGAAAGTTGTAAGTGTAGGTACAAGTTACAAACCTCATATTTTCTCGCTTGTCAGCTGTCTAGATGGCTTCTTACGAAGGGATTTATGTATGTTTTGGTAGGTCACTTGTAGGTACACAGTCACAGACAATTCACACACTTCAGCACAAGGTAGGTTTCTTTTTAGGCATTAACATGTCTCACTCACTTTAGCACTAGTTAGGTTAGTTAGTTAGTAAGTTACACATGCATGACGTAGGTATCGATACCTATGCATGTAAGTAAGGTTCGATATGCCTCCCTTCTTCCAAACAACACACATTTTATGGAAGTAAGCACACGCTTCCAACACACGCCTCTTCATCTCTGTGACACTCTCCGATGCATACACCACACCCTTAAGGTATTCTTAAGTCCTAGTTACTTGTTTTTTAGGCACGAAAGATAAAAATTGTAATTATAGCACTAAACGGCACCGCGACGAAGGTCACACTAAAATAGTTCATCATTCATTCTTTTGATTTCGTTCGCCGAAAAGATGGATAATTTTTAGGGTTCATTTTCAATTTTAATAAATCCCTAGTTGGCTACTCATGTGTAGGAGGTATTAGGATCACAGTCGTGAAATAATAGGTATGTGGTAGAAAATTGTATGAATACGTAGGTAGGTACTGGTCTTATTTTACATAGGTATTTCACAATGTAGGTACCTACCTGCTACACACACATACACTTTGCGTGAATTCTGATAGTTGGTATACCTAATACAAAATCCCGTAGAAAACGGATTTAAGCTTTTTTTTTTTTGATTTTATGATTTTAAACAAACGAACTTCTTTAAATTTTGGTATTAAAAAAATTACGGAACCCGTATTAAAAAATATTTCGACCCGCTTGGCAAATACAGCACCGACATGTGGTGTATCCAGTGTTGCCAGATGGAATTTGAAAAAAACAGTAGAAAGTTCAGTAAAAAATCAGTAGATTGGAATAAAAATCAGTAGGTAGAAATTAACGACTGAAAATTCTAGAGGTACCATATGTATTTGTGTTTCGCGAGTATTTTGACTCGCATTTTGGCTGGCGACCTTTTTTTTTTTAGGTGCTTTCGTAAAAAGGAAGCGATTCTTTGCATTTTTGCAGACAATTGCAGCTAAAAAAAAAAAAAAAGGTCGCCAAGTGGTTATTTAGTCACGGAGCTATAGGCGCGGGAAAATCAGGTAGATTTCACGAAATTTTAGAAGGCGCTCGGGACATCAGGTAGATTTCACAAAATTTTAGAAGGCGCTCGGGAAAATCAGGTAGATTTCACTAAATTTTAGAAGGCGCTCGGGAAAATCAGGTAGGTTTCACTAAATTTTTGAAATAAATCAGTAGATCGGTAGACGCCTAAAAAAGCAGGTAGATCTACTGCTAAATCGGTAGATCTGGCATCACTGGGTGTATCGCATGTTGATAGATGCCGACAGTCAATGAATGAATGAATGGTTCTCTAACTTGTCTATGATTGGCGGTTGGCTGGTTGCCATGGTTTTGCATAGTGCTACAGCCAATAAAATTTAGTCGCGAATGAATGAATGGTTCTCTAACTTGTCTATGATTGGCGGTTGGCTGGTTGCCATGGTTTTGCATAGTGCTACAGCCAATAAAATTTAGTCGCGAATGAATGAATGGTTCTCTAACTTGTCTATGATTGGCGGTTGGCTGGTTGCCATGGTTTTGCATAGTGCTACAGCCAATAAAATTTAGTCGCGTTCCTTTGTGGAAATACAAGTGTCAAATATTAATGTAGGTACAGAACGGACAGATAAACTACATAATGACGGAAAGAGTCATTTGGTAAAGTTTTTAATTAAGTTAACCGACCCCTGCGACTCAGCTCGTCGTATGTCGGATGTCGTAAAAGTCGACCAAGGGGCTTCGCCAAATGAAAGGCAGCATTTTTATTGTGTGAATTACTTATACCGTTTCTTTGATCAGCAATCCCCAGCCAAGTGATTATGGCAATACCCGCCAGATTCACAGCTCTTTTCAGTAGTGGACATCAATGTGTATTCAGTCAGTAGGTTATTATGATTAGATCAACACACAAGAAAGAACAAACAGTTAGAAAAAGACATAACTGTGTTAGCGTAGTTTAGTTCGTATGTTTAACTACACGTAACTCAACCTTCAAATTGAAATGTGATTTTAGCCATGACTTACGACAATTTGCCTCAATGATGCTGTAGGCGTTTTTCTATTTCAAGAATATGAATCTGTCACTCTTTTCTACATCTATTCTGTGACCATACTGAGGTCATCGTCGCAAGTATAAGAAACAGCAGATTTTAGGGTTGTCACTTCGTAAAAAATCAGCTGGCCATGTGAAAACTTTGTTTTAGTTTTTTCAGAGATACCAATCGAAATTAGAAAAGTCGTTGAACAAAAGTTGTTCCCCGGGGGGGTAGAAATACCCAGCTTTTCGCTTAGCACATGTATATTGTTACACCATGTATATATAAAATATTACAATGACTATACTGAGCGCGTAGAAAAGCTATTAATTAATAAAATAATAATAATTCTAGACAATCCACACAGCATCATTATTTTTTAAGTGTTACGTACTGTATATATGAAAATGTTCCTTAGTTACATATGTTATGATATCAACAACGTAAGTATTGTCGTCGGTTTTTTTTTAAATCTTATGCTGTCTGTCTTTAGGTATTTGTGAGTCAAATAAATGATGAATCTATCATCTAGCTAAGTAAAGCCTGTGTTATGGGTACTAGATGACTGATATACTTAATACGATACATAACATTATATTTTTTTAGAAAACATCAAGAACCCCAGACAAATATTTGCAGATCGTACAAATATCTGTCCCAAGGCGGGAATTGAACCTACAACTTCCTGCATCGCAGGCGGACCTTTGCCTACCGCGCTACACCGTGAAAAATACAAATTACATGAAAATATTATTAAGAAAAAAATAAAAATATAAATTAAGTACATAAAAATATTAATAGTAAAACTATGGGTAATACTATAGGTCCAGTAGGTAGGTACTTCATATCTAGTGGGAATAATCTTCAGATGTATAACTAGCACATTTCAAATATTCGCCAATGATAAAAAACAAAAGCGCGACGAACTGCGAATAGTTAAACAATGGGGCTTCACTTTTAGCCCAACCCTTTTTTCCCGTTTCTCAGAAGCGAATATTTGATCAATGGTACTCCCCTTTGGCTCAACGCGCTCGCTTATTTCTAGAAAAACACAAACATGCAGAGTCCAGTAAAATTCTATAGAGCTATCTATTTATAGAAGATAGATAATTACTATTTCTATTAATGAATATTACAATAACTTAACAAAAAAAAATCTTGACTTCTTCCACAGGTGGACAAAGAATGGAAGTGAATAGAAAATTAATTCACTACTTATTCCTTTTACTAGATGCGCCCCGCGGCTTCGTCCGCGAACCAAAGTTTGTTTTCGTATAAATTTCACAAATTTATTACACACCTCCTAGGGTGTAAAAGTAAAAAATACGTGTTTAATTATTCAGTCCATAGTTTATTTATACCGAGTTTTGAGTGAATCAAACCAAGGAAAAAATATTTTCCATACAAAATTTACCACCTCAGTGGTTAAAATTTCCAAATTTTAATAACCTATGTCCTATTCTAGGTCTTAAATTTTCTACATACTAATTTCATTTAAATAACTTAAGCAGTTAGAAAGATTTCTTTTAACAAACATTCACACAAACTTTCTCATTTATTATAATAGTAAGATTTTTATCTATAATTATTTGTAGTTAAAATTGTCTAAGTGCGTAAGTATTTTGTAAGTCTAAAGAAATCAAGTCATAACTTCCTATTTTCTAAAGTCCAGTAGGCATTTTAGGTTACCTAAAACACAAAACATCCAAACATACATCAAAATGTGGTATCCTTTTCAATACCACCACTGGTATGGAATGATCCAATAAAACGGTCCATCTAACAGAACCGTCAAGGCAGTAAATATTCGCTTTGAATACTCGAGGCATCAATATTCATACTTTTATTAATTTGTCTCTTTTTGCGTGCCGTAGCATATTGAGCGGCTCTCGGCAATTAGTGAGAAATGCTTTCAAATATGGCGACGGATCTGTCGACCACTCGGTGGTAATAGGAAACTTACTTTTTTAATATTGTGCACGATGAACTTTAGTGAACTTTCTGTATACCTGCTGAAATGTTGAGGAAAATCCTGACTAATATTGTTGTAACAATGTAGGTGCAATGTAGTTTTGATTATCTGGAAGAATCTTAGTTATGTCTGGATTCTTATGTTAAAACGTTCTAATACGAATAACATTACATTGTTTTTCCTACTCTAGTGGCCAAGATGTACTAAGAAAAATGTTAATCGGGCAAGACAAAGATGAGTGCGAAAGTTAGTTTATTTAAATTTCTATTAGTATTGCGGATAGCTCAACAATGATGTACTGTGTAGTGCGGGATTTTTATTATTATACCTACGTGATTTCCATGTTGTGTATTGAATCTTCATAATAGATAGATATATAGACTTTTTAAAATATAAAGTCTATCATATTATTTTAGCACAGAAAAATTAACAAAAGAGAACAGAAACAAAATTAAATGAAAAGTCGGTACAGTAGAAAAGAAAACAGGTAGGTACTAATCTAACACAATTATAAAATAAAAAAATGAAGCTAATAACTAAAATCTAATTAATAAACTGATTGCGATATACCGTTGGAGTTACCTTTTCTATCCTGATACCTCTTGACTATTACAAATGCAAAAGTGTGTTTCTTTGTTTGTCCTTCCTTCACGTCCTAAAAAAGCAACCAATCGACTTGATTTTGGCATAGACTCAAGCTAGTTTTATATTGCTGTGTCGGGGTGTGTTGTGGCGCGACAGAACGCTATTCGGTTTCATAGATTTAGTATGACTAGATTCACATTAGTAGCTTGTGTTGGGGTGCGGCGCGATCTGTCGCTAATGTGAATCTAGTCATACTAAATGTATGAGACCGATAGCGTTCTGTCGCGCCACAACACACCCCAACACAGCAATATGAACCTAGCTTTAGTTGAAAGGATGGTGAGTAGCATACTCTACTTTTGTCCTGGTTATACATCAAATTCAAATGGAAGAACAAATTAGGAAATTCGAAATTACCGCGAGTGAAACCGCGGAGAACAGCTAGGAGGCAAATAAAAGCTTTAAAAAGTAGTATATCTTACTATTATAATAAATGGGAAAGTCAGGGTGAATGATTGTTATAGGTAATCTCGTAAAAGGATAGTAAAATTATGAAAAAATAAATTCTGAAGCGGTTAAATAGGGGTAAAGTTTGTACGGAAAATAATATTTTTTGGCTCAATTCACTCAAAAATTGACAAATTGAAAATTGAAAAATTCACTCCAATAAATAAACTATGGAGTGTATAATTAAACACGTATTTTTTATTTTTACACAATAAACTAGGGGGAGTGCAATACATTTCAGAAATTTGTTTGAAAAAAAACTCTAGTTCGCGGGCGAAGCGGCGGGGCGCATCTAGTATTTAATAAGCTTTGAATCCTAGGTACCTACCTTGCAAAATAAATAAATAAATACTTCTGGACAATCCACACAGGATCATCTAGCCCCAAGCTAACCAGAGCTTGTGTTAAGGTACTAGATGACTGATATATTTAAAACAATAAGTAACATAGATTAGATTATATACTTACATATATTTTTAAAGACAGGGCGCTATGGCGCTCATTAGGGGAGGCCTATGTCTAGCTGAGGAATAACGTAGGTTGATGATGATGATGATGACATATACATATTTTTATGATACATAGAAAACAAACAGCACTCCGGAACAAATATTATTGTAGATCGTACATAGACATTGCAAATGACCTTTAAGGCGCAAACAACACCTAAAGTGGCGCCCCCACTTATTTTATCATATAACTCCGTTAAACAAAGGAATTTTCAAAATTTACTCGTACAGTTTAAGCTTTCTTTTAATGCATCTGTAGTAGTATCATTTTTTCTATTTTAGGAAGAGATACAATAACAGAGTTTCGTGACCACCAAAGGCAACTTCGTACCTCTTCCAAAATTATGATCTATGATAATTTTGGACGCGTGACCCGAGAGCTGGTGAATATCTGGCTCAGCGCATCAGCATTGCCATACAGCGTAGTAATGCAGCCAGTGTCTTGGGGACGCTTCCGACTGGTATTGACATGGATCAATTGAGCTACCTTTAGACTGTTTGCAACCGTCTGCAGTTAGCTCAATGGTTTCAATTGTAAATGCTAGTTGTAATTTTTCTATTCCTTACTTGTAATTTTCGTTGTTAATAAAGATTTTTATTCTATGATAATATTATGATAAAATAAGTGGGGACGCCACTTTTGGTGCTCTTAGTGCCTTAAACGAGATACTGAAACTACCTTTTGGTGACACGGTATTTAGGTTTAAGGTAAAGTAGCTTAAACTAAAAGCCATGTCACTGATGCTATCAATGCACCACTGCCCGTCTTTGTTTTATAACTTGGCATAGCCAGGCATTATAAATAACCTTACGCTAAACACGTTCCCTGCGCTAAACGGTCAGTCGAGGCATTACTATCTTAATGTTGCTGTTAAAACTTTCTCCTGTTTTATGTGTTGCGGCATTTACAGCGCTAAGTTATTTATGCTTTTGCTCGGAATATCCAAAGCTCAATTTAGATGTCAAGCTGTCAGGATATGTGCAGATTTAGTGACAACCAGTCGTACCCCGCGACTTTATTCGCGTATAATTAGAATTTGAACCTCCTATTTTTTGCATTTTTTTATGAATCACATACATGTTTGGTTTTTATTTTGTTAATAATGTTTGTTGAGGAAACCTTGTAAAATTTTGACAGCCTATTACTGCCGGTTACGGAAATACTTTGAATTTTGTTTCACATTCAACAATTAGATATATCTCGGACTCCTTAGGATGCGAATTTTCAAAATTCCTAATAAACTTAGTATTTCCCTTCACCCTAAAAGGAACAAACACTCAAAATCACAAGTCTCTAGGACCAGCGTTTTGGGCTTTTCGTTGTCTGCCAGTCTTTCAGTTACTGATTTTTAATAAATAGAAAGATAGATAATCCTTTATTCCAAAATCTTGTTAAAATTTAGTCCATAAGTAAAGTTATCCTAAGAGAGAGGCAATGGAATTGGCGGCCTTATCGCTTAAAGTGATTTCTTCCAGGCAACCAAGATATAAGAAGAAAATCATAGGATGGCGGTGCTTATTCTAAATTTATACAAATTATAAATGTATACTAATTATCGACCCGAGAGCTGGTGAATATCTGGCGCATCAGCATTGCCATACAGCGTGGTAATGCAGTCTTGGGGACGCTTCCGACTGGTATTGACATGGATCAATTGAGCTACCTTTAGACTGTTTGCAACCGTCTGCAGTTAGCTCAATGGTTTCAATTGTAAATACTAGTTGTAATTTTTCTATTCCTTTGCTACTAATTATCATATACACAATATATTAGATCAATATACTAATACATAACTAGCCAACATTGTTATCCTAATACACTTATACCAAATAAATTAATAAACTTAATACTGGTAAAAGAGAAGCACGTACAAATTTATTTTGTACCCGCTCTCTTTGACCATCAGGTATGTATAAGAAAACTGTGTGAATAGAACTGTACCTAGAATAGAAATGTAATTGTTACCGTTAGCACTTGTGGTACTCAGAACCACATCGATAGTTAACTCTGAAATCCTCTAGCTCGCCACAAATAGCTCAAGGCATGATGAACGGAACTCTCTTACTTAAATTATTAACGCCTTGGCTGAACCTGCCCTAATTCCTAGCCTCACAGTCGAATTCGACTGCCTCAGAGAGATAATACATTTCCCGGCAACCCTCTAGATAAATTCACATCAATAAATACAGCGCAAATCATAAAATCATCGATAAATTCGAAACAAAAACAAATGACTGCTTATCTTCATCAATGAAATTATCATCAATCAAGGAATCTTGAAAAAAGAAAACCAATGACATTGACGTTCACAAAACTCGGCATGAACTCAAACGAATGCGGAAGGGCATGCCAATATACATGCAAAAGCAGCCGTTCGATCGTGTCTGACAAACAAGATTACTGTTGATTTATACCGACGACTTATTTCTGATAACAGCTTTCCGCTTTTCACGTAAACAACGGCCAAATGGTTCCGTTGGAATAACAGAGAAGGAGGTCAGCCGGACGATTCGTCAGCGCGTGTTTTTGACGGACTAAGTACCTTTTGTTTGTTAAGAAAGCGTAAATAAACGGATTAGGAATTTGCATTCAAGATTTGGCTTTTAGGGCGATGAAACTCTTCCAAATGGATTTGAATACAGGCAAATATCCTTACATACTATACTTGTTTAACCACATAGATACTGACTATGAATACACCTCGCCAGGTTAATCACTATTCTCATTAAGGAGGTAGGTATATGTCCAGCAGTGGACTGATATAAGCTGATGATGATGATGATGAGACAGGTCACTAGGATTATTAATCTGGGTTATTAATAATATTAAGATTATAATGCTGGACTTTGAACAAATTTGATTTTTTCAGGGATAGAATTTCAATTGACAACATCACATCGTAAGTGATGTGATAACGTAAGCTGACGATTTGCCTCCCTATAACAAAAATGTCATGAACAAATCCTTGATAAACTACATTATTAATAAACTACTGCTTTCTGTTTGGTTAAATCGGCCTTAAACTTATCCTGAATCTAAGTGCTGGGAGGTGCGACACAGTTTTGCTTTTTTATTGTAGTTTTATCATGTTTCTAATCATTCTAAATAAACTGTTTATTTAGAATGAATAGAAACATGATAAAGTTAAAATACAATGGAACACTGAAAAGGCATATAAAAATCCTGATTTTGTGTTGCTTGGCACAATATTCATTTTTCAAATCAAAGCTATTTTCACCATTTAACTACCTAAGTTACATCAGTGTTGCCCCCTCATACCCCCATGCTAATGCCAGTATCGTAAACCAGGCTGAAGCAACAAAGTTAAATTTCCCGATCGGCTGAGTATCATGCATGCAAACAAATATACAGTTAACAGCAAAAACATTGCGAACTCCGTACGTGTTCTGGGCAGAGCAGAAGTTAGACAGACTTTGCCCTCAACTTAGACCACAGCTTTGATTTATGTTACACTTAGCTATACATAAGATCTTCCTGTCTTAGGAGTCAGTGTATGCCTGTTTTATGGTTGTACCTCTATAAATAGGTATTTTGACGGAAGAAGCGGGCCCTTTTGATCCAGGGTTTTTTTTATGACAACCGAAGTGGCGCGACGGGCGAAAGTTCGCCTTAGTTGGTTGGGTCAAATGTTTGTACGATCTACAAATATTTGTTGCGGGGTTCTGGGTGTTTTCTATGTATAGTAAAAATATCTATCTATGTAGTGTATAAGTTTATGAGTCATCATCTAGTACCCATAAAACAAGCTCTGCTGAGCTTGGGGCTAGATGATCTGTGTGGATTGTCCAGCATTATTAATGTTATATTTTAGTACGGTACAAACATATACCAGGTACCATAGTACATAGAATTCTAGAATTATTATTAAAATAATTCTAGAATTGTATGTAGCATGGTTTAAAAAAAATGGATGGAAAAAGGAATTCGAGCTGAAGATTTAGGGTCAAATCCACATTCAAATGGGGAATTGTTTTCCAAAAAAAAAATCTATAAACGATTTTTTTGAATATTCTAGAAATATATCACAGGGTACGTATGTACGTAGAACTCTACCTAGAAAATTTTCCCGTAGGTCCCAAATGAATCCTGCGTTCAATAGATTTTTGATTAGTTTTAAAACTTTAAATCAATTCAAAGTTCGAGCGCGGTCCTCATTTTAATTTGTATCAAACAACCCTTTTCGAAATTGTTAAAAAGCCACAAAGGCAGAATTAAAACGCAATTTCATCGGAATAGCAAGATAACTAGAAGCCTTTAACCCAAACACTTAAAGTTTTCTCATAAATATGGACATCACTACGAAGTCGCATCACTATTCATAACATGTGTCTGCCGACGTTGACGGCTGACCCTTTTTTTGAATACCCTCATATTCAGTAGGGTGGACTCGAGGGCGTTCTCATTTAGTCGGACAATATCGTCACTGTTTTAGTGTCGGGCAATTTACTAGCAAAAAGAAGACTATAATTTCAATAGACTCCAGCATAGGCTGGAGTGAGGTTATCAAAATAAAATGGCGTTCTTTCTTCTCGAGCTCAACTGTTTCAATTCAAAAACAATATGTCTAATTGGTTTTTATTCATTGATTATAATTTTAATCTACGTTTTCAACGTTTTCACAGAAAAAATATCGTGAATCCAGTTGGAAAATCAGCATGGAGAGAGAATCTAGCCTAAAAATAAAACCAAAACTAAAATGTCGGGCCTTTACGGACTGTTAACTTTTTTCCCAACCGTGTATGTGCTTGATAAATAAATGAATTAAATACTACAAATATTATAAAGGAAAAAGTTTGTGAAGAGTTTTGCGTGTGTGAAATTTTCCACGCATGAAGAAATAACACAACAGATCTTACCTCTCCCCATTTACAATCCAACTATTCTATCCATACCAGGTTATCTGGCAGAGACCGCTCTTGAGCGATAAAACCCCTAATCGTCGCTTCACTACATATTTAAAACAAAGTCACTTTCTCTGTCCCTATGCCCGTTTATCCCTGTGTCCCTTTGTATGCTTAAATCTTTAAAACTACGCAACGGATTTTGATGCGGTTTTTTTATAGATGGAGTGATTCAAGAGGGTGATTTATACGTTTAATAAAAACGTGCGAAGCCGGGCGGGTCGCTAGTATATTATAAAAGTTTAATTAGTGCATTATTTCATAGTTTTAAAGTAGCTAATTGTGTAATAAAAGTATTTTCTATCTATCCAATAACATAATAAAATACTTTCGCGAACACAATTCACGATAAATACCCGATAAATAATCGTTATTATGATAATGATACTCTTTTATCTCAAAACTCTCGCAAGCTAGATAGTTAAGATAATCAAAGCCGTCTTCAACGACACAGCTTCAATAGGTATATTCTTCCAGAGCCAGTTTATCTCGGTTTTAAGGCGCAACCAACAGGTACACTAGCGCTACTACTTATTTTTATTTTTTATCATATAATTACGTTAAACAAAGGAATTTCCAAAATTCACATGTTTAGTTTGTTATAGCTAACATAAACTTTTTTAATGCATCTGTAGTAGTTTTATTTGGTCTAGTTTAGGCAGAGATACGAAGTTGCTCTTGGTTGCCTCCAAACTCTGTCTTCGTATCTCTTCCTAAAATAGACAAAATGAAACTACTATAAGTTATAACAAACTGACCGCGTGAATTTTGGAAATTCCTTAGTTTAACGTATATAACGTGTTTAACGTATTACTACATAGTATAAAACAAAGTCGCTTTCTCTGTCCCTATGTCCCTATATCCCTATGTCCCTTTGAATGCTTAAATCTTTAAAACTACGCAACGGATTTTGATGTGTTTTTTTAATAGATAGAGTGATTCAAGAGGTAGGTTCATACGTATAATAAAACCGTGCGAAGCCGGGGCGGGTCGCTAGAATTATGATAAAATAAGTGGTGGCGCTAGTGTGCCGGCTGTAAACGCCTTAAAACGGGCATCGTGCTGCGGTGAAAACCGCTGGCGCCACGCCCAACCTGCCACAGCCATTACGGGATTCTTTAATATTTTAATACTGCATAATGCATCGCACCAACGTTCAGCGTTCAGACTTTTAGACAATGTGACAGATGAATTTAATCCCGACGAAGTGAGGAGGTAGTCGTATTAGTAGAGAGGATTACCGCTGAGTTTTCGGTCAGTTCACTTGATGCGCCGTCGGAACTTGGAAGGATTATAATATTAAGTAGGTTAACTAGAATTACGCGATTCTATGCTCACTTGAGGTTGCCTCTACGTACAAGTTGGAGTTGTCACTTGCGTTTCAGAATTTAAATCTGGATACTTGTGGCCGTAGTTTTACTGGAGCATTATAAATTACTCCTATTTAGAATGCTGCAAACTATAAACGAAGACTTCTAGTATTTTTTAGGTCTAGAAAGTAGACAGCGATTGTTAGAAACACTTTCCACTGAAGGGTATAGATGAATAGGGCCTTATTATTTTATTATTAGCCCTATTATTATTTTATTATCATGAGGATCCCTCCTCATGATAATAAAATAATAATACGTTTAAAGATAATGAATAATAAAGATGTGATCCACCCTAGTAAAAAAAAATATCTTCAATGATAACAGGACAAATAATAATAATAAGTCATTAGATTGAGGCTCAGGACCGCTATGTATTCATGGCCTCCATTGGCGAAGGCCTATGTCCAGCAGTGGTCATAGATGTGATGATGATAATGCGAAGATAATTCAGCTTTCAGCAACTACATACAATGTTAAGGAACATTTAGATGACGCGTAGGCTTGTTTACTTTAAGCTATACTCACCATCCTTTCAGCTTACAACGGCTTAACATATTTACACAATTTGTTATCCGTATGCTGAGGTCACAACTAAGGTCAATTTTGTAGGTATTAAGGAACAATGTTCATGCGTGAAGTAAATATTTGGGTTTTATCTTTTTTTCTAGGATAGCAGATAATAAGCTTTCTGACACACTTTAAGTATATGGCTTCGAATCCGCGCTAAAAGGAATTTGGAGTAGTAATTACTTAAATGTTGTAAAATAATTCATATACATGCAAATATTTGGTCCGGTATCCTGGGTGTTTTTATATATATATCGAACTAAGAGGGAAAACAGGATCATCTTCATGATCATCTCCATATAACCGGATCACCGAGCATCAATATGGTTTTGTCAGGAAAGCGCACTCAAGGTGTTATCCGGTACACCAATCTTGACTGGGCTAATGCAGTGCACGAGCGTATGCAATAACAAAGCATAGCTACGATAAATAATGCGATTCTGATCAGAATAGTAATTTAGAAAATACAAGATATCTTCACTGTCATATTGCCACCAAAGTAATTAATTTTCTTTTATGACGTATTGTATTAAGTAAATCAGTCGTCTAGAACTCATAACCATAACACAAGCTCTGCTTAGCTTGGGGCTAGATAATGCTGTGTGGATTGTCCAGATACTATAGAGAGAAAATTTTTACTACTAAATAAAATACTCATTCATCATCATAATCATCATCACCCTATAATAGTCCACAACTGGACTAGCGTAACACGCTCTAAATATATGTATACCTGCAATCATAAAGATGTTTTATTTTACTGAACACTAACTAGCACTAGCGACCCGCCCCGGCTTCGCAAGCTTTTATTATACGTATAAACCTACCTCTTGAATCACTTCATCCATTAAAAAACCGCTTCAAAATCCGTTGCGTAGTTTTAAAGATTTAAGCTGACATAGGGACATAGGGAGAGAGAAAGAAAGCGACTTTGTTTTATACTATGTAGTGACAATTAGGTAAACCTAACCTAACAATTAGTTACGTAGACACACGTAACTGCATACGCATATTAGTAACTAAATAAAATGCATTTAGTAGACATTCTAGATACATGAATTTAGTTACGTCTAATTAACCAAAATGAACAGTCTCGAACATTTAGCTACACAATACCTAATAATATTACTTAGTTTTCATAAGGTTTAATGAGCTACTGAAACTAATATAAAACTGTCACTCTGTACCAATACATTAATTATGTTTTTCATTGCCAACTAGCTGATGCCCACGGCTTTCCTCACGATTTTCCGGGTTGGAATCCTTTGACGGCCATATCAAATAAACCTTGTTATTTAATTTCCCTGGGTACCAAAGTTGCCTGTAAAAAAATTACTCGAAGTGATAAAGCTGACCCTTGACACTTTTTTACTTTTTTATTAAAATCAGTACCAAAAAACTAATTAAAAGATTTTAATTGCATGTTGATTTTAAGTAGGTACATTTAAGTATTCATTCATTCCATTATTTATTAATTTCGTCTACTTTGCCAAGTTTCATTAAAATCCGATCAATATACATTAGGTATAAAAAAGAATTAGACAGACAGACAGAATTTCTTTTAAAAATATTAACACTTCGGTATATTGATATAATTAATCAGTATTTCAAAAACCTACTTAACACGAAATTGATAAATAAAATTAATTCAACCAAGATTGATTATTTTCCATTAGAGATGGACAATGCTTCAGAGATTGTATAAAAGCTGTCAAAGTTAGTTCAGGGCTCTGGATTGGAAAGTTGTTCATCAATTATTAGTCGCAAGAAGTTTGTTATCGATAAATAAGCTATGAAAAGTGTGAACTTAGTTTAGATAAGAAATCTTCAGCTAAAAAATCATTAGTGAACGCCACATTTAAACTGCTACGGCGTAGCAACCTACGGCGTAGCATCTTACGGAGTAGCAAACATACACCGTAGCATAAAAAATCGTAGCAACCTAGGTTGTAGCAGCCTACGGCGTAGTCGTTTTTGTCGTAGCAACCTATTACTAACCCTCCTAAGATGTAGCAGCCTACGGCGTATCAGTTCATGTCGTAGCAAGCTATTACGTACCGTCCTAAGACGTAGCAGCCTACGGCGTAGCAACTGTGAAGCGGAATTCTAGCTTTTTCTAGAGTTATTTGCTTCCTGCGAGGAATTACTTATGAATAATAATAATTTGTTGAAAACTGTGTACATTCTTTTAGTTCTGAACAGTCTGCTCTCAATTAATGCATCATTTAATGGAGGAAACTTAGCTGGTTTAAGTATTGTTTAAGATTGTTTTTCTTTCGATAATTATAAACTATACTTACATATATTTCCCAAATATTTAAAAAGAAATTATACAGTTTCAGCTTGTGGACACAAAATAGTTTTTACTATTATTCTACGATGGCAAATGCCGTCTAATTTGTTGACTGTAGTTTATATAAAAAATGTTTTAAGAAAAAAGTCTGGTCGATGCGACGCGTGACCCGAGAGCTCGTGAGTATCTGGCGCAGCACATCAGCATTGCCATACGGCGCGGCAATGCAGCTTCTTGCAGACTGGCATTAATATCAATCAGTTGAGATACCTCTAGACTGTTCGCAACCGTCTGCAGTTTTGTTTAAATGTGTAAATTCTAGTTTCGTTTTTCTTTGTTAGTAAACAGATATAAAAAATTCAACCAAACATATCCTCTGGAAATAGTTACGTATCGGTGTTTTACGCATATTTTAGAATCTACGACACGTAGTAAGCAAACCTCACGATATATTGCTCCTATTCCCCTAAATTTATTGCGACCGCGGGGAAAAAGTGGTGTTAGGTATTTGAATCTTTAGAGCTTTTACGGTTCTCGCGTGAAGAAGGGCCGTGTTAGTTTTATTGATAGTGTGTGTTGAACTAGCTATCGATTCCAACCCTTGTTTGAGACATGAATTACGAACCTTGTGCGTTGATATTGACACAATACATTTGTTCCAATAGTGGGAACACGTGCTGAAATCTATTTCTCTTTTTTATAGTTGAAGGTTGAGCGTTTAACCACCATCTCACTCTCATTTGTGAAGATGTGGCCTATTATGGAGCACGCTTGCCTTGAAGATATTTATTGCCTCTGGATTTGAAGACTAAAGCGGGAAAACAGATGCAAAAAGCTCATTCCACTCTCTTACCGAGCGTGTATTCTATATGTACTTGTATATTCCTTTATGTATGATTTTGACCAATTTTTATTTTTTTAATTGTTAGGTCCTACTGTTAATAGAAATAGTAGCATAGAGTTTTTACTAGTTCGCTTTTTTTCAGTTATATACATCAGAGAAACTAATGCACCCAGGCAACTACTAATATATGCTTCTTTATATATTAGTCGTCGTCTGGGTACATTATTTTCACTGATATATGGACTTAGGAAGCTGTAATGCCGTAATTAAATCAATAAGAACCTTTTTTGCCAAAACTATGAACTTCGGGTACGGCAACGCACCTACTAGGTGTATAGATAAATTATAAATAAATATTTAAGGTTATATAGTCATCACTTAAAGATCGGCTTTACTAATTTTTCGATTGAATTCTATTTATTCTTTAATATTATTTTATGACCGGATCGCTAACTGGTTCTGCGAAAAAATAAACATTGCGGATGAGCTTTAGATTTATATTTATTTTGTGGATAAAAAGTGTGGATGTGGATTAATTAGTAGGAATTAGAAATTCAAGCAAGCGTTTTATGCGTAAGGTAATTGAGGTGCTGACTACATAATTAATCTAGAATTTCACGAAAGGCCTATTTGAACACCTACCTGCCTCACGACTGTTGGTTCTGAGAAGTGAGAACTTTGACGAATATGCAATATTAAGTAAATTAGAAATTAGGGTTCAGTTTGCGCAATTGAGTGGGTGTCGGTTGGGTCTAAGTAAATATTATTCACTACTGCGCCCCGCAACTTCACCCTACTTAAAATTGTGTATTGTAGTGGCTACTACTTTTTATCACAGAATAAAGCCTAGAACTACGTCTTTTAATAATGCTGGGACTAGATGATGATGTGTGGACTACACAGCATCATCTGGATTCTAGTCCCAAGCTTAGCAGAGCTTGTGTTATAGATACTAGATAGCTGATATATTTATTAGAATATAATACATAGACCTTCGCCCGCCGCGCCACTTCGGACGTTCTGTAGTTTTGGCGTAAAGAGGTAACAAACATCAAATTTTTCGTATTTATAATATGAGTATGACTTCAAATGTTCCTAAGTCCTTCTCCTTCATATAAAATATGCCACATAGGTATTTACCTATGTAAGAAAGAAAGAAAGAAAAAGTATAAATTGTCTTAGAATTACTTATAACAACAAAAGAAACTTACCATACTAACTTAAATAAAAATAAAAACTAAAGAGTTAACAAACATCCAAACTTTCGAATTTATAATATGCGTGTGACTTCAAAATGTTCCTAAGTCCTTCTCCTTCATATAAAATATGCCACATAGGTATTTACCTATGTAAGAAAGAAAGAAAGAAAAAGTATTAATTGTCTTAGAATTACTTATAACAACAAAAGAAACTTACCATACTAACTTAAATAAAAATAAAAACTAAGACTAAGACAAGGAGTAAATTTAGCCTTTGCTGCATGCATGTGGCATATTTCCCTATCTTACCAGTTAGTAATAACAGTTTCTAAACTATTTTTAAAATATGTCACATAGGTAAATACGTCCCATCTTACCAGTTAGTTATAACAGTTTTTAAACTATAAAATATATCCCAACCTTTGATTATATACTTGTATATAATCAAAGATCCCAACCTATTTTCCGCTTTATTCCGTTACGGCAATACCTACCCACATAGAAAATAATACAATGGGTACGCCATTATCTAAATTACAAATAAAGCCGTAAATACAGCTATTTCACTTAAAGTAACTGTTATACCTTTCTCCAAATCTAAATATTACCAACACATTGTTTCCAGTTTCGTTACAACGGTATTCAGTACGTTAAAATAAATTTTGAAGGCTCTGGGCGCGATAGGTAGCCAGATAAAACTCGGCGTGAAATCTCCCTCCTACCATTTACAAATGGTACGGGCGCATTGCGTTTCGTATAAAATATTTACGAACTTTTACGAAAATACTTTATATGAAACGCAACGCGCCTTCGCACGACGAGGTGTAAAGTAACACGGCGGGGCGTGACGTGAGCGTGACGTTTTCATAGAAATATTATTAAAATTTGAAATAAAATATCCTTACTTATATTATAAATGCAAAAGTTCGTATGTGTGGATAAGATACATAGATGTTTATTACTCTTACACGCAAAAACTACAGAACGGCTGAAATGTTGAATAGCATTTTCAATAAACGTAGTTCTAGCCCTGAAATAAAACGTAGGTTACGTTTCATCTCATACATCACTTATGTGATAGAAATAGTCTTGAAACGTTTCCATAGAAACAACGATTGACGACTTACTAGTTTACAATAAAGCTGTATAAAAATAGACCTAACATTAACCTATGTTAAAAGTTGTTTTGCATCTGTAGTGAAATTTCGTACAGGTCGATAATTATAGACGACAGACGGGGCCATAATGTTAATCTGTTATTACTTATATTATAAAGAGACAAGATTTGTTTGTTTATTTTAACTGCATTGTCTCCGAAACTACTAAACCTATTTGAAAAATTCTTTCACCATTCACCATTCATCATCATCAGCCTATATTAGTCCGGCTGCTGGACATAGGCCTCCCCTAATGAGCGCCATAGCGCCCTGACGTCAGCTTGACGCATCCAGCATCTGCCAGCAGTCTTTCGCAGATCGTCATCCCACCTAGCCGGAGGGCGTCCTACACTACGTTTGCCAAGTCGCGGTCTCCACTCAAGAACACGTTTACCCCAACGGTTGTCGGTTCTTCGCGAGATATGGCCGGCCCACTGCCACTTCAGCTTGCTAATTCTTTGAGCTATGTCGATAACTTTGGTTCTCTGTCGGATGTATTCATTACGGATCCTATCCTTCAGAGAAACTCCGAGCATAGCTCTTTCCATAGCTCGCTGAGCGACTTTGAACTGGTGGACCAGCCCTACCGTGAGTGTCCACGTCTCAGCTCCGTAGGTCATTACGGGTAGGACGCACTGATTGAAAACTTTCGTTTTCAAACATTGCGGTATGGATGACGAGAAGACTCGACGTAGTTTTCCAAACGCTGCCCAGCCTAGCTGGATCCTCCTCTTCGCCATTACAATGCTTTATTATCCCTGCTGAACATATGTATGCATATACCCCAGCGATGCCAGGACGGGCAAGTTATTTTTTTTTCATAAACACAACTTGCACTTTTCTAAAAAGTTGGTTACCGCAACAATTTCTTAATTTTTTTTACACAATTGTTTCGAAAATAAAATCGTGATAATGGTAGTAGTACCTTTTGTGCAACTGTCGTGCATGCCATACATTCATACATTCTTTGATGTCCCCAACAAAACAACATTTCAGTACAAACAACTGTTATTTACCGAACTGTTACAAAAATATCAACTTTTAACACGTTAAGTGCGAAGCGAGGCCTAAATCACCCCTGATGCAACTTCCCTGTGGTGCGGCAAGCAAAAAAGTGAATTTCTCTGTCGTGCGAATGGCATAGCTTTGGTTTGGTCCAGTGTAGGAAAGAGATAAATATATATTTGAGATCACTAATGGTTCCGGACTCGGTGGTGTACCTACCTTGGTACCGGATGTCTTAGGCCTCGTGCCGCACTGAATTAATATAATTTTAATGCAGTGCGGAACGAGGCTAAAACGTCCCATATCCCCCCTGACCTCGTACCGCACTCAACGCGAGCTTCCCGCGACCAGTGTTGTGCATCACGTCGATTGGAGAGCACGTCCTTTTACAGCGCCGAACATGTCTAAACGATGTCGGAAGAAGTTAATTTTAAAAAACCCAGAAACAGAGCCAAAACAGCCGGTTTTTTTTTCTTTATGGCGCCTTCAAGCACAATTTAGATTATTAAAAAAAAATGTATCCTTTGATAGCTTTGTGTTGTTTTGCCAGGTTTTGCCCTTAAAACGATCTAATGAGATATAATTGACCAAATTCGGTTGCGTAGTTAAGACAGTTTAAAAACGTCGATATTATTTTTCCCATCACTAATCGCAGCGAAAATTTGCCCTATTTCAGTGCGTTACGAGGTGTATAAGATCCCATATTTTGTTTTGCTAATAATTCCTAAACTAGCCATCAGATCCCGGGGCGACGGTGGATTAGGGTTCATCAATTCACTGTCTATATCAATAAGGACCAAAATTCTCATTTATGTTTGATTTCGCGCCAGAAAATGGATTTTAGTCTGTAAAAGGAGGTGGGGTCTAATAGACCGCGTGTCGCCCTAACGTCTGGTCACGGTACGGGCCGATTATACCTCGTGCCGCAGGAACGGAAAGTATGCATAAATTGGTGCCGCAGCTAACGTGTTAAACAGAACACTAGAGCCCTAAAGCGTTTCAAGTCTGCTTTGTTCCCTGGGAGATAATATCGCCACTTTATCCTGGATATTTTTTCCTCTCCTGGTGTAATAATCGCCCGCCATACACTTTGTTTGTGTACAATTTCTTTGATTGCCTTTGTTCTAGGTGCTGTAGTTTTGCTGCACTGTATACACGAGTAGACCATTGAAAGTAATGAAATGTTCTCAACAATAGAGGCGAGATCCTGTATTTAGACTCCACCTAATATTTCTTTCTTTTCAGGTATTTCGCTCTTGAAATTAAAAAAACGAGCCCACTTTTTATGGATGAGAGTAGTATGAATACCCAGAGATATAGATAACCTGCTATACTAATAGTCCTTACCCAAGGAAGATAAGGCCGCCTCTATAAGGCTTAGGTACTGAACTCTACATTTCCTTTTGGTAAGTACCTCTTTCGGCTACTTTTTGGGTGATCCCAAAATTAAAGAATCTAAGAGAGAGAAATTTTATTACAACTTAATTACAAAAAATACGGCGTAATAATAATGAGGCGATTCGGTAATTTGATTGAAGTTAGAATTGACGCCATATTTAATTTATACTAGTCAAAAACGTTCGGGCACCGAACTGTGCAAAGCTTGTTCGGTTACGCCGCCGCCCCAACAGTACCGCTAGGTATTTCTAGCTCTATGTTATAGTATGATTGCTCTGTGGAAAAGGACTTACATACAGACACAGAGTAACAACATTGATACAGACAGACAGTTGGTGAACGTCCTTGAATACAGAGATTTAGTCGTATTTAAATGGTAATCTCGCCAGATAGACGGAGCTACGACGTCGACTCAAATTAAAATGAAAGCAGCATGGAAAACTAAGTTTTAAACAAGATTTTCTAGCTCTACGAATATGTGAAGATGGTGAAATATCGTGGAAAATAATAAGCAAAAGTTTTTAATGATTTTCCTTGTCAAGGCTGGGATCGAGGCTCTCCGGGTTTACGCATTTACAGCAAAAGTAGAAGTATATTACGTACTCCTTAATTAAGTATATTGTTAAAATGACACAAGTAAATAAAATGTGTATCGATATAAATTGCCCTTTAGCATAAAATGCAATGATTAATAACCCCATGCTTTCTAACAGCTAGATCATTAAAAAGTTTTTTCGGATAACCAAGATTCATATTATTATTACCTATAGACTATAGTGTAAATGTAAAGTATCCGGTGCTAAATATACTATTTAATTCTAAACTAGTGACCCGCCCCGGCTTCGCACGGTTTTATTATACGGATAAACCTTCCTCTTGAGTCACTCTATCTATTAAAAAAACCGCATCTAAATCCGTTGCGTAGTTTTAAAGATTTAAGGATACAAAGGGACATAGGGACAGAGAAAGCGACTTTGTTTTATTCTATGTAGTGATGTAAAAACTGGAAAAATTGATTACAAATTTCTTTTAATTAACCCTTGAAAGTTGCCGTGATTTTTCAAAATAATTATTATAGGTAGGTATATTATATACTAGCAGCGCCTCGCGGTTTCACCCGCGTAATTCCCGTTCACGAAGGAATCCCGGGATAAAATATAGCCTGTGTTATCCCAGAACATAATCTATCTCTGTGCCAAATTTCATCCATATCAGTTCAGTAGTTTTTCCGTGAAAGAGTAAGAAACTTCCATCCATATACTTACAAACTTTCGCGTTTATAATATCAGTAGGCTATTTAGCCCGTATTTCGGAACCCACGTTTATTTACTTAGGTCTTCGCTTAACCAATTTACCTCATCCTAGCAAAACCAATTAAAAAATATGATTAGGTACCTTCTACTAAACGAAGAATATTATAGACTAATAACTGGGTTTTCTATACTAACCAAGTTTACAGGAAGATCGTTTGACGTAAACTTTGGTCAAAGATTGCTGTGAATAATTTGGTTGTGATTATCTGTTTAATCACAAACAGGAGCTAAACTAGCGCCTCCACTTATTTTATCATATAATTACGTTAAACAAAATAAATGAATGTGAATTTTAGTAATTCCTTTATTTAACGATATTTAATTATGTATATATAATAAAATAAGTGGTGGTTCTAGTTTGGCTCCTTATTCGCCTTTAATATAGCGAGGGCGCCAATAGTTCGAGGGACTACATACATACGTTACTTTCACCCGAGGTAAACACTGTGCTTTTCATTACGAATACAAGGAAAAAAAATGAGAAAACAAATGAATCGAATTGCCGCTAATTTTTTTTTTTATATTAGTCCATCTAGGACAGGCAAAAGCCATAAAGCCATACCACCTTGTCTTTCGTATTTTTTGGCTTCAGTGAATTACCGCTAAGCCGATTTTTTTACTTTGTTTAGCTTCATCATTTATTTTTCTCATTCTGCCATTATCATGGTTCAATAGTAAAGTGATAGCTGTCAGTTGAAAACGATTCTCCCTAGGGCTGAAAAGTATCACTTTCAACCCGCTCTTTAGGCAACTTCAGACCTACTTTCCGAGTATGAGTAATGAAAAGGGTATTTTATTTCTATAGTGCTTGCATCAAAGATCTGAGGTTTATATCTTGCTTGGCTAACCTATACTTAAGTAAAATTATAAAGATTTTCGACTAGTCGGTTCCTAGACCTTGTGGCGCAATTGGTAGCGGGGATAAATTTTAAAAAAATCTCACTATTCTGTTCCCGTATTTTCGCAACATTCATGTGACTAATATTTACACCAAAATATTTCCACTCTTTAAACATTGTAGTGTTATGTATTAAGTATATCAGTTATATTGGACTACAATGCACAAGTCTGCTTAGTATGTGACTAGATGATGCTGTGTAAGTCATCTAGCTGTATTTATTTACTATTTTCAGGTAATTTACCTTAACAGGACACGTTGTAACACTAAATATACAAAACACTTTCAGCTCTGCGAAATCTAGTGCCTAAGTAAAGCAAATAGCCATCATGTTCCTTACCTTATCGGCAACATTTCTTTGCCATTCAATAACCATACAAAAACTTACCCTCTAACACGAAATATAAAGTTCAAAATTGCGCACAAAAATGCAAAATCACTCGCAATTCCGTAGGAGTTGGCTCGGGTATTCCCTCCAGATTTAATATTTATTTGCTCAGCGCGTCTCGTAAACAGCGACGCGATATTCAAATGCACTTTCCATTTCCGCGTCGGTACGAGACGTGGCTGCCTAATGCATTGGCTGTACAGCAATGTAACTTGAAATTTACTCGCCAAAAATAATATTCTCGCTCGCTTCTGACTCTGGTAAGTACTGAATGTAGGAGCGGTGGCTGTATAAATACGAGTGCAGTGTATAATTTCGCAGATCCGAATAGATATCAAACATGAGGTCGTATTGGGTTATAGCTGTTTTCTGCGTCGCTCTGGGGATTGCGTCCTTCTATGAGGTAGAAGGAAAGCCTGGTATGTAGTTTTTATTTATAATATAATTTATAGTAAATCTATCATATTATAATTTTAATAATTTTCATCTTCTGTATAATCTTTTCAACTTTTTAATTAACATCAGTACCTTTCGTCTACTCGTATCCATTTCAATTTTCGCCTAAAGCAAATTTCCGAGTTGCCTACATTCAATCGAAGCTCCAATTTCCCTAGTAAAAAATACCGTAAAACCTAACAGAGATACGGTGGAAAATTTGAAGCATCCTAAAGCCTTTTTTAACCACTGACGCAGTAAATATAAATCCTTCTGGTAAGTCTACTTTGTGCAGCATCGTACCACTCCAACGGACAGACTGATTTAGTTTTCTTGTTTGAAATATTAATATAGACATACAATAGATGGATACATTTAATGCAGTGCAGCCGAATGATAATCTGACATTTGGGGAAGTCTTATGGAACCCAAAAGGGTTTATAGTTCAAAGTTAAGCTGTGCGATGATTTTTAAAACTTGTATATTGGTACTGTTCTTTTATAACTATAGAATAAGAGAACCACATGTAGGTACCTAGTTAGATAACTTTACAATTCATAATTGTTTTTCTTGTCGATAGTGTAAACTACATGTGAAATTTGATAGCTTTAAAAAAACTCAATTGTTTTCCTTTTTTAGAATTGTTGATAGCTGTCAAATACTTTTCATCACTCATACTCGGAAAGTAGGTCTGAACATGCCTGAAGAGCGGGTTGAAAGTGATACTTTTCCGCCCTAGGGAGAATCGTTTTCAACTGACAGCTATAACGTTGCTATTGAACCATGGTAGTGGCAGAATAAATGCTGAAGCTAATAAAAAAATCGCCTTAGCGACAATTCACTGAATTCAAAAAATACCAAAGACAAGGCAGTATGGCTTTATGGCTTTCGCCTGTCTTAGATGGACTAATAAAAAAAAAAAAAATTAGCGGCAATTTGATTAATTTGTTTTCTCATGTTTTTTATTTATATTTCCTTGTATTCGTAATGAAAAGCACAGTGTTTACCTCGGGTGAAAGTAACTTATGTAGTCCCTCGAACTATAGGCGCCCTCGTTACACTCGGGCGCCAAACCCCGTCTCGGGACTAAATAAGTTACTTTCAACCCTTGGGTAACAATGTACTATTAAACTTTAGATTATGTGTACACTTCATAATCTATAGAGATAGAGTACCACAAGAAGTTTAATATTATAGTTTTACAATACTACTTATTTTTATTGCAGAAACAACCCACTTTGTTGGGAAACGGGACACCATTTTTATGAAACTGCCAAAGGGATGCGTCTTCTTCGAATGCATCCCGAGTTGTAAGCAAAAGGGCTACAAGCGTGGAGGTTACTGCACCATCAACGGGTGCCAATGTCTACAATGACGTGCTAGAGCGACGACTCTCCCTAAGCCGCCTGTGTGCAGGCATCAGACAAAGCCCGGCATACACCAGTACCGAACCTCTCTACTTCTACCCATCGCCACAGGACTTATAGTTTCGGAGTCCGTTTTCAAAGCCTAGTCAGATGCGCAGGATATATTAAGGTGCATAAGTATGCGCGCCGTATACAGATGCACCCTCTCCTCCTTACTTCCCCTACCCAATGACAGTATTAGTGCCTTCAAAGTGGTCACTTTATTTCCTTGTTTTAATTATTTGTAACATGTATTTTGTGACCTGTCCAGGGTCTAATGAAAATAAAGCACTTTGGCTATTGACTAGTGTAATCTAAAGATTCTAGTAAGACTCCAACATCTTTTGTGTTATTATAGTATACCTTTTTAATTTTCACTAATAATAAACATACAGACACTTACCATGTACTATTTGAAGGCTCCAAATCCTAGTCATCACTACATAGTATAAAACAAAGTCGCTTCCTCTGTCCCTATATCCCCTTTTGTATATCTTTAAAACTATACGCAAAGGATTTTGATGTGGTTTTTTAATAGATAGTGATTGAAAAGGTAGGTTTATACGTATAATAAAACCGTGCGAAGCCGGAGCTGGTTGCTAGTAATATTATAAAAGTGAAAGTTTCGGAGAAAGTTATGGATGGATTTTTGTTACTCTTTCACGCAAAAACTATTGAACGGTTGTGGATGAAATTTGGCACAGAGATAAATTATAGTCTGGAATAACATATTGGCTAAATTTTCTCCGGGAATTCCCACGGGAACGGGAATGACCGCGGGTGAAACCGCGAGGCGCTGCTAATCCTATTAATATTATAAAACTGAAAGTTTGTAAGTATGGATGGATGGATGTTTGTTACTCTTTCACGCAAAAACTACTGAACGGTTATGGTTGAAATTTGACACAAAGATATGTTATAGTCTGGAATAACACATAGGCTATTTTTTTTTCTTCCTCTTATTTTCTCTTACTTTCTTGTCTTTTTCTTATTTTCCCCGGGAATTCCCACGGGAACGGAAATTACCGCGGGTAAAACCGCGAAGCGCTGCTAGTAACTAATAATTCCACCAACATTCTTTACTTTTAGCATTAATTTTATACTTACCTATTACATAGCGAGATGTTGCTTTGTGTTTGACTTTTATTTCCATTTTACAACGAAAATAAAGCATAATTTTTAGTTTCTTTAGTTTTTTTATGAGAGCAAACGTTAGTTTTGCTGTTAACGCTAATTTTTATCATTTTATTTAATAAGAAAAAGGAAAACATAATTTCAAGAAGAAAATGTCTGATATTGGTGTCAGAAGTGTGATGAAATTAACATCCTACGTACTCCCCGAGTACTTCCATCGCGTCGCTTTCGACGAAATTACGCACAAATTACACCCACGACCGCTACACGTCTGCTTTACGACTATAACAGAGAAATTGAAATAATAAAACGTACCTAAGTTGATTTGTATATAAGTATTTTTATAATGCGTGGATCAGAATATTATATACTCAAGTTGCAAGAAATAATATCATGCTATCATGTTAATATTATAAACGCAAAAGTTTGTAAGTATGGATGGATGGATGATTGTTACTCTTTCACGCATAATCTCCTGAATGGATATGGATGAAATTTGGCGCAGAGATAGATTATAATCTGGAACAACACATCACTACATGGTATAAAACAAAGATTTAAGCAAGCCCCTGTTGCTTAAATCTTAATTAAAACTACGCAACGGATTTTGATGCGGTTTTTTTAAAAGATGTAGAGTAATTCAAGAGGAAGGTTTATACGTATAATAAAACCATGCGAAGCCGGGCGGGTCGCTAGTAGGCTATATTTTATCTCGGAATTCCCACGGGAACGGGAATTACCGCGGGTGAAACCGCGAGGCGCTGCTTGTAGTAAATATCCTGCATCAATGAATTCAAGTCAATATAAATATTAAAAGGCACTGCCTACCTACTAGGTAACTGTTAAACGTATGTAAGGAATAAACAACGATAATGTTATTTAAAGTAATGTTCAGTTGGTAACATTTTTGTTTTCATTTTTATAGCTTTGTATGAGGGTAACGGTGCTGACTGCACTTATAGGATTACTTATTAGAATAACTTTACATTTAATTAGGCTAAGAGTGTTGTTGTTTGTTACCCCAAATAAATAAAATAAAATAAAATAAAATAAAACATATTTTTTCCTATTACGGACGGAGGTTGTTTGTACCCGTCTACGGAACCATATTTCCAGCCCGATCGTTTCACTATAACAGCAGTATCGTCATAGAATCACACGTAGAATACCAAAATGTTTAAGGTAGCAATTTTGGGCTTGTTCCTCGAGGCCAAACTATTTCGCCTAACTGATTTGGCTACAAAGACTAACATTTCCTCATGGCCAAACTGTCAAAGTAGCCAAAGCAACTACTTACAGTTAGTTAGCAAAATAGACCAATTTATTATTTGGCTTTTCTTTACTTTCTAGTTTTTAAAATCTTGCGATGCTACTGTGATAGTGAAGCAATATGGTAGTTCTGAATATCTTTTTTATCTATTGAGTTCGTCAGTTAGATTTTAACGATTTTTTTTCTTTTTTTGCTTTTTTTGTCCGCAGTGCTTCGTTTAGTTATTTTCTACTGAAGCATGGACTCCTCATCATCATCATCATCAGCCTATATTCGTCCACATCTGGATAAAGGCCTCCCCTAATGAGCGCCATAGCGCCCTGTCTTCAGCTTGCCGCATCCAGCATCTGCCTGCAGTCTTTCGCAGATCGTCATTCCACCTGGCCGGAGGGCGTCCTACACTACGTTTGCCAAGTCGCGGTCTCCACTCAAGAACACGTTTATCCCAACGGTTGTCGGTTCTTCGCGAGACATGGCCGGCCCACTGCCACTTCAGCTTGCTAATTCTTTGAGCTATGTCGATAACTTTGGTTCTCAAATGAACTCCTGGCTTTCGGAAAATATCCCAAAGTTCATAACGAGCCACTCTTAGTAATTAATTGGGGCGCTGTCGTTTTGTGAAATATACACGCTGTTTAAATCTTTAAAGACGTATTGTTCGTCTTTTTGAGAGGAAGAGAATTCGTTTTTTTCGGGATTGATTATTCCCAATTGGACGCCGAGCTGGTAACACTTGTAGGTTTCATCGTCTGAGATGTACTGTAATTTATAAAATGTAAAGAATATCGAAAATGAGGCTACACTTCTTAAAATTGGTAGCTTCTGGGAAAAATTCTAGACAATCCTCACAGCATCATGATCATAGCGTTGATTTTCTTTGTGACAAATTTTGAATAAATACCTACCTATTAGAATCTATAATTAAGCTTATGTTCAACTGATAATTTTATTAATTTTAGAAATATGAATGAATATATTAATATGTATACCGACTAGAAAAGACATAATAATATCACATTAGTGACAAATCCGCAGAGCGCTCTCTCCTATTTGCACGCCAGCAGTGGCAAAACATGTAGAACGTAATATATTTATAATAACATAATTGCATGCTCACACCATGTTAATACTCATGTTTTATGCAAATAAATGATTCTTATTCTTATTCATCATCTAGCCCTAAGATAAGCAGAGCTTGTGTTATGGCTTCTTGATGACTGATATACTGATAATAATAAATTACATAGATATTATATAAACTACACAGATATGTACATACTACACAGATATAGACATATATTACATACTAGCAGTGACTCGCGGTGTCACCCGCGTGATTCCCGTTCCCATAAGAATTCCGGGATAAAATATAGCCTATGTGTTATTCCAGACTATAATCTATCTCTGTACCAAATTTTATCCAGGTCGGTTCAGTAGTTATAGCGTTAAAGAGTAACAAACATCTATCCATCCATACTTACAAACTTACGCGTTTATAATATAAGTAGGATAGAAAACACCCCGAACCCTGGAACAAATATTTTCAGGCCGTACAAACATTTGTGAACAGGCGGGAATCGAACCCACACCACATCGTAACGATGAGGCTCCAGTTATAGTGAAACTCCCTATTATTATGGTAAATGATTATATAACATCCCATGCTTGGTAGTAACCTGAGCCAGTTACTATAAAAAATAAATTATGTTCTATTTTATCATACTTTTCCTAATGAGGAAAAAAAATGATTTTGGCTATAAGGGTTATAGGTATCTAATGATTAACCTCTTAAAGGCGACTTGGGTAAATCAAGACTAACAACTTTTATTCTATGACTTTTGCCAAAACGTAATACATCTCCAGTTTTAATTTTTTTTAGTTTTGGCGGGCATTTCTTTCAACCCCCGCTCGCCTCACCGCAACCCCTTTCTTTCTTTGCTAGATATATGTATACGACATTTAGGTCCCTGTATACATAAGAAAATATAGATACTTATTTTATCAAAGTAGGTTCTCCTACTGAAAGGCATTTTAAAGATTATGAAATAAATATACCACAATCACTAATCCGACAACCGTTAAGGTAAACGTGTTCTTGAGTGGAGACCGCGACTTGGCAAAGGTAGTGTGCCAGGTGGGATAACATCTGCGAAAAACTGCTGTCAGATGCTGAAGACTGGGGGCTTTGGCACTCATTAGGAGGCCTATGTCCATCTGTGGACTAATGTAGGCTGATGATGTTGATGATGATCACTAATATCGTAGGTAGTATATAATGAAACCAAAATAATGAGGCGAAGTATAATAGAAAATCCTCTAAATTGGCTACACTGTTACATGCACGCCGTCGTAGTAGCCTCAGGCAAACTGTAATGATTTTACCTTTTGTATGTTACGAGTTACGATCCTACGCAATATTATTTTATTAAAATTTATTTTTAGAAATGAACCTATCACATAACCTTGATAGAGGTCCTATAAAGAGTAGGTATCATAAAGAGCGAAGATCTGAGTAATGTATGATTTTTTACTCGACTTCCAGTGGAGAAGGGGTTATGAGGTTTGTTTAAGGCGCATAGACCACCTAAAGTGGCGCCCCCACTTATTTTGTCATATAATTCCGTTAAACAAAGGAATTTTCAATATTCACTCGTACACTCTGTTAAACCTATCATAAGCTTTTTTTAATGCATCTAGAGTAGTTTTATTTTGTCTAGTTTGAGTTAAACCTTTCATAAGATTTTTTTTAATGCATCTAGAGTAGTTTTATTTTGTCTAGTTTAGGAAGAGAAACGAAGTTGCCTTTGGTGGCCACCAATCCCTGTTCGCCAACCCCTGATAAAATAAGTAGGGTCGCCACTTTAAGTGCTGTTTGCGCCTTATGTAACAAATTGGTGTTATACCTTTTTTCAGGCATATTTCTTAAACATGTTTATTTCGTAAGGGGCAACCACGCAGGTTGCATGGTAAATTTTGACGGTCTTCTACAAACGGTTTTTGTTTCACATTTAACCCCTGTTTTGGACCCCTATGAATGCGAATTTAAACATAAAAAATGGGCACCGTTTGTAATATTATGTTTATTTTGTATTTAAACAATGTGAAAATATCTAGTAGATACAACTAGTGGCTTACTCCGGTAACTCCAACTTCGAAATATTTAAGTATGTACCGTAGATATAGCTTAGTAGGGTAGATACAGTACAAAGTAGCTAAAACAAAGTGTTTTCACCTAAAAAGAAAACAATCAAGTATGAGTAATTCGTTCGACCACTCTCTTCGAATACTAAAGAGAAGATGTGAGTGAACGAGGAATGTTTAAGCATCAAGAAAAAATAAAGTTATAGGTATGTGGTTATAGAACCGAAACTAAATTGGAACGAAACACATACATATGTATAATTAACCGCCTACGGAATCTTCTATGTTATTAGTTGCACAAAATTAACAAGACTCTTAAGGTACCTAAGGTTTAAAAATTGAAAATATGCACCTGGATTATTAATCTGACTCGAAATGTTTATTTTATTTTCATAAACTGTGTTCTGTATTGTGTGTTAAGCAGTAAATAAATGAATGTCTATGTCTATGTCTAAATCAATCTGATGGTCTTAAAAATGGTTATAGTAGGAACCAAATTCACTGTGCTCCAATATTCCAACTCAATCTTTATTTGATGTTCAGCTGCCAATTATAAAATAAAGTAGATTGATAAATTTATTATAATTTGCGACATACATTAAAACGTTACATTAAAATAATAACAAGTAAAGAACTATTGAAAATAAGCAAACACTGATTTTCATTATTAATTTTTAGGTGTCCAGAGAAACAATGTTTGCAAATGTATGTTTGGTAAGTATATTATTTTTCATTAATGTTTTGCACTACAAAATTTAAAAGAAGATACAAACTCGAATGATACAAATTTACAATTCATCATCATCATCAGCCTATATTAGTCCACAGCTGGACATGGGCTTCCCCTAATGAGCGCCATAGCGCCGCATCCAGCATCTGCCAGCAGTCTTTCGCAGATCGTCATCCCACCAGGCCGGAAAGCGTCCTACACTATGTTTGCCAAGTCGCGGTCAATTCAATTTACAATTAACAATTCAACTATAATTTAATTTTACCATTTCAGCTTTCAATAATAAAAATATTTACCATGTTATCTCTTAGCCCTACAAATTCCCGAATTAGCCTTCTATCCGTTTTTAACCCCTTGTAAGCCAAGTATCTAAGCTTCGATCCCGCCTTAGGCCCAACATCCTCCATCTAGTTAACGAAACTTTCGAGTACTCCACTTGGGATTATTTATATCCCAGGGGTTAATTTGTTTGCGGGTAGGTTGGTGGTATCTTAGGCTAAGAACCGACCAAATACTTTCGTTTTTTCGTTTGATCTAATGATTTTGTAGAGTGAAAAAAGCTTATCCTTACCTTACTTATTTGTTTTAAGTTAATAACCACTTCTTACTTCCCTGTCATTGTAAATTCGTCTCTCGAGATCCCATGGGAATTGATGTAAGGGATGAAAAGTGTTATATTCCAGGCCTAGAACTATGTCCATTTAAAATTTCAACTCGATCCGATTTAATGGCTTACGTCTATTTCATCCGACAAATATTTTAGCGTCCATTTGCCAAAGTGAAGTTGATACACTGTGCCGGGTGCTGGGGGCATAACTGATATCAAGTCTGTCGGTTTAAGGGTTAAGACTGTTCTATTTTTGTATAACTTAGCTGTGTTTAGCTTGCATTGTATTACTGTGTCTTATATGATCAAAGCCGTTGCCATTTTATTAGCTATCTTGAATATTACCAGTCAGACACGGCACGTTCGTTTTATGCACAGAAATCTAAATAACTATTAGTACCGCTGCTTTTGTCAATTAAATGGCAAAGTTCATCACAATCCTATGACACAAAAAAAAACACAATCTTAACCCTTAAAGTAATGTTTAAGGGTTAAGACTGTGTTTTTTTGTATAACTTAGCTTGTATTACTGCACCTTGTGTGATAATAAATAAAAATCTTAGTCATTGTCATTTATTGGCTATCATGAATATTAACAGTCACACACCGGCACGTCCGTTTTAAGCAAGTACCGCTGCTTTTGCCAATTAAATGGCAAAGTTCATCACAATCCTGTGCCCCCCCACATCTGCTACGTAAGCTGACCGCTTCTCCATCTGTTAAATAAATAAATTATGAACTGTCAGAAAGTTGTATTTACTTAAGTACATTTACCTAAATAACGTCATCATCATCATCATCAAACTAGATAAATCCACCGTTCGACATAAGTAAACACATTTTATAGGTAAACTAGCGACTCGTCCCGGTTTCGCATGGTTTTATTATACGTATAGATAAACCTTCCTCTTGAATCACTACGGTATTATTATACGTATAAACCTTCCTCTTGAATCATAGAAAAAACCGCATCAAAATCCGTTGCGTTGTTTTAAAGATTTAAGCATACAAACGGACATAGGGATATAGAGACAGAGAAAGTGACTTTGTTTTATACTATGTAGTGATGATAAAATTTCCAGGTCATAAATTTGTAGATAAGAAACTCGTTACAATTCACTTATTCAAGAGCAACACACCAATATCACTACATAGTATAAAACAAAGTCGCTTTTTCTGTCCCTATTTCCCTTTGAATGCTTAAATCTTAAAAACTACGCAACGGATTTTAATGCGGTTTTTTTATAGATAGAGTGATTCAAGAGGAAGGTTTACGTGTAATAAAACCGTGCGAAGTCGGGGTGGGTCGCTAGTTATGCTATATATTTTAGGAGGTATATTATATAGGACGGTTTTATACAAGCCATACCATCCTGTCCTCAGCATCTGCCAGCAGACATACGCAGACCGTCGTCGTCTCACCTGGCCGGAGTGAGTTCGACACTACGTTTGCCGAGTCCTTTTTACCTACTGTTACTTTTACATATTGTCAGTGTACGGGAAGGGAAACCGGTTCCTCCTAAGTATTTTAACTCTATTGCAACAACCGATCTTGGTTTTTATGGTCTTTGTTTGGAGTCCAGCAGTGGACATTCAACTTCTGATGGGTATTTAAATAAAGACACTTTTTTTGCTTAATTTCTAGCTGAATGATGATATTGTGTGAAATGTATTCAGCGCACATTTCTACCGACGCAGGAAGCGATAAGAAAACAAGATAAGGCCTTTAGTAACTGGGTAGAGTCAAGAGCAAGTCGCTTTTTTATAACGTAAATAGAATACATGATAAATGACGACCTAATATGTGGTGTGGAGGGAAAATCCTATGACGCAAGAGGTAGAGGGTTCGATTCCCGAATTGGGGTAGATTTTTGTACGATCTGCAAGTATATAATTTGTTTCAGTGTTCTGGGTATAACAATATGTATGTAGAGGTATATAATGTATTGTATTAAGTTAATCAGTCTTCTAGTGGGTACCCATAATACAAGCTCTGCTTAGCTTGAGGTTAGATGATGCTGTGTGGATTGTCCTCCATTATTTATTTATTTACGATTTATTTATACAAAACAACACAAAAGTACAGAACTAAAAGTAAGCTGAAGTATTAGTGGGCCGGCTATATATCGCGAAGAACCGACAACTGTTGGGGTAAACGTGTTCTTGAGTGGAGACCGCGACTCGACAAAGGTAGTGTAGGACGCCCCCCAGCCAGGTGGGATGACGATCTGCGAACGACTGCTGGATGCGTCAAGCTGAAGAGAGGGCGCTTTGTCGGTCATTAAGAGAGGCCTATGTCCAGCTGTGGACTAATATAGGCTGATGATGATGAATTCCTTCTTTAGATTTAGTTTAATTAAAGACATAACCATGCTAGAAACACTATATTGTGGTAAGAAGTGTAGTAGATTGCGATGCGTGACGCGTTTACCTTACATATTGCATCCGGTGACTAAATCTACTCGAACTAGACTATAAATACATTCTCTACTTTATGTACCTACTTACCGATCAATAACCCTGTACTGCTTATCAGAACAAACACAAACAATAAGTAAAAGATATTCTTTTCCATATTTTTTTTTTGTTTTTCTGTCAGTAGTTAAATAGTTAAAAAATACACATACAATGCACCCTGGTAAAATCGATTCACTGATTTGTATCGTTTCGTAACGCCTTTATTTATACCCAAGGAAAGTTGAAATTTGTCAGTGTTGTTCTCTCACTGGCAATCTACGGTGAGTCCGGTTGACGATATCGATACGTGACGAGACATGATCTTTGTCTACTGTAAGACTAGAGGTAGTACCTATATCTGCCCTCAACTTTGCAAGCGTTTTTCTATGGAAACGTTTCAATGCTACTAAAGTCATATAGCACGGGATATTTACCATGATGAGTTGTTTCAGGGCTATTTCTATCCCATTGGAATGAAATTAAAAGTAGCCTAAGTGTTGTTCCAGGGCTAGAACAACGTCATATCTTTTACTAGAATAAAATAAAGGCTACTTTTTATCAATTTACAGGCGGGTGAAGCCGCGAGGCGGTGCTGGTGCTATATTTTTTATATTATACTACTTAACCTACTTAACCCACAAATGTTTTTATACCTATACTTGGTAAAAGGCAAGCGTCTGTCTGCCTCTTAAAAATCCCTCGCAGGGAAAGAACCTAACGGCAGCGAGTCCGTCAGTTTTTTCAACAAAAGGGCGCGTTCACACATGCGCCGTAATTAGCGGCGCGACTCCGCGTTCGAGTCGCGTAAACAATGCTTGCCTCTAAAAGTACTATGCTTTATAGTTTACTAGCGACCCGCCCCGGCTTCGAATTATACATATAAACCTTCCTCTTGAATCACTCTATCTATTAAAAAAACCGTATCCAAATCCGTTGCATAGTTTTAAAGATTTAAGCGTACAAAGGGACATAGGGACAGAACAAGCGACTTTGTTTTATACTGTGTATATGTAGTGATGTCTTTCACATAAAGTAGAAGCGGCAACGCAGCGGCGTAGGGGGAGCGGAAGAGTCGCAAACGTGCGCGAAACGGTTTCTATTGGATAGGTACGCTTGGTCATTAATATCGATAAAATATGTATTTTATGTGAAAGGCATAATATTTATAATCCTACTAATATCATAAACGCGAAAGTTTATTAGTATAGATGGATGGATGGATGTTTGTTACTCTTTCACGCAAAAACTACTGAACGGATATGGATGAAAATTGTACAGAGATAGATTATAATCTGGAATAATACATAGGCTATATTTTATCCGGGAATTCCAACGGGAACGGGAATTACGTGGGTGAAACCGCGAGACGCTGCTAGTACATAATAAATTCAAAAGTTTCAGAGGAGCAAGCTGCGCCTACGCGATGCGAACGCGAAGTCGCGCCGAAAAATATCGCACTAGTGTGAACGTGCGCTAAGACCACCACTGTGCTGCTTATCAAACATTTCGATGACTAAGTGGTTGCTAATGCTAGCTAGCTCTGGCATGTGAATTCACTTGCGATATTATAATACCTTGAGAGGTAAGTATATTGATGTTTTCCAGACTGTGACTCTAGCACCTATAATTCAAGGTTATTATCTAGCACCAGGCTACACTAGCTTAGGACTATATGATGTTGAGTGAACTGTCATCCCACTCATATTATGATGAGATGGACTCAGACTACCTAGAAAGAGCGCTGTCAACAATGATTTTGAAGCCGGTTTCGTAAACATGTGTGCTCGTACTGAGTGTTGCCGTGCAGGTGTACTTTCGCACGAAATGTGATTCCATCCTGCTTTTTATGTCGCGAGATTGGTTTGAACACCCTTTCAAAACATAATTCGGCATTTTGTCCCTCTAAATCTCGTAATAATTTTGCGTGACACTCGGCGCGATGGCTCAGCTGGACTGACAAGGTAAGGCGTAATTTCGTCATATATGTGTGTGTGTGTGTGTTTGTACACGCCAAGGCTTAATTTTACCTGTCTCAGTGCGGGTTTCGTTGGGGCTCCGTCTAGATAGTTCTATAGTCTGAGGAGATGGATGGATATTTGTTACCTCTTTACGCCAAATCTACTGAACAAATCGGGCTGCAAATTTAAATAGTTATACGTTGGCCTGGAATAAAACATAGGCTACTTTAATCAATTTTCATGCGGGTGAAGCCACAGAGCGCTGCTAGTTATTTATATGTTTTAAATTCTAAGCATTTCTTTATAACTTACAATTTATTTTTATATAGGTACCGTACAATATATTTTTGTGCTCTATATAACTTCAGCTCTAGGGCTTCTTTATTACTACTTACTACTTTACTACTTTTACTACTTACTTTATTATTACTTTATTAGCCTACAAATTGGCTTTACTTAGAGATGTAAATAAATAATAATAAATAATCGTTTATTTCTGAAGGTCTCACATATTAGTATTATGTATTTTATATCTAGTTCACTATTTAAAGTTTCAACTTCTTGCTCCAACTAAGTTCAAGACTTGTGATGTAATACATCTAATCTAATTAATTACCTACAAAGGTATAGATTTTTTGTTCCATAGATTGTGTTAAGATGGTGAAAACAACTTGGCGAGTTAAACTTCGCAGTTATCAAAACTTATAAAAACTGCCAAACTAACATACGCACGCTTTTATGTACGGAACACCGAGTAAAGTCACTGAACTTCCCTTCCCGCTCCCGTCAGTCATATACTATGGTCAGTAATATCAGGATCATTTAGTGTTGGTTTGACACAAGTCCCGTGAAGTTCCGTTAAATTTAAATAAAATACAGAAAATGAACTTAAAACTGTTTGTAGTGTTACTAGCTTCAAGCTTAGTGAAATCGGCGGCAATCATCGTTTTATCAGGTAAGTTAATTTGTTAAATTAATCACTATTTTTTGGCCGTGGCTTCTCGCGCGTTGTCTCTGTGTAAATACTTTACTAATATTATTTTTAATTCCTAATTTGAATTGATGGATGTTTAGATGTTATTTCCTCTTGACGCCAAAACTACTAAACGGATCAGGCTGAAATTTTGAACAGACGTTGTTCTAGACTTGGAATAAAACATTAATCAATTTTCAAAACTTTTCGGGTGAAGCCGCGGGGGCCAACTACTATTATATAGGATTTAATAATTAATTTTCATAAATAATGCCTGGACCAAGCTATAACACTGCTACAATGTATTTATAATAATAATAATTCGTACCTATAGAGTGAGTGAGGGCAAGATCGAACGGTTTTTTGATGAGATGGTCAGTGTTGTTTTTGAATCCATGTAGAAGAATAGATATTAACTTTAGCTAAAAGTAAATTAGACATAATTAAAAAAGGGTAAAGACTAGATATTTATAATATGTCAATAACAGCCTGATAAAGCTGTCCAAAAAGTAGAAAACTGTAATTAAAAATATTATTTTTACTTAATTGAAACAGGGGGAAGATGAAGGGTAAGATCGAATAAAAATCTCAAAAACTCAAAAAATCGTTAAAACGTGTCTTAGGCAGGTCTTAGGCAAATTTTATGGTCCTAAGTCTATAGTGTTAAGTAATTTAAAAAGTTGTAACTGACTGTAGTGCCAAAATAGCTATTTTTAACAAAGATATAACAAATTTAAAAATATAATATATTCCGAACTTACCCCACTGGGGGAAGATTGAAGAAGAGATTCTCAAACTTTGCAGCCAATTTGCATAAGTTTTGACTGAAGAAAAAAAAATATTTTCTATTAATGAAAAATCATATAAAAATTGAAAACTTTTTTATTTCACATGAAACCTATATGAATTTTTTTTTATCACCATAAATAATTCTTTATTTTTTTCTTTTGTAATTTTTAATTATTTTCTTTTTCTATTGGATTTCTTTTTTTATTTCACATTTCTTAGCATACCCTGGTAATGTATTTTTTTTTTTAAAAACATAAATTTTTTGTATAGAGTCCACAGGAGATAAGAATGCTGGCTTCTATTTTGGTCAACGAATTAGCATTGCCATTCAACGTGGCAATGCTGCCAGCATTCTGGGTACTTTGCCTTCTGGTGACGGCTTAGATTTTTAAGAGTTTGTTATAATTGTATATACTAGTGAGCTATGTGATCTAATTATGTTATAATAGCATACCCTATTCTTGTTATTTTTTGTTTTACTACTTTCAGCAATTTTTTTTATTTCTTATTTTTCTTGCTGAAACTTACACAAAGATACAGTTTGAGGATATCTGGCTTTTAGTATGAAATCTGAAAAAGGGTCAAGATTAAGACTTTGATATGTTTGTCTTACCTCGTTAAATGTAAATGGGGAAAGATGAAAAGTTGAAATAAATTCTAAAATACGAGAAATAGATAGATAGATTTAGTAATAATTACATAAATATGTACAAAAAATAATAGGCAGATGTTTCAATTAAACACTCGTACCTGCCTTGTAATTTAATTTACAAGACACGGAGCAAGATCAAATCACTTTTGTGAATCCTGAAAAATACACTGTCTTAGAAAATTGCACTTTACACACAACCAGGCGTTCTCAGCCGCAACCACTGACTGAGTTGTGATAAGTAACAAATTGGTGGCCCTAACGATGTTGCCAGCACTGTAATAAGTACTATAAATCTGGTGTTATTGAAGACTTTTTGTCTTACCCCTTTTTTCATCTTCCCCCCACTCACTCTACTTTAAAGTTTATTTCTATTGAATGGAATCTATAGTTTAAGTAATATGGTTAGTAATAAACTAGCTACCTAGTACTGAAATAATGAATAAGGTTAAACTATACTATAAACCTAGTTTATAGGTTATAGTAGTAGTAAAATTTAATTTTGAAATACCTACCTACTTATGACGACATTTGTGGCTCAACGGGTGTGGGTCTGCCTGCGACCCAGAAAGTTGCGGGTTCGATTCCTCTGCAGATATTTATTTATTTAAAATATTTATTCAGGTTATTCTGGGTGTTATCTACACAAGCTCTAATTAGCTTGGGGTTAGATGATGTTGGGTTAATTGTCCAGCATTTATTACACGATCCACAGATGAAAATAATGAAGACGTACCAACTTGCGATGAGAACGCTTGCGACGCCGTCTGCAAGATGTTTGGATACAAGGATGGAGTATGTACTGACGGCGAATGCATGTGTTACAAGAACGGACGTTCAGGTAAGAGAATTTAGAGTTTCCTAAAAAAATCTAATTAGTACGTCCGAAAATGCGAAAAAACAAAATAATATAAAACGAAAGCAAAAAATCATTCAGCATTTTGCTGTACGTAATGTTTAAATGCGAATGGTTTTGAAGTTTAATTATGAATTTGAAGAGCAATTCTGCTCATCATACCAAAAGTCCCTCTTAAAATATTTTTGTTTTTTAAGATTCCACCTTAAAGTTTTATATAAAAAATGTATCATCGATATCGGATCTCCTAAGCAGTGAAATTAAGTAGCAACGCAATTTTATTACTTTCAGGATCTGTTCACGCTTGAACATCCTGATTAACGGTGCGACACTAAAAACATCATTCAAATATCCACCTACCTACTTATTAGGGGTTCTGTGTGGTTTCTATATTAAAACAATCTAGGTACAGAGGCGTTCATCATTTGCTTACCCCCCCTAATAGGCATACCGCGTTCAAATCCTGCAATTACTTAGACATTTTTTTAACAAATCACGATGCAAAGGTTTTTTTTGCACTTAATTAAAGATTGGTTGAAGTTCTTCAAAATTATTGTAAGCGTATAGTTTAGCTATACTGAGCTATCTATATAGCTATATAGCAAATACTGAACGCCACTGTACATATCAATCATTTAGTACCCATAACACAAGCTCTGCTTAGCTTGGGGCTATGATGGGGCTATGATGGCTATAGATGATGATGTGTGGATTGTTCAGCACTATTTATTTAAGTATTATTATTACATTCTACAGATGAACAGACTAAAGAACTTTCGCTAACAACTTGCAATAACAAGTCTTGCCATGACATCTGCAAGAGATTTGGGTTCAAAGATGGACTCTGTAATGACGGGCAGTGCAAGTGTTTTTACTACGAACGCGCAAGTAAGTGTATTTAAAACATCAAAAAAGTTCTATGTTCGGTTATATCTGTGAATGTATTAATTAATGTATCACCTTTAGACTGTTTGCAACCATTTGCAGTTAGCTCAATGGTTTCAATTGTAGATACTAGCTGTCATTTTTCTATTCCATTAATTAAGGTACATATTATTAAATACTAGCTAGTTCTGCTACGCAACTTCGTCTGCGCAGACTTAGTATTTCGAGTAGCTTATATTAGCGTGGCGTAGAACTTCGCCTCGCGGTTTCACCCGCTTAATTCCCGTTTCCGTGGGAATTCCAGGATAAAATATAGCATATGTGCTATTCCAGACTACAGTCTATCTTTTCGCCAAATTTCCGCCAGATACGTTAAGTAGTTTTTGGGCAGCAGCGCCTCGCGGTTTCAACCGCGTAATTCCCTTTTCCGTGAGAATTCCAGGATAAAATATAGCCTATGTGTTATTCCAGACTGTAATCTATCTCTGTGCCAAATTTAATCCATATCCGTTCAGTAGTTTTTGCGTGAAACAGTAACAAACATCTATACTTACAAACTTTCTCGTTTATAGTATTAGTAGGATATTATTGAGTAGTTTAAGTATTTAGTTTTTGATTTTTTTTTATTTATTGAGCAGGTAAGTTTTGCGACCATTATACTTAGTGTTAAGCTATTTGCAATTTACTAATTTGAAATCTCGTTAAAAAAACTTCGAATCCATTATTGGACTATAATACCTACTGGGTAATTCAGACAACATCATTTAACCAACCACAGCTTTTGTTATGGGTGCTCAGACTATAGTTCTATAGTCTGAGTATGGGCGCTGGATAATAGAAATGCGCAGGTTAAAACAAATAAATAATTCTGGACAATCCACACAGCATCATCTAGTCCCAAGCTAATCAGAGCTTGTGTTATGGGTACTAGATAACTGATATACTTAGTACAATAACCATTAAGTTTATAGATAACAATTAGGTATGTGTATTACGAATTTAATCAAAATTGTATTACCACCTTTTTGGAAATCTTTGACGTGTATATTTTGTTATATCAATAAATGAATCTGAATCTGATAGATATTTTTTTATTATACATTAAAGTGTATTTTATTTATCCGAGAGGGTTCCTAGTTAAAGTAACTCTTCGTTACATACAAGGAAATGCGAGAGTACATAACTATATACTCTAATTTCCTTATAATTCGATTAAGTCTAGACTATAGTTTCGCTGACTCCACAGCACGGTCGTTCTTAGAAGTGATTACGAAGTTCAACTCTGGCTGGTGGTCCTCACATCCGGCGCCTGTGAAACAATAAATGAAAGATCGCCATGTCATCACTTCACTATAATATAAAAATATATATTGTTTGATATCTTTAAAACTACGCTATGGATTATGATGCCGTTTTTTATATAAGTATAGTATGATTCAATAGCAAGGCTTGTAGAATATCTACCATTATGCTCGCCCATATATAATTTTTATGCAATAAACGCTATTCGATTCTATAATATACCTGCGTGCAGGGACGGGTTGAAAGTAAAACAAAGTTGCTTTTTCTGTCCCTATGTCCCTATATCCCTAGGTCCCTTTGAATGCTTAAATCTTTAAAACTACGCAATGGATTTTGATGCGGTTTATTTTAATAGATAGAGTGATTCAAGAGAAGGGTTTATACTTACGTATAATAAAATCGTGCGAAGCCGGGGCGGGTCGCTAGTAGATATATTTATAAATGCGAAAGTTTCGATGGATGGATTTTTGTTACCTCTTCACGCCAAAACTACAGAAAGGATCATGAAAATTCGAAAAGACGTAATAAAACAGGCTACTTTTCACGAGTGAAGCCAAATCAATCACTATGTTTGTATATAAATTTCATACCTTGTAGGTGCCTCGTTCCGGACACAAATAGAAAAGAATAGAAAAGAAAATAAAACATTTTATTTTATTTCGACACATACTTAGATAATTTTAAATACATGATAACAAGTTATTTATAAATACTAGTTACTCGATAACAAATTATAAAAACTAGGAACCTCCCTATCACTTGAAATGACTCACCGCTGTGAACAACTGTCTCGCTGCTTCGGATGTCGATTCTGCATCACCACACCATGTTTTGTTTTAGTTTTCTGGATTCGACGATTTTATTTTCAAAACACTTACTCATCTACGTAAAGTGAAATGAGAGAGTTTTGCATATTTTTATGTAAAAGTGACATGTTTTCTTCATATTCGTTAATAATAATAATAGGTATCTTACATATTTATTTGTGACTATGAGTTTTTTTGTTTAGCTACAGAATAATAACATTTTGTTCTAAATGCTAAAAGTTTTCATTGAGCTGTTTTGGTTTGAACAACCTAATTCATTAAACATTTTCAACGTCTATGTTTGTTTGTAATAATACGTGTAATAATAATTAATTTCCCTTTACTTTTTAGGGTTCCGTACCCAAAGGGTAAAATGGGAACCTAATTACTAAGACTCCGTTGTCCGTCTGGGCGTCTGTCACTAGGCTGTATCTCTTGAACCGTGCGTGATAGTTTGGAAGTTGAAATTTTCACAGAAAACAGAATAATATAAATATTTAAAGGGGCTCCCATACAACAGACTTTTTTTTCCATTTTTATGTACCAAAAACAGAAAAAATATATGCAAAATATCTAAAATAAAAATATATAAGTACCTACACAAATATATATATAAAATTTATACAAAATATATAAAACAAAATACAATATGTATAATCCTTCGTACGCGAGTCACACTTGGCCGGTTTTATATATACATAGTCGATTTGTTTTTTTATTAAGTACCTATGCACGTTTTCTAAAAACCAAACGCTTACTTTCAGAACACCATGCTGAAGAGTTCCGTTCCGAAAATTATTGTGACGACCTTACATGCAACATTTGGTGTGTGGGCACTGGCTCTATAGGAGGCATCTGTATTTGGGATTTCTGCAGCTGCTACGGCTTCAAATATATAAAAGGTACCCGTACAAACAAATGATAGTAAACATCCCTCGCGACTACAATCAAGTCTAGAAAATTTCTATACAGTGGACCCCCGGTAATCCGGCAAACATTATGCAGGGCAGTGTCGGACTATCGAATTTGTCGGATTATAGAGCACTGCCTAAGACCCCTATAGTCCGGATTTTTTTACGAAAGAGTACCTTGTAATCCGACAAATTACATATCTAATGACGAGAGTCTATATATTATACGTACATATGTATGTACTTTGAAGTACAAATCAGACTTAATTTATGTAAGTCGAATTTAGTAAATTAAATAACAATTGAGAGCTTACGTTTTATTATAAAATTAAGCATAAATGCACATACATATCTACCAAAATAATCAAGAATTATTAATCAAAATCATGTAGTGAATACTATATCAAATTATGAAGCTTTGAAATATTCATCATTTTTTTTTTGTTTAAGGTTGTTATAACGCGTGATCAGAGCTTTGTCCCTCAGTCTTCTCAAAAGGTACGCTAGGCCGTACCGCTATCACTAGTAGTCAAATTCAAACTAAGTAAAACAATGTTAACAATGCATACGCGTCGAGCACAATAGCGGTGGCGCGTACGAGTTGTGACCTGTTCAAACTTGCGTGATCTATATTAGCAAAGATTGTCAAACATAATTCTGTCCTGTCGGATTACAGGGGGCGCCGGATTAGACAGGGGCCGGATTATCGGGGGTCCACTGTACTTGATTATAGTTAAGTTTTAAGTCCTCACTTAACTTAAAACTTTAAATAGTAGATCTATAATCTATAACACATACTTCACTACATAGTATAAAACAAAGTCGCTTTCTCTGTCCCTATGTCCCTAAATCCCTTTGAACGCTTATATCTGTAAAACTACGCAACGGATTTTGATGCGGTTTTTTTAATAGATAGAGTGATTAAAGAGGAAGGTTTATACGTATAATAAAACCGTGCGAAGCCGGGGCGGGTCGCTAGTAATATTATAAATGCGAAAGTTTGTATGGATGTTTGCTCCTCTTTCACGCCAAAAATTACGGACCTTGCTCAATTTTTGAATAGACGTAGTTTTAATAACAAAGGCTACTTTTCATCCCATACATGACTTCCCATGGAATAGAAATAACCATAAAACGTTTCCATTAAAACAACGATTGTGAAGCCGCGGATATTACTTGTACTTACATGTAACACCTTTAAGAAACGATTATTTATCATTATTATTTTTAAATTTAAGTTTATTTTCATCCCATTTTAAGTACTTGTCTAAAATATCTAATCGTTTGCTCAGCGATTGGTGAAAATAAACACATAATCCAATCATTGCCTCCCTGCCAACCTTCTTTATCCGTCTCATTACTACAGAACTTAAGCAGGTCGATTCACACATATCAGTGAAGTCACAGTTCCGACACAGTACCGGCACAGTGCGAAATATTCTTTCATGCATTCTTTGCTAGTGTCGGCACTGACACTGATCCCACTGACACTGACAAGTGGGGATGCGTTCATAGAGAATGTAAAGAATATTTCGCACTGTGCCGGTACTGTGTCGGAACTGTGACGGAAATGTGACTTCACTGATATGTGTGAATCGACCTAAGCATCATATTCACAAACCCCGCTCAATATGCACATTTTTCAGAACTAAAGCCTAAAGCATCCTATAAACAGCCCATCAATTTATATTGTTTCGACAACTCATGTATAATGTACTGATATAAATAAATAAACAAAGCCTCGCTCATTATGCACATTTTTCAGAACTCAAGCCTAAAGTATCCCACTCACGAGCCGACTCTTGCAACTTCCAAGCATGCGACCAGTTGTGTCGCAACCTCGGCTTCACTGGAGGCGCGTGTGTGGGAGACCGTTGTGAATGTGACAACTTTAAACCACTTCAAGGTATAAATAAATAATAGTAAGTAAATAATACATACCTACTGTTATTTTTTAATTTATACATACCTACATATTTATTTAATTTTACGCTATCTGTTACCTCGTTGAATCGCAAAGAGTGGAAGAACAATTATTTTCTTTCATCTTTCTCCACCAGTGGGAGATAAAGGCTGAAATATCTGGCAAGGACATGTGACAGTCTACATCATAGTTATGTGTGTACCTGACAAATTGGACAGTAATATCACGTAATATAATCAAGATAGTAATATAACATGATTGCATTGTACTAGCCCCTATCGCCACTTAGGCGCTTGTTAGCTGGCTATATTGAGTTAGGGTGCTTGCGAGAACTGTAGGGTTTATGCTACCATGAGGTTATTGCATTTCATGTGAAGTAGGTATTACAGAGATGCTTTTGTTCAGCAGTGGATAATCCTACTTAATATTATAAACGCGAAAGTTTGTAAGTATGGATGGATGGATGATGTTACTCTTGCACGCAAAAACTACTTAACGGATATGGATGAAATTTGGCACAGAGAAAGATTATAGTCTGGAATAACACATAGGCTATATTTTATCACGGAATTTCGACGGGAACGGGAATTACGCGGGTGAAACCGCGAGGCGCTGCTAGTAAATATTAATACCAAATAAAAAATAATCTTTATTAACCGTTTTAACATCAATATACCAGTGAAAGTCAAGCAAACAGACTGAGTGACAAATACATTTCAAAACGAGTATATATATTGGTGTTTGAAGGTACCATAAAAGCTGTTATGGCGCTCATTAGGGGAGGCCTATGTCCAGCAGTGGACTAATATATGCTGATGATGATGATGATGATAAAAGCTGTTAAATTATTAAGGTATTGAATAGGTACAAAATAATTTAACCGTCGTTCTAAATCATTTTACCAACAAGTTATTCCTTTTTATTCAAATCACTTTATAATAACTTTCTTAATTAGCTGTTATGATTGTTTTGAGTTAAGGCGCAAACAGCACCTCAAGTGGCGCCCCCACTTATTTTATCCTAGTTATCATATAAAGGCAACTTCGTATCTCTTCCTAAACTAGACAAAATAAAACTACTACAGATGCATAAAAAAAAGCTTATGATAGGTTTAACAAACTGTACGTGTGAATTTTGAAAATTCCTTTGTTTATTTAACGGAATAATATGATAAAATAAGTGGAGGCGCCACACAACACAGATTTATTTTGTAAAATTATTGACATACTTGTTATTATGTAGATAGTTAGACAATGCAGACAGACATAACACAATTCAATTATATTTATTTGCATAGACGTTTCCAACTAGAATTTAATACTTACCTTCTAAACTCTACCATCTACTACCTATCAGAATCTGCTGGCAAAAGAAACTAGCTCTATGCCTTACAGTGTTTGATGTCAACCTGATCATTATCATTACTACATAGTATAAAACAAAGTTGCTTTTTCAGTCCCTATGTCCCTATGTCCCTTTGAATGCTTAAGGCCCTGTATGTCGACAATTGGTCATTTTTAAGTAGAAATAGGAAATGTTTCTGAGCAAGTTACATTTCAAATTTATAAATACATATTACTTCACGTTCATACATAGATTAACAGCTAAGCTGAAAACATAACAGCAGAAACTTTTCTCAACAAATATATGTTTTCAAAATGGCACGTTTCAGAATTTAATATAAAAATATATTAATAGCTACGATAAACATCAACTAGGGAGTTATTGTTAAAGTTAGGTAACATTTTTATCTAGAATCTGGTTAGCTTAGTCTTTTGATGAAGATTCTCAATAAAGTTAAATATTAATTTATTCGATTAACAGCAGGCGCTGAGCCCGCCGCCCATGCCTCAGTACCACCGTGACCGCTGTCAAGGCTGGACGTGTGCTTGATGTCGTCTCAGACTTCAATGACAATCCATACGTAATATTTATCGTGAATATTCGAATAGAGCCTGTCCAGATGGCGCGTTTTACGTGCGCTCCTATGCGCGTTACGTTAGGGGGACTCGGAGACAGATAAAAACATGGAACCAAATAAAATAGTTCTGGAAACGTCGGAAGCAAAAAGAACTTCAAAGATGTAACATACATCCAATTCTACTAATTCTTCTTAACGTTTCATGGTTCTATTGAATTATCTCTGATTGATTCAATTTTCCCATATTGCTACTCTTTTTTCAATTTTGTCTATAAAAAGTACGGTAACGAAGATATCTTTCTCCAATTTCGATCGAAATACGTCCACTCGCATTGCGCGTTCCACTATATAGACGAGGAATCGCGCACCAGCATCTGGACGGGATGTAGTTAAAGTGCTCTAGTATCTGGAGAACGCGCGAATGTTTAAACGCGAGAGCACTCGCGTAGGAACGCTCCATCTGGACAAGCTCTTAGCTAACGTTCCCTGACAGATTGACTATTACTCGATATTTCATTTCGATTGACAACTAGGATTTAGGAAAATCAAATTTTTGAATATAGAATACCAGTACGCTACACAAATTATCAGAACTAAATTTCATTTAGCATCCAGAGATATCATATCGTTTTGCGTAGAGTGGAACTGGAACATAATGGAGATGGCACAAACAAATAGGTATTTTGATGGAAATCTATAAATTAGGATTTGGTCCCGTGGATTCCAGGTTCTAAATTTCCCAGGATTTCCCGAAATTTCTGGATGATTTCAAAACCTGGTTATTGTAAATAATTTCTCGGAAAATTTCGGGTCTTTCGGGAAAATCATTTTAGCATTTAGAACAGTACCGAAATAACTAAACTTTATCCATTCCATCATCTTGTAGCATTTCGGATTTATTCATACCTTCGCGGTATAAGGTATGTTAGTTGGAGCTTTATCTCTTACTTACTAGCGACCCGCCCGGCTTCGCACGGTTTTATTATACGTATAAACTTTCCTTTTGAATCACTCTATCTCTTAAAATAACCGCCTCAAAATCAGTTGCGTAGTTTTAAATATTTAAGCAGTCAAAGGGAAATAGGGACAGAAAAAGCGACTTTGTTTTATACAATGTAGTGATGATTTGTAAAAATTAATAGGTATGAAATTTTTAGGGTTATATCAGTGTTTTGTGTTTGTGTTAATGCCTTATGGTTTTTAATGCTTTATTGAGCGATGCCAATTTCACACACTCAAAACAAAGTATCCGCATTATTCTGAGCAACAACATAATGAGTGTAATATAACTATTGTTGCCTTTAGTTCAAACTGACTTTAGTTCATAAAATTATCAGTACCCAAATACAAATACAATCATTTATTTGCAAACAAGGGTCACAAAGGTGGTGGTTAGAAAATAGTAAGTACCATACATGTTTTGCCTTAGTCATAGGGCATGCAAATTTAGGTTTTTTAGGACTAAAACCCAAAATTTAATAACAAATAAAAGATTGGAAATAAAAAGAGATAAAAATTAAAAAAAAAACATCAAGTCAACATGAACTTAACATAAAATTAAAATTTAGAATAAAAAGGTTTCTATTAGTTATTCAGTTAGTTAATGTCCTTCATCTATCAAAAATTCATTTATATTATAATAGCATTTAGATGTCAAAATTTTATTTAGTTTATTCTTAAACATTGTCAAAGGTAGTGTCTTGTAAGTTATTCGGCAACTAGTTACCCACTGCAGAATATAAGAGCATTTTTGTTAAAACATGGGTAAAGAATTTTGAATAATGCTCTAATCACGAGATATTATTTTTTTATAAATTAAATGAATAATATAATATTTCACACCGGCAGATATACCTACCAAAACTGACAGTGTTCAAACTACGGAACCAATTAATGGAAATTAACATTCATATTTCGCATTCGCATTTTTATTTTGCAGCTGACAGTTAGCTTTGATCGAATTTGAAAATAAGGAATAAACGAATTTGAATTTTGAGTACATAATTTTTTCTCATTATTAAAAATAGAGAATCCTGGGATCACGGGATCATACCTCCTATTTCTTATATTTCGCAATATGTTTTATTTTACCTGAATTTACCTAAATGGCAAATGAGGTTTCCTTTACACTGTTTGTAATCGTCTGCAGTTAGCTCAATGGTTTCAATTGTATATTATCATACTAGTTGTAATTTTTTCTATTCCTTGATTGTAATTTTCGTTGTTTATTTCCTTATTTTATTTCTTTATCTATATCTGCAGGTCACTGACTCATTCTGTAAAATCTTAAATTTGAACTCGAATCCACTCTAGTGACCGAGCTACGTCATTCTTTAGCATAGGCTCTATGCTAAAGAATGACGGGCATAGGGGAACGTAGGTCGAAAGCGGTCGGGCAATGAGTGATAAGGTAAAATTGAATTGATGGTAGCCTAGCTAATATTTTGAAGAAGATAAATTTATGTGCATTTTTTTTATATACTGAAACAAGTAGAGATACGTGGTACCGATGATGAAAAAGTGTTCTGGCAGTGATAGTCCAGATTCGAGAGATATTTTGTACATTTTGTTTGGATCCATAAAATCTGGATCTTTTGTTTTCCATCAATAATTTTATATTTATTTTCTCCATTTTGTTTGCAAAATTAATTGATTAATTTTGATTGTAAAAATGTTATGTTTGGTGTTACTGTTAGAGTTTTGCAATTTTTTTGATATAAAATTAATTATATTTTCTCTAGCATTAAATGGGCACTCATTCAATGCAATTGACAGGCAAAAGGAGCGACTGACTTGTTAAACTGTAAATTGTACCTTAATACATATCTATAGTTGAGTACTATTTTATAATAAAGAAAAGTTTTTTTTAATTCTTCATATTTCGAGACTCTTGTATGCCAGTCCCGTATTTTAACTATAGGTATTCTATACAAATATATGAAATTGATAATAATAATAGGAAGAATTTTGACAAGTTTGTCAAATTTTTATTAAAACTTTCCTGGAGTAGGCTCCTGTTGCCCTGTTCTCCCCTAATTGTCAAAATCTCAGCATTTTAAACTGACAGCGGATTTCTAAGGTTCATACCACACGGGAAGTTCTCCCGCTGCGGGAATACGCTTCTGGACCGCACTAATCACATTTTAATATGAAATATGAAAGATATGATTTTCCTTCGCGGTTCACAGCTAGGCGGGAGCAATACGAGCGCCGCAAGTAGCTTCAAACCACCGCTGATAACCGGTTCTTACTACATGGACGCTTTCGCGCTATACGTCATTATGCGCGGGTTTATAATCCCCGCGTATCCCTTGTAGTTTGATGGTCTACGGCAGCTTTGTCGAGCGGATACCCGCGACGGGAGAACCGCCCGTGTAGTATGACCCTAAGTGATATTCGAAATGAATTTATAAAATGCATAGGCTGATATATGAAACACTGCTGAACCGTTGGGGTAAACGTGTTCTTGAGTGGAGACCGCGACGTAGCAATCTGAAAAATGGGAAAATGGGATGACGATCTGCGAAAGACTGCGAAAGACATCAGCCTATATTAGTCCACTGCCGGACATAGGCCTCCCCTAATGAGCGCCATAGTGCCCTGTCTTCAGCTTGACGCATCCAGCATCTGCCAGCAGTCTTTCGCAGATCATCATCCCACTTTGCCGGAGGGCGTCCTACACTACGTTTGCTACGTCGCGGTCTCCACTCAAGAACACGTTCACCCCAACGGTTGTCGTTTCTTCGCGATTATAGTATTATATTTTACAATGATAAAGATGAAATGTAGTATAGGTATGCCTAACCATACATATTATTAATTTACTTATGCATTACCTAGGAACTTGGGGAGGTCGTTACATCAGGTACAAAACAGGGTAAAGTTACCCATAGTAAAGCATTATTACCTACCTACGCAGGTACCAGCAACGCGATCTTATAAAAACTAATATACTCATTAACGGTAGACATGCGCCATCTATGAGGTAGCCCTTGTCAACTCTCCTGGTTTTTCTGCCGCATTTTTAGCCGCTGTGAGCGCCTTAAATCTTTAAAACTACGCAACAGATTTTGATGCGGTTTTTTTTAATAGATACATAGTGATTCAAGAGGAAGGTTTATACGTATAATAAAACCGTGCGAAGCCGAGGCGGGTCGCTAGTAAATGTATAAAAACGTTATCAATAAACAAACTGAACTGAATTAAGCTCGTTTAGAGGTCCAATAAGGAAGTTTCCAATTTTTCAAAAATAAAAACTACTTACATGAATTGAAGGGCCTATAAATTACAAAATATATGGTGAAAGAATTATTTAAATAACTTGAAAAATGACAAAGTTATTCCAATTTTACTGAACCCCAAACGAATTTTGAAATAAGCGCGAGGCATTTCGCCTGTGACGTCACAATTCCCGGCGAGTCAACGGTACAGGAGGGGCGGAAAGCGTTTTTCGGCTGTTTCGTCATTTCTCGCTCAAAGTAAGTAAGTAGGTACATGGAACGCGGTGTGTTGTGTGTGTGAGTGTCTATATAAAGTATTAAGTAACCTTATTAATATCTTACTATTAGAATAAATGGGAAAGTCTGTGTGAATGTACGTTATAGGTAATCTCCGTAACTACTTAAGTTATTTAGATGAAATTTGGTATGTAAATCGATTGGGACCTAAAATAACATATAGGATTGTAAAATTTAGAAAAATTAACCTCTGAAGGGGATAATGGGGTGGTAAAGTTTGTATGGAAAATAATTATTCCTTGGTTCGATTCTCTCAAAACTCGGTATATCTAATCTCTGGAATGAATAATTAAACACATATTTTTTATTTTTTCTCAATAACCTCATACTTCTTAACAATAACTAGGGGGTGTGCAATAACTTTCTGGAATTTGTATGACAAAAATATCTGGTTCGTGGGCGAAGCCACGGGGCGCAGCTAGTGTTTATTTTATTTGAAAGAGATTTCTTTCTTTTAATAACTTAGCACCAATCTTATTTTTTTAGGCACTATAAAATAATTTTTATCGGGTGCACTAATAGTTGTAGGTACTTGTGCACTTGGGCACGACACAATATTAATTGTAGTAGTGTAGCATCAACTTGCACGGTTTCCATAATGATTCTATGCGACGTCACTGGAAAGTCCTATAGGTATATGAAGATGACGTAGAATTTAAAGACTGTTCTGTGAGAACAGCTATTACATTTCCATACCTACTGCAATACTGAATTGATATTTCTATTAGTCCACTATTTTTTATTCACTTGTTCGTTTCCAAAGACTTAATTTATACTTAATCCATTCCAAACATTGAATGAATAATCGTCGGATAAGTTCGGCCTTTTATATCTCTAATAGGTACCTCGTAACATTACAAAACTTACTAGAAAATCGACAAATTTCTAGAGAAATAACTCTGTCCCTTTCATTCAAACGCCAGCCACACCGTCAGCTGTCCTTGTCTTATGTTTCCACGGTTTTACGAAAGGTAAATCTATCTCTGTCATTCCCATTGTCTCTTTCTTTCCTTTCGATTCGATCGAGAACCTTGAAATGATATAGTACTTCAAAGTCATGAACATTAATAAGCAGTGATCGGAATTACAAGAGCATATTTACCTAAAGTTACATATTTACATCAAAATCATGATGTTGGGATTATAGAGGACTAGTGAAGAGGATTTATTGAGATCATTATACAGACTTAGAGATTGTTCTATAGGCTTCCAGAAGTTTCTACTATGCTCTCGAATGATCTTCGTCACATCACATATACACCAACTCAACACACTCGGTAAGGTACTCACACATGCACACAACACACACACAACTCAAAAAACTCACATGCACAAAACACAAACACACACATATACTTATACACATACGCCACAAACACATAGGCGAACACTTAACTAAACAATCAAATGCTAACAAACTTTTTGCAAACAATATTATATGTTTTAATTTAATCTTTCAAATGCACCTTCCAATATTATTGTAACTGTATGTTATTACGGAAGAGCGGAACCCTCTAACACACATAGGTATCTCTTTATTTAAATAGGGTTCCAAACCCAAGCTATGTTAATTAGTTTAAGTTTACTGTAATAGTTTGTATTTGATCTCGTATATTCCAGAACTTTCCAGAGCTTTCTGCACATTCCCGAAAGCTCTAGAATGTTCGACTGCACAGAAAATAAACCTAATTTACACAAAAGTATAGGTCGCGTCACGTAAAAAGAGCGCTGGAAGAAAGTGGAAGGGGTATGTTCGCGCATGGGTACACTCGCGTACGATAGTACTATGCCAATTTGCTGTGCCTATTTTTAACTAATATTTCACTCGCGGCTTGGTGTTGGTTATTAGAAAATAATATTAAAAACAAGTTCGATTCAGTTTAGAATGTTTAATCTAATTACAAAAAAATAATGTAATGTAGCAACTCCATCCATTAAGTCGTCTTGGGTGACGTGAAAACCAGATGAGGACGCGGGATTGATACTGGAGGTGGCTATTTCATCATCGTCGCTGTCGTCACTTGAGCTTTCATCATTATTTGAGTCAGAATCATCATCCCTTACACGAATAATAAATGTTTCTGTAATCATATCTACCAAATGATCGCTTTTACAGTAATCGGTCTCTACCTCTATTTCCTTTACCTTTGTGCATAATTTCCAAAAACCATTAAAATGTAAAACCATTTCGTAAACTTTTGTGCGCGATGGTATTTTGACAAGAAACGTGACATGTGACAGCAAATGTCAACTGACGAACCAATAGCGCACCGGCAAGCATGCGGCGCATGACCCTTCCACCCCGCGCCCCACCGCCTACCTCCAAATAGACCCATAAATCGCCTTCTGCGCAGCTTGACCGCCAGCGTTCTTCTTACATGACGCGAACTATAGGTAGGTACACATATTGTTTTCTATCAACTATAAGATAATCTATTAGATAGTTGCGGTAAACGTGTTCTTGGGTGGAGACCGCGACTGGGCAAACGTAGTGTAGGACACCCTCCGGCCAGGTAGGATAACTATCTATGGCCAGTATATAAAGATAATCTATGGCCTATTTTTGTTGGAGACAAGCACCAACACTATTCTATGATGATAACTGAAAATGACGAACGATTTTGAACTCTAAAACCTTATAATCAGACCTTCAGAAAAATACTAGCAGTCTTAAAACTATGTAGATGTTGTCCTGCACAGATTCTACAACGATAATATCCATTCGGTCTTGATTTAGCCAATAGCAACAATCTTCTGAGGTGACCGCGCATCGATTACTACTTGACTCGAGCGTCTTGTGGAAGTTGTGACGTCATGACGTTGTTGAGCGGCCGCGCGCCGAGAAGTTTTAAACCGGGCGGGAAAAGTATCATAACTTCGTCATTTATGAAGATAGTTGAATAAAAATTTCAGTGGGCTTTATTGCAAGTATAGTATTATTTTTCTACATTTAAATAAAAAAATTGGAAACTTCCTTATTCTAAACAAAAGCCTCTCCCAAACGACGCTACGAATAGCGATAATTCGCTGAGTCGCCTCATCCATCGACCAATATAACAATTAATAAAACCTAATTAATAAGAATTAAATTCCCATCATTAGAACAGAGAATGTAGTCATTATTAACAATATCATACCTACTTTCCAGAGTTTTTGAACCTCATCGTGCCTAAGAAGAGCATTGAAACTGAAAATAGCGGAAAGCGTCGTAAGATTATTAAAGGTTAGTATTTTTACAAGATTATTCCCGATAGTTATGTGTCTAGATCTTGTATAAAACTAAAGGAACAATTTATTTTAGTTTTGTACACAGCCCTGAGTTCAGGTTCAACGATAGTATCGAGAAGACAGCGTGACGTCTAATATAAATAAATCTGGACAATCTACACACTGTTATCTGGCACCGAGCTAAACAGGGCTTGTGTTATTGGTAATAGACGACTGATTTACTGAACACAATACTATGCGTGGATAGATATTTTTATTATAGGTTATTATAGAAGACACCCAGAACCCCGGAACAAATATTTGGAGATCGTTCATAATATATATGTCACAAGAAAATAAATAAATAAAGGAATCGAACCCGCAACCTACTGCATCGCAGCTTTGCCATATCGGTCCTCATTTCATTAAATTTTTCCATTTAATTTTGTTTCTGTTCTCTTTTGTTAAGGTTCCTGTGCTGTTTGTGGGTGATATCAATAAAAAGTCTATCTGTCTATCCGTTTAATGTGTCTAACTATGGTATTTGGTGCAGCACCTCTATCGTACGTACATGGAACTACGCAAATCTCATACTTTTGTATAGTAGTAGACGTATTGATACTATCGACAAACCGAACTTGGGGCATCGAACAGCATAGTAATTCTGTGCACAGTATTCTAACGATTTTGACCAGACAAATTCATACAATAGGTTAACAGCTTATACACAATAGGGGAAGAACAGTCAAAAGATCATCAATTAAACGCCAAAAAGAGGGTAGCTGTAGAAACAGCCACAAATCCGTATTGGGTCGTTTAGAGGATTACATCCAACTCGTTAGGTTAGGCTTTGACGCTACTGTGAGACGTAATTGGCTCGAGATGATGAAAGCACCTAATACTTTACGAATTTGTAATAAAGATTTATTAAAAGGCATGCTAAATATATCATTTAATATTATAATTATTATAGAACTAGTCTCGCCTGCGGCTTCGTACGCGTTGTTTCTATGGAACGGATCAAAGGTTATTTCTTTTTCGTGGGAACTGAAAAGCACAGGGATAAAAAGCAGTCTGTTTTTTGTAAATCATCTCGATAAATTAGAACGTTTGGCGTGAAGATGAAACAAATATCTATCCAAACTTTCGCCTTCACTACATAGTATAAAACAAAGTCGCTTTCTCTGTCCCTATGTCCCTATATCCCTTTCAATGCTTTTATCTTTAAAACTACGCAACGGATTTGATGCGGTTTTTAATAGATAGAGTGATTCAAGAGGAGGTTTATACGTTTAAAATAAAACCGTGCAAAGCCGGGGCGGGTCGCTAGTTAATAATATAGTGATGTAATAAATAGGTAGTGATGAGATATAAGTGCGATGTTTCCAAGATGATAAAAATGATGCCGCAGGCAGAAAGTGCACTCTGTCTAGCTTAATTTGAATCCGGAATCAACAATAAATTACAGCCCATTTGGTTTTAGAATAATCTTGAACAGAATTATATGAACATATTAAATAATTACATACATAATATACATACAAAAAATGTTGAACTATTCACACAGCATCATCTAGCCCCGAGTAGAGCTTGTGTTATGGGTACTAGATAACTGATATACTAAATCCATTACAATTCGTAGGTAGACATTTTTTATTATAATAAGTACATAAAAAACAACTAGATCACCCTGTTTAAATATCTGCAGATTGTACAAATATTTGTCCCGAGGCGGGAATCGAACACGCAACCTTTTGCGGATCTTCGCCCGCTGCGCCACGTGGGTCGTCCATGTCATATTATACATGCTAAGTTCATTTCAGATAACGAGAAGCCTGAAAAAACTATCCCATGTGATGTCAATGCCTGCAACGACTTCTGTCATCGATCGAACTACATTGGAGGCGTATGCATTGCCGGCAGCTGCAACTGCTACTGAAATTTATGCCTTACGCCAAACAACATTAGATTAACTTTTATATCATTGCTTTTATGTCAGACTTGACTCTGAATTGAACTCTCAGTAAAGCTTGTAAAAATACACATTCGTTTGTCTCAATCTTTGATCTCATTCCCTACCACCTCTCGAAAGTTGTAAGATAACAATCAGGAAAGTCTGAAGACGGCTGCGTCCTTCAAGTTAATTATAAGAACTTATACAAAGGGCGAAAAGGACCTGTGTAAGTGGCTCCTCACCGCCTCTGGACTGTGCCTTTCTTTGACGTCATGAAGACGAATTCCTTTCAATTCATTCAAATAACTTACTTTTACTTCTCATTGTTTAGTTTAACTTTGGCAGTTCTTTAAATAAGGCATAAATTACCTACCTTTTTTTCATCCGCATAAGATTTAAAATCAAATTCAACGTCAACTCGTTTTAACAATTGAAGTGGATTTATTTGTTCGTGCTCGTTCTTATTCAGTGCAAACTCATTCTGAAAGCGAGACTCCGCTTCGGATAGTGAAATTGCTCGATTGTCGATCCTAAAAACTTCGACGTGCTGTGAAGTAGGCAACTTTAAAAAAAAGATTCAACGATCTTAACTTCAAACTTTTAACTTGCCATTTCGCAAGTCCCTCTTCCTTATGTCGTTTGTTTTTAATAAAGTACGGACATTCGCGAGCCCGTCGCCACAAGACATTGTCACATCTGATATGGACTGTAAAAGAGCGAGAATGACCCTCGCCGGTCAGCGCTATAATTTCCTATTTACGACCCATAAAGTCTTTCATTTCCAAGCTTTTGTTATTGAAAAACTCTTAAGACTACATGCCTGACGCAATTCTCTTATCTAGCGAGTAAATTATTTACTTTTATGACGTTATCTTGGCAGCGACTAAAGCCGCACTCGAGACTAAAGATAATTTAAGTTTTGGTAACTTTGTAACTAATGATATAGAAGTTGGACAAAGGACGCGTTTGGTTAGTTGTTTGTATACAGTCCCTAGTCTGTTATAGTCCCAGAATGATGATTACCTACTATTTTGCTTATCTCTATTTCGGGCTCTGTTCTGAATAAACTTTTTGAAATCATTATTTAATACCGTTTTAGTTGAAGCATCTTATTTTATTTCACCGTGTAGTAGGGTCATTAGTCATTTCATACGTCAAACAAAGTAGTAAGTTAGGACGATAATGGTGGCTATATTACGTAGGAACGTACAAGTTAAATTGTTGAATTGAAAACCTCACAGCGCAAGGAAATGAGCAGGACACGACTCTCTGCTTCCGACAGCAGCATTCTCACACTGCAATGGTTTTATTTTTACGAAGAAATAGCTATACCAACATATACAGGCGGGCACGTAAGTCTGTTTGAATAACGCTGTCTTTAAAATATTCAAAGTTGGCACTTTCAGCATGGCTCGAGGTTGGCGAATACGTTTTTAAGGATTCTACGAAGTGAATCGAATAATTTACTTCACTGGGTTCACAAAAGGCTGTTTGAAGTTGGTTATAGAGTTCCTTAACATTATTGCGAATGATCTTATGATCCAACAATCCTCATAAATAAGGTTGCGGGAGACTTGGTTCGTCTCGTCAATTTATACAATACTTTGATCGTAATTTTCTTTGAAGGTGTGCAATAATGATTATACTTCATCACGATGAATTGGATAGCATCAGAAAATTCATAAGTCGCTGGACAATTCACACATCATCATCAAGCCTCAACCTAGGCAGCTATTTAGTTATATATAAATTCATTATACCTACATTTTTTTTATAAATTATATACATAAACAATTTCATTATACCTACATTTTTTTTATAAATTATATACATAAACAATGCTGGACAATCACCATAGCATCATCTAGCCCCAAGCTAAGCAGAGCTTGTCTAAAGGGTACTAGATGACCAATATACTTAATACAATATATCACAAAGTTATTTTTATTATACATAGAAAACACCCAGAACCCCGGAACATATATCCGCAGATCGTACAAACATTTGTCCCAAGGCGGGAATTGAACCCGCAACCTCCTACATCGTATGCGGACCCTTGCCCGCTGCGCCACAGAGGTTATTACAATCTAATGCGGTAAAACCTTATCTTGATTTGATTGAGAGGTATCTAGATACCTATTTAGGTATGTAGTAACTCAATCAACGCTGAGAAAATAGAGTAGGTTTGCTTACCTACTTCTGAAGAATGCAGTTCCTGGAAGGTACCTATTGAAGAACTCCCTTCCCTCGCATAGTCTTTTGTTCAAGGATCTTTTACTTTGCAAAGTTATTGGTAAAGTGGAACGTATTCATTGGTAGCGAAGCCTGATTTATTTGCATCCTTAGGTTGTGAATCTTGGGATTTTGAGCTATTCATGAGGCTGTTTTTATAATACTTGTCAAGGCAAGAGGTAGTTTTTATACCTAGCAAATTTCGCAGCTGTTGCGACCTCTAGGTGTCGCATAATACAAGTAACCTCACTGCCACTATACACCATGCTGAGCCCCGCGGTTTCATTTGTAACATTGATTTACATTTATTTATTATGGTGCAGACATAATTTTGAAAGAACCATTGATTGAAAGCGAAAAGAAAAACATACAAACGGACCGTATTAAAAAACATGTAATTTTATATCTAGTGTTAAAACTCAGGGTTATATTTTTGCTAATTTGGAATAGATTTAGTTCTTGGTCTGGAATAACATATTTTATAGGCTCTTTTGATGTGATAAATCAGTTCTCATGGGATGGAAATAGCCTTGATACGTTCCCATAGAAACAACTCTTACGAAGCCGCGTGTAGATGCTAGATGCTAATGTCTTTTATATGTTTGTACCAATTTAGTATACAATTTTGTGACAAAAAACGGTTTTATTAACTAAGCTGATGATTATTTCCATGTATTGAATAAAACCTGAAAACACCCTCTACCCAATCGTAAAACTTCTCCATAGAAAAAGTAGGTATATTACTTTAAATCAGGTCACCTGTTTAAGCTCCCAGCTGATATATCTGAGCGAGTCTTGCGAAGTGGGTCAAGAGCCCGTGATCAATGTTGGAGCATCATTTAAAACAAACGAGACGCCTGCGACTGCGCCCGCTCGTTCCTATTCAAACACAGGGCTGTAGCCAAGGACTATTTTCGCAGGGGTTCAAGACCCAGTTATGCGTATTCGATATACCGGTAATCAAGGGGCGCTCTGTGGTTGGCGGGAAAAGAAGTTGAAATGATAGGAAGGATTCCAATAATCCATTTAATATTTTCGGTAAGCGGAGCAAGCCGCAATAGATTATAATCCTTACTGGAGAATCCACATAGCATTACCTAGCCCCAAGCTAATCAGAGCTTGTGTTATGGGTACGAGATGATTGATATACTTAATTAACAAGTTTTATTAGTTATTACTTATCATATTTAAGGGTCGGTACTGGGTAACCAGTACCCTTAAATCATCAGATTCATTTTAGCTCAAGGTATCGTAAGACATGAGCTAAAATGAATCTGATGAGCGGAGCGATCCGTGAAAAATGCTTGTGGTTTTCTCGACAACATTTACATTTATAGTATCCATAACACAAGCTCTGCTTAGCTTGGTGCTAGATGATGCTGTGTGGTTTATCCTGCATCATTTTTATGGTTTACTTAACCATACAAAACCCAAGTTCAAAGGAGCACCCTCCCCCTGCCCCCTGAGTACGCCCTTGTACAAGCACATACCGATTTAGCACCTTCGAGCAAGTACTTGTTTATTTTCTATCGAGTGTTGAGACTCGGAACTTTTTGCAATGGAACGTGCGCGCTCAGGTGGGGAACTGTTTTATTTACGAGTATATTCACAATGTTCTTCTATTTATAATTTACTGCACTATAATTGTCTTCTATAAGTAAATAATAATAATCAAATAATGGTGGATAATCCACAGTGCTATCTAGCCCCAAAGTACTACTCAAAGCTGTTATTTTGGGTACTGGATAACTGATATACTCGTATACATCATACCTACATAGATAGATTTCTTTGTATAATACAATTTTTTCTTCATAAGTCTGAAAATAATCGACTGATACACTTAAAGTACTTTTACAATTGTTGAGTATGAATATTGAAAAACCACATGAAAATTCCTCCTCAGTACCTACCAATGTCCTCTACATCTAAAGCTAGACTCCCTCAACAAGGGGGTTTTGCATTAGTGTATATAGGGGGAAGGGTAATCAGGCGGCTGTAAGCGATTTGCAGACCTTGTGTTTTAAACTCTTGGTGGACCTTGTTTTTTAGGAGGGACATTAATCTGGATACGCCAATGGGGTTTTGCCTTCATGACCACGCTTGGCAAGTGTGGTCATGAAGGCAAATTGCTGTCTGATGTTCCTCCTCTGGTCAATTTCGATCTGGTCAACATTAACGGGTTGAGTTTTAGGGGTTGATTTGAACGCCACGACCGCCTTGACATAAAATGCTCATAGTTAAATTTTTCCAGTTATGAACTGCAAACTTATCCCGCTTAAAATAAAAACAGTCACCTCACTCTCGTGACGAGACAGAGTTTCCACATACGATTTTAGTTTTAACGACCCAGTCTCTAGTGGAACGGAATTACGGGCGTCTCGTCTATTTAATTGAATTAGTTACCTAACACTTATTCGTCGCGTCATCGCTATTTGTCTTGGGACGCCAATAGAATAGAAAACTCTTTATCATACTTATTAGGTATCGGCCCGCAGCTTCGTAGTCTTTGTTTCTATGGAAACGATTCATTTTTATCCTATGGGATGAAAAGTAGTCTCGGTTTTACAAGCTGCGGGTGGATACTTGCAGTTATATTATCACTACATAGTATATAACAAAGTCGCTTTCTCTGTCCCTATGTATGCTTAAATCTTTAAAACTACGCAACGGATTTTGATGCGGTTTTTTTAATAGATAGAGTGATTCAAGACGAAGTTTTATATGTATAATAAAACCGTGTGAAGCCGGGGCTGGTTGCTAGTGTATAATAAAAGAGTAACTGACTGACTGACAGACAATGCACAGCCTACCCGGCCACTGGGCCGAGACGCTTGAATTTGTAGTGCTTAGTCCTTTTCGATTGTGGCGTGTGATAAAAAAGGAATTTGGACAATTCCACCATTCATCCTCTAAGGTCCAAAAAAGGGTTAAAATGTGTACTAAAAATCCTATATATAGGAAACATTAGCAGCATCCGTTAAAATTTTACATAGAGACCCTTACAAAACAAACAAACGTCAGCTTTTTCCGAAATTTCACTAGAATTGATTAAAAATATAAAGTAGGTAATAAAATGTAATAATAATATAGATTTATGATGATTTTTTATTTAATTTTATTCTCGTTAAAAATATTTTTTTTCCTATAGAAAATACAAAAATATTATAAAACCACTCTACATTAAAACATATTATTATATCAAAACGGTGGATCACCGGCCACGAAGCTACGCTCAAGCAGCCGGTGACTAGGGTTGCCGGTAGACATGATATTTTTATTAATAATAATAAAATCGTTTGTTTCGGACAACATTAGAACAAGTAGAAAGATATTATATAACTTATTCTACGGTCCATATCAATATATACGTTAAAGCTAAAATACATATCACAATATATTATATTAAGGCACACGCGTGGTCGAATATTATGTATACCTAGACTAGAAAAGACATAGATACATTAATGACAAATCAACAGAGTGCCCTCTCCTATTTACACGCCAGCAGTGGCAAAACATATAGAACAAAATCTATTTATATAATACCATAATTGCATGCTCACACCATGTTAATACTCATGTTGTATGTAAATAAATAATTCTAATTCTGACTCTACGCGGACGAAGCCGCGGGGTACTGTTAATCATTATACACTGAGTGAGTACCTATCATTTGCTACGTGTACGTTTTCCATGCTACGGCCTACGAGCTAAGTTCTACGGCTTTGAGCTACGTGCTACGAGATTACTCGCTACGGATTTCAGCTACGAATATTTGATTTTCCGTGCTACGGCCTAAAAGCCACGTTCTACGGCCTACGAGGCTACGAGCTATGTTCTACAGCTTTGAGCTACGTGCTACGAGATTATTGGCTACGGATTTAAGCTACGAAGATTTAATTTTCCGTGCTACGGCCTAAGAGCTACGTTCTACGACCTACGAGCTATATTCTATAGCTTTTAGCTACGTGATACGAGATTATTCGCCACGGATCTCAGCTGCGAATATATTTGTATATTTGATTATACCGGCTATGTTTGACCCAGCGAACGCTGAGCGAACAGTGAATCAATCTCGGAAGAAAATTAGTAACTAAGTATTTGAATTGTCAATTAAAATAACACGCTGTAGTGATTACTTAAACGGGTTGAGTTTCAAATGCTTTTGAAGTACATATGTGAAAGCTTTTGATGAAAGAGCTTGATTCAAATGAAAATGATGTAGCGCAATAACAAGGTACCTAATTAATTAGGTTGGTGGACTGTATTTAAATCGGTGGAATAGAATTTTAAATGCCACATACAAATACATCACACACTACATAGTATAAAACAAAGTCGCTTTCTCTGTCCCTATGTATGCTTAAATCTTTAAAACTACGCCACGGATTTCAAACGGTTTTTTTTAATAGATAAGATAATTCAAGAGGAAGGTTTATACGTATAATAAAAGCGTGCGAAGCCGGGGCAGGTCTCTATTAAAATATATATACATATACTTGTGTATTCGACTTCAATTTACGTTGACGTATATGTACGTCAATACGTAGATAATAGGTTACATCTAAAAGGTTTTATGAGTAAAATCGAGCACTTGATTTTCTCGTATGTATGATTGTCTTTTCTAATATTTTATAGATGGAAGGTTACTGGTTCATGGAAGGTAATTGTATTTATTAGAGAGAAATCATATTTATTGGAGAGTAGGAGTTAATCACTAACAAAGTATAAAAAAAAGTAGCTTTCTCTGTCCCTATACAATGTCCCTATATATGTTATTCCCTTTGTATGTTTAAATCTTTAAAACTTCGCAACGGATTTTGATGCGGTTTTTTTGAATAGATAGAGTGATTCAAGAGAAATGTTTATACGTATAATAAAACCGTGCGAAGCCGGGGCGGGTCGCTAGTATAATATAAAATAGTTATTACAAAGGAGTTACGTAATATAAAACAGTTATTATAAAGTAAACATATGCATAAGAGAGTAGGTAGGAGTTAAATATTATATTTGTAAGAGAATTCCTATTCTGATAGGTATTAAATATTAAATTTCATTTTAAGTACGCTCAATAAAGCTCAATTTACATTAAAATCCTTTTTGAGTGGGTGAGCCCACCAGGTCAATAAATAACCATGGCGCTGCCCCGTAAATTCACTGGAGTCCACTAAATAGGGATTATGGTGGTTAAAACGCGATAGAAGCTCGCAAACGACTGTCGTTCACTCCCACTGGGTTAATCTCAACTGAATTTTATGCCAAGCTTTTTATGCAAAACATATTTGAGCATTTCAAGTTTATTTGCCTGTCGGATTTATGGATATCTCGCTTTGAGAGTCAATGAAACTTTATAATTTATAAATCAGATGAAGGAACGTTTGTAAATATTTCATTAACGCTTTAATTGAAATGTACTTAGAGTAAACCAAGCACAGAGGTCATTTGCCTTAATGTGTTTAAAAAACTAGCCAATTGCAAGTTTGACTCGCGCACGAAGGGTAAAACGGCAAAAAATTATGTGTGTTGTGTGTGAGGCTACTTATACATATATTTTGTTCTGATTATTTAGTATTTTTGCTATAGAAATAGATCTACATCTTCATATGTGTGGGTCAGTGTGGCTTGTTCAAATTATTGAACAAAACCTTCATAAAAAAATATTGAAAGAATACATCATCTATGAAAATTTCAACTGTCTTAATACAGTATTTTTCATGAAGATGTTTCATGTTCTATGATAGTGTTGATTGAAAATGTTTGGTGCAACGCAATTCTGTGATTTTCTAATTTTGATGCATGTAAGTTTGAGTGGTTAATTATGTTAATTAATTACTGACTGGAACTGTTATTGGTATTTTGTGATATCATACAAATAGTAATTAAGGGTTTTTGTTAAGTTTATTTTCGTATACATGCAAATGTATTCGAAATCTAAACCGTCCTAAGAAATCTAAGCTATTACTTTGTATTGCAGATCGCTAATGAAAGCCCGCCTTGATTGCTGAAAAGCTTCAAGTTCCCTATGAAATCGGGAAGCACCCTTGGCGCTCACAAATAATAATGCAGCGTCAGAGGTCGGGTAATATTTCAGAAAGGTCAACTCCTTATTTATTCCCAAGGGGTGTTCTAAACAGAACAAATAGAAATTACTCTCAGAAGGGATCTTCATCGGCACTAGGGGACGTCATTATGTATGTAAATACGTATTTCCCTCCGCATTCTCGAGGGAAGGGTTTGGTCTCGCCAGCAATTTTTCTTCCATTTTATTTATTAGGGTACAAGATCTCTGCTTTACAGGCAATTTTAGTAATGTGGATGTAGGGGTCACTTTGGTGCTAATAAGCGAAGTTATTGCAAATTTATTAGGCGCTAGTATTTGAGTTTTTTAAGGTACCGTAGGTACTCAAAGGGTAAAACGGGACTCTACTGAGTTCGCTGTCCATCCGTTTGCCTGTTCATCTGTCACCAGGCTGAATATCATGAACCGTGATAGCACAGGTGATAGTTAGACAATTGAAATTTTCATAGATGATGTCATTTCTGTTGCCGCTATAATAACAAAATATACTAAAAACAGAATGACATAAATGTTTAAGAGAGCCTCCCATTCATCAGACATGTTTTGTTGCCGTTACCCTACTAGGTAATATTAGAAACGCGAAAGTTTGTAAGTATGGATGGATGTTTGTTATTCTTTCACGCAAAAACTACTGAACAGATATGTATGAAATTTGGCACAAAGATAGATTATAGTCTGGAATAATATAGGCTATATTTTATCCCGGAATTCCCACGGGAAAGGTAATTACCGCGGGTGAAACTGCAATTCGCTGCTAGTTTTAGATAATGGTACGGAATTCTCTATGCGCGAATCCGACTCGCACTTGGCCGGTTTTTCATTTTAAATAGACGTCGGTCGCGACCTAAGAGACTTATTAAGGAACCTCATCAGAGGAAATGCATCAGCTTCCTTCCGTGTATTAACACCTTTACTACTGCGATCACTAATTCGCTGCCAATCGTGGTGATTATGGCAAAGCCCTCCATTTGGCAGAGGCACCCACTCAGCTGAAGACAAGAGTGATAGGAGAATGTACCCATACTACGTGACCCATTCAGAGGGGGGGAAATCTTCAAAATATCACGCTTGGTCACAAGGACGTCGCAAGTTTTAAGGTTTACTACACTTAGTCAATATCGTCTAGGGAAATTTGGTGTTTTTTTTGTAAAAAGAAACACAAAATAAAAAATAAAGAAAATAATTTTGTAAATGATTCAAGTTCCTTTTTTCATTATTATAATAATAAATCATTTATTTCAAGTCGTAATAATGCAATTAATAAATCACATTAGTCAAGTACAGGATGTAAAATAGGTACTTAAACTAAGGCCCATATAAAAATTGACAAAAACCTTTGTCAGGTGCATATTTCATAATAAACCAATTTACTATTTTTATGTAATGATTACTAAGTAAAAACTAGAGGGAGACATTCCTACGGGTCACCGAGGGGGGAGAGACATAAAGTTTTAAAAATGGGTCAAGTACTAAGTATATATGTTTCCTAGTAGTAAAGTACTAATCTGAGCCATAATTTTTATCGATAAACCATAACCGTAGCTCGTAACTTATTACTGTTGACTGCATGTAGCTTTTAGCCTAGTTAAAGCATTACTAACGTATGTGCTTGAACCTACAGGCTCTATCGAAGATCGTTATCTAGAGTTCGCAAAGCACTTAGGAGCGGGGGAAATAAGTCAGCTTTCCAAGTGTTGGAGGAGTTCCCTCCAGATAGGAGTAATAGACGCATTCTTCCCCCTCAATAGTAGGTACGTACTCGGTATTCGCTCAAAGTCCCACCTTTATTAATACCGTCTGCCGTCTTAATTACTTTCATTGACAAAAGGTATTCAATTATTGCGATATTCGCAATAGGGATGTGCATATTCAATTGATTGCAATAGTTGTGTAATGTTTTGTAGAAGAGCGAAGGTACACATTATTTTTAGGTTTTGAACGGGTCAAATGAAATAGTTCTAGAATGATTGTAAGACTTACTTACCTACTAAGCCAAGGAAAAGGCAGATTATCTTAGATAGATTGATAGATAATTTCATTAATGCATCAAATATGTTACAGAGCAGACTTTACCGACTTTAAAAAGGAGGAGGTTGTCAGATGGACTGTAGATATTATTTCCTAAGTGTTAGATATGCGAGAACTCTTTTCGGGGTGGAACGATTTTGATGTTTTTTTTATTGAAGGGTGCTTATGTGGTATCATTTAAATATGATAATATAAGACTAGTATTTATTGAGTTTACGTTATAATAATCATAAAAAAGATGTTTTTTGTATATGGACACGAAGTGGTTGAATGCGTGAAAATTTAAGTCGGTTGTTATTTAAGGCGCAAACTAGAGCCGATGCCCTTGAGAGAATGGGCGCGGCTATCATTTCGCCCCGCACCTTCCCCACATTCCGGGCAGCGCCAGACCCGCTGTCGTCGCGCTGAGAAATAGTCTTCGCGCATAAACCGAAAAAAGGAAAATATTCGTGACAGCGCGGGTGCGGCGGGCGGCGTGGTAAACGAATGGCAGGACGCAAGAAATGCGTATTCGATTCCCACTCCTAGATATTTTTTTACAATATCTGCAAATATTTGTTTCTAGTCTTCTAGTCTAGTCTTGTCTTGTCCTAGTCTTCGGGTTTATTGGTATCACGAACCACGATGGTAAGTAACCTAATCTGGGAACAGAACTCGCTATACTTAGGTAGTTATGTAATGTGACTCTTGGGTTGATGGTGTTAGTAGCTGCTATCCGCGTTGTAGCTAGATATACCTCCATCAAAAGTAGTCTGTAGACTACCTAACTACTTGAAATTTTCATTCACCACTAAAATTAGTTGATGTGGATAATATATAATAAGTGGAATATTCCAATCATTCAATAGTTTGTTCAAATCTATTTAGTAGTTACGAAGATAATGATAGATAGATTACCTACCTACTAGGGCATGTAAAAACCGGGGTATTTTAAAAACCGGTTAATTCGGTTTTTATGATTTCAAAACCGGTGAAAACCGGTTTTTTCGGTGATTTCGGTTATTTTTCTACAAGACGAATTAAAACAATAAAATCTGTATTAAAATGTACTTATATTTATCTAAGGACTCATTAATTTGATTTAAATCACATTTCTTATAATTAAAACATATAATGTTGTCGATAGTAACATAAATGTACCACCTACAGTATTTTTTATACCACCAAGGTAGCAAACAGCATGCGGCCCGCCTGATGGAAAAAGGTTACCGCAGCCTATGGACGCCTGCATATCAGAGACATAACACGCGCGTTGCCTACCCTTGTAAATGTCTTAAAAGATTTTTTTTCACCCTTTTTTCACCCTTGGGACACAACCTGCGTGTTGATAAGATAATGGTTTTATTTTTAAGTTGTTAACCCTTTAGAAGTAAGTATATTGTATATCCTTTATTAGAGTATCGTAATGTGTGTGTGTGTGATATAAATAAATTCTTATTCTTTTTGGAGATCCCCATGTCGTAGTCCTGGGAGAAAAACTCAGCAGCGAGATCATTCCACTACCTGAGTGTACGCAAGAGGAAATTCCTCATAAACGGTATATTAAGATTATTACTGTACCAACAAATCTCTATCTTACATCTCAGTCCACTCATTCAACATTATTATTTATTTATTAAAACGGCTATTAACCCAATTACATTTAATAAAAAATACAACATCACACCTTAAGTTATTAATAATAGTCATTTAGAACATTATGTTAATTTACTTAAACATAGCTTAAGCTAGACATTAGGTACTTACTTACTTACTCCTGTGGCTCAGCGACCCAAAGTGGATCTTGGCCTACGATACAAGACTTCTCCAGGCATCTCGGTTCTTAGCTGTCTCTCGCCATCTATAAGCGTCGAGTTCACGGAGATCGGCTTCCACTTCGTCAATCCAGCGATACCTAGGGCGGACGACTGGCCTACGCCCCGAAGCGATTCCCCTATACGCCTTCTTGACAGCCCGATCATCTTCCATTCTCTCTAAGTGTCTTAGCCAGCGGATACGAGCGCTCTTAAACTCGCCTATGATGTTGGGTTCGGCATAAAAATCCTCCAGCTCCTGGTTATTCCGGATGCGCCATGTTCCATCTGTTCGTCTGGTCGGACCAAAGATCTTACGCAGCATCTTACGCTCAGCCACGAGGAGTTTGTTTTCTTCTTTCAGCGTCAACGTCCAGGCTTCGCACCCGTAGATCAGAATAGGACGTATAACAGTTTTATATATTCGGATTTTGGTGCTTCGACTCAGAAGTCTGGACTTCAACACTTTATGAAGCGCTGCACTGCACCGCAAGGTGTTCTGGATGCGAATGTTGATTTCATCTTCCCTAGAACCTGTATCTGTTATAGTGCATCCCAGATATTTGAAGCTTGCAACACATGTCCATTATACACCACATGTCCAGCATCTAAGTCTTTACGTTTAACACGGGTGTTTTGTAGCGCTTCATGTGGATGTATTCAGTTTTTTCGTGGTTGACTGCAAGCCCTACCTACAGTTCTAGTCCTTCTTTCTAACTCCGTAAGCTAGAGATTGATTAAAATAAATGAACGCTAGAGATCATTTATCAATCTGTCAATCGACTATATTTCTTATCAATCGTTAATACCGTTCCTTTATGTCTTTAAAACATTTTAAATCCTTTCTCCTGCTTCTAGATGAAAATATTTATCTTCAATAATCTCTATCTGGTGGGATTTATATATAACAATCTTAAAATGTTATAAAATAGTTAGATGGATCGTAATACATATTATATGCATACACTGCATAATAACACTAAATAGTTTTCTTTATGACCCAATTTTAATACAGATGAGGGACAAATTCTTGAGTTTGAAGAAACAAAAAATAACCGAAAAAACCGGTTTTCCTGACCAAAAAACCCGGTTAAAAACCGAGGTAAAATCAGTCGGTTAACCGGTTTTTTGATTAACCGAATAACCGGTTTACATGCCCTACTACCTACGTGGTAAAGCCAGGGTAAAGGTAACAAACATTCACACAAACTTCTCTTATCTAAAATGAATGTTAGTAGGATATCAACGAATAGGTAGGTACTCATAATTCGGGTAGAATGATTTGATCCAATAAATTTCTGATCTACAGGAGAAAGGGCATAATGGAACAAGACAAAAAAATTACGAAAATTAGTAAATAATATCTTTATTTGTTTAGGTTTACAAAATAAGCACTAAGACAAGTCTTTATATTCTCTATTTACCTACTACATTTCATTTATTTACATTACATTACAAATTTACAAGTCAATATATGGAGGATCGTTATCGACATAAAATTTTGACCTGCACATTTTGCATCGCATTGTAAATTTGGATCGTAATCCTATCTGTTTTTACCAAGTACCTAACTCGATATCTACAAGATGACAAAAAAGGCGATGTACCGTTACCCAGTTTCCTTTACATTTCGAACCCCATTCCCATTTCATTTCAGAAAGTACACGTTCACGTAAGAAACTATTACAGAATTCACATATCCATACTCTATCGATGTGAGATTGAGTGTGAACTTTTTTTGAACTTAGCTGCAGGCAGCGTAGTTCCTAAATATTCTTGGATCGGATCGGAGTAAAATGAGTGGTGTACCTACTGTCTAAAGGATTCGATCCTGAATCACGAGATCCCGGGATCCTGGTCGATTTTCGATCCCAAAAATTTCGGGATTAATTTTCAAATCCCGGGATTGTTTGGATTATTTTTTACAAATCCCGGGATTTTCGGGATTGAGATTTTTTTTAAAAATAACAAAAAATTAGGCGTGTAAATGTAATGATCATAAATTATAAAATTAAAATTATACCAAGTTCTTTTAAAATAACAAAAAGGAACATCTGATCATTTTGGTAAACATCGGTTTAGTTTTCTTTTTAAATTATGATTGTAATGATTGTAACTGTAATGATTATTCCTAGATTTTTTTTATCAGTAAAAGCTCTTTTTATTACCAAATAATACAATTTATAAAACCATGTACCAGTATACAAAAAAGCACTCTTTTAATAGGTACTCAACCGCCTCTACTGTCACGTCGTGGTAAAATTTACGTAAAATTATTTTTTTTCAACAATCATGACATGCCTTTTTTATTGAAATAATACGTTTAACCGTCATTTAATTTTGTTTTTATTGACTGATAAATTAGTGATCGGATATTTTTCAAATCCCAAAGTTGGGGCGAAGACATGTAGGAGCTTTTAAAACCAACTTTTACAGGAATCCGAAGGAGCACGAATTATAAAATTCAAGCAATTTCTATAAAAAAATATATATGTCACTTTAATCTGTTGTGTATTTTGTTAGTAATTTTTTTTTTGTGGAAATATCGATTTTAGTGAAAAACGAGTCGGAATAAATGTGTTTTATATTTGATGTATAAATAAGATTACAACGAAATAAATAACATTCTAGAACATTTTGGAATTCTTCGGAATTTATATGAATTCCCGAATATTCATGTTGTGTCGTATAAAAGAACGTGTCGTTGTAAGTTCATATAAAAGAAATGGTGGCTCTTTGATTTTAGTAAAAAATAGTCTTAAATGTAAAGAAAGAAAAGATATTGTAAAACTCACTATTGAGAGGACTATTGAACTTTCTTGTGAGGAACTGGAGCGACATATCATTGTGTGTGTATACCGCCCTCCTGACGCAGATCAGGTTGCTTTTGAATGTACTATGGAAGAAGTTTTGCTGAAGTATTTACTTGTAGGAAGGATCTTATTGTTTGTGGCGACTTTAATATAGATATTTTAGCAAATCCCCTCGCCTACAGATTGCTTAACTTATTCAAGTGCTTTAGTTTACAAAATCTTTTTAATGATCCCACTAGGGTAACCCAAACATCTGCCACCTGTTTAGATAATATTTACTGCAGTCAAACTCCAACCAGCAAAGCAGTAATTAGGCATTTCTAATCAGACCCTTATGGTCAAAGTGTTAATTTTAGCTATGATGATAAAAATATTGTAGAAAAATATACCTGCAGGCCAATAACAGAGAACCGTATCAAGAATTTTCAAAGTAGAGTGGAACTAACAGTATCAAATATACCTTGTTCTGATGACCCCAATGAATTATGTTCCAAACTTTTGAATGTAATACACAAGGAACACAGTGAAGTATTCAAACTTAAAACATGCACAGTGAGAGAAAGGGTCGAGTTTATTGATTGGGCCACTCCGGGTATTTATAGAAGTAGGAATATACTATATGACCTTTATGCTTCTCGAGAAACTATGTTACTTGATCCTGCGTTTCTATTGTATTGTATGTAACCAACTATTCTAAAACATTTAAGAAAGTCTGCAACACAGCAAAATGCCTGTTTTTAAAGAATATTATAATAAAATCATCTAATAAAGTAAAAGCAACATGGAGACTAATAAATAACGAAACAGGTAAATCAAAGCCACGTTATAAGGAAATAAGGTTAAAAATTAATAATTCAATTCTTATACATGATAAAGATATTGCCAATGCTTTTGATGCATTCTTTTCTACTATTCCTAAAGTTGTTACCCAGTCTCTAAAATCATCAGCATCAATGGCTGTTAAATTTTTAGAACCTTCAGTTGCTAAATGTAATGAGAGCTTTAACTTTAGTTATGTAAATGCTGATTATGTAGTGAAAACCCTTAAATCAATTAACATTAAAAATACTGAGGATCTCTTGGGTTTATCCACCTAAGTATTAAGTTCAATTATTAAGGAAATGGCTCCTTGTTTGGCCTATATTTTCAATAACTGTGTCGACGCAGGAATTTTTCCTGATCTCATGAAATATAGTAAGTTAGTTCCTCTTTATAAATCTGGTAGCCACACCGATCCGGCCAATTACAGACCGATTTCAATACTTCCTGCAATGAGTAAAGTTTTTGAAAAAAATATTCTTACCCAGTTAACCTCTCACTTCAATCTTAATAGGTTATTTCATGAAAACCAATTTGGCTTCTCCAAGGGTAGATCGGCAACGGATGCTGGTACAGTTCTATTAAGGCATATATTGAAGGCCTGGGATAAAGCCAAAAACGCTATTGGTGTATTCTGTGACCTTTCTAAGACTTTTGACTCTGTTGATCATAGTACATTAATTGAGAAATTAAAACATAAAGAAATTAAGAAAAAGGCTCTGGATCTTATGAAATCATATTTATCTGATAGAGTTCATAAAGTAGATGTTGGTAAAGAAAGATCTACGGGCTCAAATATTGAATTAGGCGTACCCCAAGGTTCAATATTAGGTCCCTTTTTATTTTTAGTAAACGTATATGATCTCCCCTTTCTAGCAAAAGATCTTTGTGATATAGTCTTATTTGCTGATGATACATCACTAATTTTTAGAGTAGACAGAAATAAATATAATTATGACGATGTAAATAATTCGCTTTCACAAATACTAAATTGGTTTACCGCCAATAACCTCTTACTTAATGCTAAAAAAAAAACTGTATAAAATTCATGTTACCAAATGTTAGAGAAATCCCAACTCAAATCATCCATCTGAAGCAACTGAACTTTCTATTCGTAGGTTTAAACAGTACATAAAACTAAATCTTATCAAGAAGGCTTTACTCCATAAATGATTACATCAATGACGTTAGTGCTTGGCCAGATGTCGCTCAGTTCCACATCGACAATAGTATTGAATTATTTATAAGGCAAACATGTATTAGACACATAAGTTATACACATGCTAGTGGTTTCTATTTCGCCTCCTCCACTAGTGGACAAAAAAGTGAGGCGAACTGAAAATCAATTATCACATTATTTTTTATATTATTTTGATAATTATGTACCTATAGTATTAAATTTGACTTGTCTAAGTGCTTATTTTGTAAGCCTAAAGAAATAAAGATATTGATTTCTGATTTCTGTCGTCACTCAAAGTTTAGGTAAATAAACGCCTGAATATCCGATCACTGCTGATGACGTTACCATTATGTGGTTATTTAAATTAGTATTTTATATCATCTACCGTAAAAAAGTAGAATAAAAAAAAATTATATTATATTATTAATTATTTGAAAAAAGAAGTAATTGTGGTTTTAATTGATTTTTACTTTGTTTTTGAAAGTAAATAAAAGTTGATTTTCATATATTACTTCGATTTTATTTACCTGTCTACGGATCCCGGGATCGCCTTTCACAAATCCCAAAATCCCGGGATTGAAAATAAAGACCGGGATCGAATCCTCTACTAGTGTCTCACTTCGGAGAGACATAAATCGTTGTGACTAAGTATCTACAGGTATTTACTTATTAGCTTTCAGTCTGCTCGGCTGCCTTTTCACGAAGTGTAGGTACCATACTAGAATTCTGATGAAATTCATGAACATAATTGTTATACTTACATATTTTATTACATCACAGCATACTACTAATATTAGCTAGGTCCTAAGTACTGGATATTTTACCTCTAGCATACTTGGCATTTCCTCTTCAGTTTCAAGTTGCTCAGTCACTGTACATCTGTAAATGAATAATAGTATAAGATATGTAATAAATGAGTAGTAGATAAATAAGAAGTAGGTATTTAGGTAGATACCTACTTACATCTTCGTTCATTTATTTTTACCTGGTACTACGCTGGACGATGGAAAGCGGACACCATAGACTTCCAATATACTATTATAAACTTTGTAGTTCCTTACTTGACATCATTTTCACCGTCCATTGTCTGAATATTTTCTTTCTGATGGATTAGCCTTTTCTTCGATCTCCTATAAAAATACATGATAAATCTAATATTGCTAATAGTAGCAATTGCACAAAATTAGGGAAATAAAATAAACGTAGGTAGGAAGGAAGTAGTTAGGTATACTTACATTATTTCCACCAACTTTTGGGCTTTCAGAGCTCTGGTCTTCTTGAGCTTACTGATTTTCTTTATAATTCACCTACACGTACACACAACAACACTGAGCAGTCAAAGTATATTTAGGGCGAGGGTATTATAAAAGTAACTTAGCACTAAAAGCGTCCTTGCGCGATAAAAATAAATATTTATGTACAGGTGATGTACAGCTTATGTACAGTCGGTTTTCTTATATTTTTACAAACTATTTAAACTAAATAAATAAATAAATATAATGCTGGACAATCCACACAGCACCATCTAGCCCCAAAGTAAGCTACTCAAAGCTTGTGTTATGGGTACTAGATAACTAATATATTTTTAATACAATATATACATAGATAGATATATTTTTTTAGTATACATATTAAACACCCAGACCAACGAAACAAATTCCTACAGATCGTGCACAAATTTGTTCCGAGGCGGGAATCGAACCCGCAACCTCCTGCGTCGCAGGCGGACCTTCGCCCACCGCGCCACATGGGTCGTCTAAAGCGTCCATGCGCGCACAACTTAGAACAAATAAAATCAATTATTAAAAACATAAATTCGACGAGTAAGGTGTGCGAGCACTAGGCAGACAAGCACAACCTCCCCGTACAACAACCAGCGAGGCACTGCCGCCCGTCGCCCGCGCGACCACTTACGCCCACTAATCCTACGGAAAACTAGAAAAATAATATTTACAAGGTGAAAAACCGTCACATCGCAAAATCGTACGTACCAATTGAAGACAAAGTTCTTGCCGACATTTAGGTGAAAAAAAAAGTACAAAATTCTAAGTCGTTTAGAAGTAGATACAAATTTAAAGTCCGAAACAGCTGAACTTTGTGAATTTTTTTCACAGGGAAAATGAACACGTAGAACATTTTTGTACGTTCCATTTATAGATAAAATGTCAATTAAAGTCATATATTTTTTTCAGCTCATAAAGTTGACTCCTCTATGAGTAGATAGCCTCCAAAAATGACCATTCAGCTACTGTTTGCGCCTTAAATAAAAACATCATATTTTTGTCAAAAACATCCTACAAACCTACTCAAATTAGACATATTGATTCTGTCTTAGTCCGAAAGTAAATAAAATGTGCCGAGTTTAAAGACGACCGAGTAAGCACCTGGATTATAAATCTCCAAACGAGTACCTACCTAAGTATTATTTTTTTCTGAAAGATTTGCTTTGATCGGCCGATTTGGATTAGGAGCCATATATATAGCTTTATTGATGTTATAAATTATACCTAAACAGGTTTTGAGTATCATGTTTTTTCTGCCAGAAGTTTCGTATGCGAAGGTAGGTATAAATACTTATAGGAAGGAAGCGGTTATCCCCAAAAATCTGTCTTATTTCAATGACATTTCGTAAACATCTGAAGCTTTTCTGAAAGGTTTAATCCTCGTCTGAGATTTGAGTCGCAGAATTTACCTACTCCTTTTTGAGATATGATGCTTCAACAAAGTTTTATGGATTTATGTTTCTTTATTCTGCCGTAGGTACCTAGAACAGACGGCTATCTATGGGTATCAGAGGGATTCCGCATTATCGATCAGTCTGGCGTCAACCGGTCACCTCCCTTGCCAAATTCACGTCTCTACTCACGCTTACACCTACCTATAAATTCTACATAGTCCCTAAAGTCAGTGATGACTGACCTATTCTAAAATGACTGGTTAAATTAACCACTCAATCATATATTGTACCCACAGAGCATAGTTCATAGTTCATTAATTAATAACTTAAATAAGTCACAAGTCAAAAACTAAATAATTATTTATTATAATTATGTATAACTACATACATTATTACTTACAAAAGTAATTAGAACATAATAATTTAAAATAAAGTTTAATAACTAACATTTTAAAGTCAGACTTTCATTAAAATCAAAAAATGATTGGTCTATCAACTGGTGACAGCAGTTGGGAGACGGTTGTAAACAGCCGTCCCCATCACGTGCTGCAACTTGGACGTCTTCTCCAGTCGTCTTGGCAGCGCTCTCAGCCGGTGTGCGTGCCTCGTGTTATATCTATGACCGTCCCCGTACCTTGCATATTTGTCCAAGTTGTTACGGATTTACATTGGTATATGACAAGGGCGGGCACGGTCAAGATACCTAAGGACTCAAAGTGCGGCCGCGCAGACTCATCTTGTGGTATTCGCACTGAGCATTTCAACTCCGTGATTGTAGCATACACTGACCATACATCGATGATATTTTCGTTTACTCCAAAACCTCGCTGTCCACTGACTTAACTACCTTAGGTACTTATAAAACAGGTTGTCAGAAAGAGTTACCTATATACCTATGATATTATACCTAACTAAGCATTTGGTCAAGAAATGTAGAGTAAGATCTACATCTATCCTCAACAACTAACTGTTATGGTTAAAGTTACCAACGGGCGTAAATGCACGGAATTAAAGTCATTAATAGTTTTTACAACACGGCAACTTGTAGAAACCTAGGTATATTATATACATCATTGCTGTAGGTAGGATTTGGGGATCTTTTAATTGTTCTTCCCATGGTCTAGCCAGAGATTGAAGGGCCTTACCGATCCCCACAAAAAGATGCTTTTTTTTCGAATGTAGGTGCTTTAATGCTGTTGACCGTAGATGGCCATGACAGATCGCTGATAACGTTTAGACTCTTGATATAGCCCAGTCTCGACCCTCCCTCAAAATATTCTTGGCTACAGCCCTTACAGGAGGAAAGGGATGCCTTTTCCCACCAGTGGGATCACGAATTTATGAAATCTCTGTCAAAATCTACCCGTTTTCTAACAAACCAGTTCCCAAATTCAGACCTAAGCGGCTGTGTAACAGACCTATACTTCACCCAGAAGTAATACCGTACGAGATACCAACGATTATTCGACGCAGTCCAAAGCTACGCCCATTAATTCACTTAAGCTCGCCACTCCTGTATCCATTAGATAACCTTTATGTGGGAGACAAAATACCTAATAATGGTAGAAAAAGTGCTGGCTATTCCTCTCTTGCCCTCATTTGCGCCCTTATTCACGTACGCTCGGAAAGGTGAAGAAGTTTCTTCCCGTTAATTCTAAATGAATTCTAGTAGCCAACCTAAGCTATTAGAAGAGGCATCTTAATCCGATGAGCTTATTAATTGCAATTTATTGTAAGGAAATAGAAAAAGCTAAGTTCCCAGTACGTAGATAATAATAATAATGCTGGGCAATCCACAAAGCACCACACCATCTAGCCCCAAAGTAAGCTACACAAGCTTATGTTATGGGTACCTACTAGATAAGTAAGATAAGTATACTTAAGGCATTGTATATATAGATAGGTATTTTTAATTATACATAGAAAACACCCAGACTAACGAAACAAATTTCTGCAGATCATACACAAATTTCTTCCGAAGCGGGAATCGAACCCGCAACCTGCGACTCTCGCCCGCTGCGCCACTGAGGTCTTCAACATAATAGGATGGTAGGTAACATAATATTGTTGTAAATTATGTTTTAAATAAATAAGTGTATTTTTGTAGGTCGGTCGGTATCTAATGCTTATCTTCTTAGAAATTTATAAAGGCCATTCTTTATTTAATAATCTGCCCGCGTCGTTTCTCGGAAAACGTTTCCAGTTCTGTCTGAAACTCATTTCATAGAAACTGATTAATGGGATGAAAAGTAGCCTATATTTTATTCCATGGCTACGTCTATTCGAAATTTCACTCCGATCCGTTCAGTAGGTTTTGCGTGAAAGAGGAACAAACATCCAACAATCATTCTTGTTTAAATATTAAGGATAAGGATTTAGCTCCGAAATACCTACGAGCAGTCGAGGCTTGCATGGGCTTTGTTTAAAAAATATCAAACAGTAAGTACCTAAAGTAATTTATGATGAAACAGGTAGCCAAGTAATATTGTGTAATAAGCCCATAGACATAAAAAAATTATACATCCTAAGCCTATGACTAAGACGAAATTTTTTTTAAAATAAATCTCTGCGTTCTATATTAGTTAGTTAGTATCTCTGCGTCTATATAGTTCTATACGTTCGGTAGACACCTTTATACTCTTACAAATTTTAATATATTCTCATAAATAAAAGTAATTAGCTATCTACCTCATCATCATCAGCCTATATTAGTCCACTGCTGGACATAGGCCTCCCATAATAAGCGCCATAGCGCCCTGTCTTCAGCTTGACGCATCCAGCATCTGCTAGCGGTATTTCTCAGATCGTTATCCCACCTGGCCGGAGGGTGTCCTACACCACGTTTGCCAAGTCGCGGTCTCCACTCGAGAACACGTTTACCCCAACGGTTGTCGGTTCTTAGCGAGATACGGCCGGCCCACTGCCACTTCAGCTTGCTAATTCTTGTACTCTTCTATGTCGATAACTTTGTTCTGTGTCTGATGTACTATTCATAACAAAGTACCTACCTACTCTGTGGTAAATACATAATGAATCGTGGTTAGTAGGGCGGCGCAGCTGCTAATAAGTCAGTGGTTTAGCATCCTATTGGTCAGTATTGTTATAAAAAGCCGATCATAAATAGAAAAGAAAAAATAAATCTAATAGGTATATTATAGATAAAAAGCAAAGACTGAACTGCTAACTCTATCTTATTGGGCCGACGACACTGCGAAATTTGCATGATTTTTCAGACATTTTCCAGTTTATCTATAATTCATCGTGATATTTCCTGTTTATTCAAAACCTGTATGCTGAGTGTGAAACATTGCATAAATTTCGTTAACTTGACGGTCGACTTTATAGTACGCCAAACGATAAAAAAATGTTTAGCGATTCTAGGTAAGGCCTCTCACTCTATCCCGAAAAAAATCTGGCTGCTACTGAATTTACAGACCAACAGAGGTGAAAGGAGTCTGTTCTATAATAAAATGTAGTGACCTGATGAAGTGGACCACCATGAATCAAACAAATCATGTTCGCTCTTGATGAAAAACGAATATAATATTGAAGTTGGGCACAACGGCCTAACATCAATATATGTAGGTAAGAACCTAACACCCGCCTGGAAGCCATTTCCATGAAAATAAATAAATAATGCTTAACAATCTACAAAGCATCATCTATCTAGCCCAATCTAGCCTCAAGCGAATATAGCTTGTTATGGAATGAAACCTATAAAATAATTATTATTTCTAAATATTTGCAGAACGTAGGTACCTACAAACATTTGGTACGTTCTGCAAATAATGGAACCGAAGCCGCTAACCTCCTGCTTTGTAGACGAACCTACTCCTGCCGAGCCACATCGATCTTCAAAAGGAAAGTCGGATATAACCACAGAAGTAGGAATAATATATTATTCCTACTTCTATGGATATAACAGTATAGAGCCAGGTTTAGCTCTCTTGCGCAGAGCTTACGTCAAGAATCACATTCACGCTGAAGAAACCCCTTTTTAAGGGTTGAAACGTTGTTGTTCTTCCAACTGAAACTAGGTTCGTAGATAACCCACTTACAGATATAGTAATGAAACAAACACATCTTCAAATGCATCAATTCTTTATTTTCTTTTTAGAAATGTTCACAGGTTCCGTCTCGTATTCTATTTCGACGCGTGGTTTCTTCCTTGCCACTGCTTCAGCCATATCCTAGAAAGAACAATTTGTTTAAAACATGATGTCCCTTTTATTGATTTGTAGTATCTTGTTTCAATTATCAAAACCATTCATACCTCTATATCAGAAGTCTCCGATTCAAAGTCACTATTTACATCAGCGTCTTCTTTTCTACCTGAGTCGCTTTCCTGCAAATAAAAAGATAAAGTTATATTAGGTACAATCTTAAACACTTGCAGTGCCTCCGGACTTCAAACATGTTAGTTGGTGAATTCCTAGTAGAGGCATAGCAGTACCTGTTAATATTATTTAAATCACCTATTTTTATAATGTTCTGTAAAGATCATTACCGAGTCCAATGTTTTCCTAAGGATTAGTAAAATGGACAAAATGTTTATCGGTCCATGCATGGCACACAACGGTGTTGATCATCTATTGAACACTCTAGTGAGCATAGTTGCATAATTTTTAATACGAAGAATAATATTTTTCTGTTTTTCACGTTAATGGCACGGTCATATTATTGTATATTGTAGTTTAGTTATTTATTTTCAGAAAACTTACGGCTAAACAATGGAACAGAAAAGTATAAATATATATATAAAATATATAATGAAGGCCAATTAAAAGTTTTCACAGGCAGTAAAAGAAAGTATAAGTGGTGGACTTACAAGGAACATACTTTTTAAGTTATGACAGTTAAGAAACAAAGAAGTTATTGTTACAGATACGCTTGTTCGCTTGTTTGCTTGATAGTTTGATAGATTCCTTTAGTGTTTGTATCATCCAATCCGTCACCCGAACCTTAGTATTTACTGTTTCGAAGTAAGCCTCGTTAATGATGTCTTTGACTGCTAAAAACTAAATAAATAATAATGCTGGACAACCCACACAGCATCCTCTAGCTAGCCCCAAGCTAAGCAGAGCTTCTGTTATGGGTACTAGATGACTGATATACTTACGGTGCTAAATAGATATATTTACTATACATAGAAAACACCCACAAACAGGGTACAAATATTTGCCGATCGTACAAATGAGTCCCAAGGCGGGAATCAAACAAGCAACCTCCTGTTCAGGTGGACTTTCGCCCGCCGCGCCACTTCGGTCGTCATAATAGTGATTAATGTATGTATTACAGCTACCTTTAGACTGTTTGCAAGCATATGCTGTTGGCTCAATGGTTTCTATTGTATATACTACTAGCGACACGCCTCGGCTTCGCACGGTTATATTATACGTATAAACCTTCCTCTTGAATCAGTCGATCTATTAAAAAAAACCGCATCAAAATCCGTTGCGTAGTTTTAAAGATTTAAGCATTCAAAGGGATATAGGGACAGAAAAAGTTACTATGTTTTATACTATGTAGTGATTTCATTTTATCCATTCCTTAATTGTAATTTTCGTTGTTCATAAAGATTGTATTACAAAAATTAATAAAAATGTTATTGTACCTCATCACTGTCCATTTCGCTATCCCCCTCAACAAACTCGTCTGCATCCTCCACTCTCCTCAACTCCCGCTCCAGCTCTGGCTCCATTTCCATCTCCTTCTCCACTTCTTCTTCATCTTCTCTGTCACTCTCACTCTCGGAGATCTCCTCCGCTCTGAGTGCCGCATCGAACGCCATTTGAGGGAAGTTGTAGATGTCATTGTACTGTTCAAAAACATACAGCAATTGAGAACCTTTTTTGAAGTTGCTTGAACAGTAATTATTGCTAATAATATTTAAATAATGCTGCACAATCCACAGAGTATCATCCAGCCACAAGCTAAGTGGAGCTTGTGTTATGGGTACTATTTGACTAATATACTTGATACAATACATTACATAGATAGATATTTTACCATACTAAAAATACCCAGAACCAGAAAAATAATATTATTTTATCAGTATATACTCAACTAATTGACAAAACTAAAGTGGCCATTACTAAACAGCTTATCTTCGAGACAAAATTAAGATGGAAGGTGAATAAGGTGACCTGGAAGAGATTGCCCACATGGATAAGACCACCCTTTATACTTCCTCTATTCTTAACATTGTCTGTTGTGTTTTCTGTCTTTGTGTGGAATACCAAAATTTTATCTATTTAGGAAAATGATACTTACAGTGCCTTTTTTCAATCTTTCCAAAAGCTGTTTCTCAATGGCATTATCTATCCGTGCTGCCACTAAAGCCTTCTCTTCTCTGCGCCTCTCACGTCTTTCTATCTTGCGTTGTATTGGAACTAGTTCTTTGCTGGAAAATATACATATATTTTCAATAACATTTTATAAAGCAACAAGTCCATAGGCTTAGCAATTCATTTAAACTTCTGGCCCTGATTCAATATTATATAGATACTAGTATATGCCCGCGGCTTCGCACTTGTTGTTTCTATGGAAGCGTTTCAAGGCTATATCTATCCCATGGGAACTGATTTATAGGATGAAAAGTAACCTATATTTCGTTTAAATTTAGAATAGACTTAGTTCTAGCCCTGGAATAACAGGACTAGAACTAAATCTATTTTAAATTTCACCCTGATCTGTACAGTAGTTTTTGCGTGAAAGAGGAACAAACATCCATCCCTGCTTACATACTTTTGCGTTTTATTCGCGAAGGATTCTCTATAGAATATGAAATAAGTACTCTTATATACGCATTTGGACTCTGTACAGTCCATTATGCATGGATTTTGCTAGCCTAACTCCATCCAGAAGCACAGAATTTTCCTGGGGTCTTCCTCAGCAAATTGAGGATTTCTGTTCATTGTGCTATTACTTCCTTGTATTACAGGACTATGTGTACGAAAGACTTCTTCTAGTGGGTCCCCTTAATTGCCTCTTATGACATTGAACAGGAGTTGGGATTGAATGCCTAATATTAGGTAAACTGAAATATACTTACACTCTCCTTAGCTTCAGTTTTCTCATCCGAATGAGGTACTGAGTAATTTTTACAAATCTTTGTTTACATTTTGCCTTTATAAAGCCTGGCCAGTAGAGAAGATTTTCATTTATCTGATGAATAGCTTTCTCAAAATTTCTTGATAGCTTCACTTTCTCCCACTGTTTAGCAGGGAACATAATCCTGAAATAATATTGTAACTTCACAAAAATTCATAAAACAACCTGTGGCTAAGTAATTTTTTTTAACCAGGCAATTATACTTATTTTTAAGAATTAACACAATACCTCTCAGGTGTCTTCATGAAGAGGTAAATAATACCATTTTCTTCTCTGATTGTTGCATATTTGCTGTTAGCTAACGGGCAAGCGGCCCGGCTGCACAATCCTGTCAGATTGAATTCATTCCTGCAGAACTGCTGAGTTTTTGTTCTGAAAATAATAATATGGTGTGTGCTACGTTATGATCACTGACCACTGAATTGGATCAAAATTCAAAGTCTTAATACTTACGATACTTTATGTGAACAATGGGTCTTGTTGATAATGGCCCACACAACCTAGAAACAACCAAAACAGATAAATAAACGAATCAAACAAGGACCGTATAAAACAATCCCGACCGATAGTTTAACGTGTTTCAGATGTAAATTGGCAGTTATAATTTCAAGGACTTACATCGTCGTGTTGCATTATTACAGATGAGTAACAATCTTTGTTCTATACATAAATTAGGTGAGTTCAAAGAATGTTCATCACATGGATGAAAATAGCTCTTTGGAAAATAGGGAATAGAACGAAACGAAAAACAACGAATCAACATGGAACGTAACCTCAAAATTTACAGCACACATGACATACACGCAGTGACAAAGACAACAAATTTTTGGTGACAAGTGAGATTAAAGGTCTCCACACACTGAAGCCGGAGACGGAATCCTATGAAAGCCTACACACACACAGCAGGCGGTGGCGGCGCGCCGGGCGGTGCGGTGCCATAGGAAAAACCGCCACGCCTTCGCCTCCGGCTTCAGTGTGTGGAGAGTTTAAGGTCATAGATTTTTTTATTTAGAACACTAGTCTCAGAACTAGCTAAAAAGCTACGAGTTCATGTCTCTTCAGTAATTTTTACTGAACCCACCAAGTTAAAAAGGCTATCCTACACTAAAATTATCAGAATAGAGCTATAGTATAAAAATGGGAGGAGTTTCGGTCCAACTCGAAAACTAAAAACCTAGCAAGGTAAAGGTTTATTGTACAGTGAACTGAGTGATTTTTTTAAATTTCCAAATTTTAATATACTAAGTCCTAAACTATATAGATACTACATTTCATTGAATTAAATTAAGTAGGAGTTTTCCGTATGACCACCTACCTATGAAATGAAGATGACAAAAGGGTCAAACTATTACCATTAAAACACATAATATCGAAGCGTAGATCATGTACATTACATTACCATTACATTACTTTTCATTTCACTTGAATAAATGCAGTATTTCCGAAGTTATAACGACGAGAAGTTTAAGAAACTTTTTGAATTTCTGAGATTACGCGCTCGTACTGTGACGTCATCCCCCCACTGAGCCCGCGACTGCGACACGGCGCATTCGGTCCGGTGATTATACGCGCGTCTCGTTTCATTTTGTTTCGATCGTCTTCGGTTTCATATGAGCTTGGATTAAAACCGAATAATATAAACTATATGCACCCGCGGCTTCGCCCGTGAACCTGATTTTTGTTTTTCATACAAATTTCAGATATTTATTACACAACCCCCAGGGTTTATTTGGTATGAATAAAATCACCTGTTTAATTATTTATTTCATACTTCATTTATACCGAGTTTTGAGTAAATCGAACCAAGGAAAAATAATTTTCCATACAAACTTTACCACCCTATTTAACCCCCTCAGAGGTAAATTTTTGAAAATTTTATAAGCCTATGTCTTATTAATTGCGGTATGGATGAATCATCCATACCGCAATGTTTGAAAACGAAAGTTTTCAATCAGTGCGTCTTACCCGTAATGACCTACGGTGCTGAAACGTGGACACTCACGGTAGGACTGGTCCACCAGTTCAAAGTCACCCAGCGAGCTATGGAAAGAGCTATGCTCGGAGTCTCTATGAAGGATAGAATTCGTAACGAATACATCCGACAGAGAACCAAAGTTATCGACATAGCTCAAAGAATTAGCAAGCTGAAGTGGCAATGGGCTGACCATATCTCGCGAAGAACCGACAACCGTTGGGGTAAACGTGTTCTTGAGTGGAGACGGCGACTCGGTAAACGTAGCGTAGGTCGCCCTCCGGCCAGGTGGGATGACGATCTGCGAAAGACTGCTGGCAGATGCTGGATGCGTCAAGCTGACTGAAGACAGGGCGCTATGACGCTCATTGGGGGAGGCCTATGTCCAGCAGTGGACTAATATAGGTTGATAATGTTGTCTTATTCTAGGCCCTAAAGTATCTACGTACCAAATTTCATTTAAATAACGAAAGTAATTACGAAGTTTACATATAACAAACATTCACACAAACTTTCCCATTTATTATAATAGTAAGAAGTAAGATAAGATTAACATTATTATTTTATTAAAGTGAAACTGTAGTGTGTAGTATGGAAGAAGGATTTCTAAAATGTCAGTCAGACAATCTGCCAAGAGTGGATAGTTTGATGGTGCACAATACTTCATTTAGACTCAGGATTTTAGGGCTGCTGAAATTCGTGGAATAAAAATTAAAAGGTATGCAAGCAAGCATTAGGAACTAATCACACTTTATACAGGACTTTATATATCTTCTAATAAGTTATTATTTCTTCAGGAGGGCTACATAGGTAAGATACCACCTACCTACCTATTTAAACAATAAAAGTAGACAAGTAGGTACCTAGGTATAGGTAGGATATGTAGGTAAAATGTGCCAAAAAGAAGGCTAGACTTATTATTAACAAATAGGTACTTTCGAAATGGTCTTAACAGTAGTGTGCTTCAGTTTAAGGGGCCTATTTATCAACTCTTCGTTGTTTGTGTTAAAATTTCAGTCATTTTTGGGTCCTCAGTCAGTCACATAAAATAAAGAGTTTATCTGGTGTTTTACAGTTGAATTGAAGCACTTAGGCACAATACAGTATTTTTTAGACATGTCAAACACAAAGAACTTTATTATTTTGATATTTACTGCGCAGCGGCGTGCGAACGGAGCGCGACTGTTGAATGACCCGGGACGTGACGTCATCGGCTAGTGAGCGCCCGCCCGCGTTTCTAAAAACCTTTGCCCGAAAATACGTACTTTGATCGTGAATATATCAGTCATTTTTTAAGATATGAAAAAAGTAAAAACACAGTTTTTCTCGTAATTTTTTGTAGATTTATTTGGCATGGAATGTAAAAAACGTTTGTCAGACCCATTGACATTATGAACAGGCCAAGTTTCAGTACTCAGAGGTTGCAGGACACTGGTAGAAAAGTTGCTACGTGTTGCAACAGACACAAATACTTACAAAAAAAAAGGCAAGTTACTCTGGATGCCCGATCCTGAAACCAAATATTATAGGATATCCTCTACCTAAAAATACGATGAGTCTATCAACTCCTTCCTCCTTTTCCGTAGAGCACAGCATAGAGACTAATTATTATTTCTTGCTCTCTATGGTGCCCACATAGTGCTAAATTTTTAATCAGAATGTAATGAATGAACCTAAAAATGAACAAGATTAAAATAATTAATGAGGTGAAAATATCACAGCGAATAAGGTAACATTATTTTATCACTGCAGTACAGTGGGCGCGGAACGATCTCCTAAGGCGCCACATATTAAGGGGTGCCTGGGGCATCCCTGTTTAACCTCTCTCTAGGTTACTAAGCGACTCCGACTTAAACGTAAATTTCTCAAGTCTAGTAACAAAATAGCTATGTTGGACACAAGAGTGGAACGCATTATTCAATCCGAGCACTGCTGTTAGAACAAATACGTAACGGGAATCCCGGACCATAGACAAAACGCATTTCAGTCAATATTTTTTTTTTTTTTCTGGACTCGCTGATTAAGCATTTGCCATAGTCAATATTTATTTATCTAGAACCTTTGACAATCGAATGTGAACTCTTTTGTCGTTTAATGCCAGAAACATACTTGCGTGTCGCGGTGTGTCGGGGCGCGCCAGAAGCATATCGGTTTCATACATCTAATATGGTTAGGGACATACTTGTATGGCGTGTCGTGTCGCGACACGGTCTATCGTGTCGCAGACTGCTAGCCGCCGATTGCGCCAGAGCGGTGGTGGGGGTTATGTCGCGACACGTAAATATGTTTCCGCCCTAATTCTTCAATATTTTGTCGTACCACATCCGCCATACATTAAGGGATGCCCCGCCGGTACTGCAGTAATAAAAAAAATGTTCCATATTTGTTGTGATATTTTAAAATTTTTGAGATCCGCCCTTTTTTTTGTGAACTTACTAACCAGTAAGGACCGCCGCGCCATTTTTTTAACTGTAAAACACTGTCTAACTAGGTACCTATTCTTAAACGATTAAAATAAATTAAACGTCTTAGTTCATTTTTGTGGGAATTGGGGGCTAACTTCGCACAATAAACCTAAAAAATAAAAATAATTCTTAAATAAAAACTAAATTACTCTAAATTGATTTTTCCTTTATAACTTTCTCTCAAGATTCCCAAAAGATAAAAGAATGGGCCAAGTGCGTACCGTTTCTTATTTTAGTTTTATTTATAAAGTATATACAATTAAGTATTTTTGTGAATATTTTAGTGCTTGCCTATTATCATTATCCATATCCAGAAAAAAGGTCAAAAAATCGCGTTTGTTGTATGGGACTATATTGAATATTTGGCTTTGAATATTTATTTTATTATTAGTATTTATTGATAAAGCGGCCAAAGAAATACATAGATAACTTTTAAAAAGTTCAACTATTTATTTATTTTGGAAACCCAACAAAAGAATCACAACAATACAAAAAACAAACATCAAAACAAATTGGACTGAAAAACTATGTGTTCCCTTACTTAAATGGCTTCCAGCATGCACAAGCTATCCAGCTATCGCGGTTCTTATATCATATCCTGGTGACGACGTGACAGACAAACGGACGGACAGATGGACGGACAGATCGATGGACGGACGGACAGACAGCAAAGTCTTAGTAATAGGGCCCCGTTTTTCTCAAAGGGTAAGGGTTTTACGGAACACTAAAAAAGAAATTTAACGTCTTAGTACCAACTTCACACTAGAAAATTAAATCGTTCTTTTTACACAAAAAATAATTATCTTAAATATTTTTATTGCTTCTACTCTCTTACGATTATCTTAACGATATGCATTATCTATTATCAAAAAGATTATTATAATAAAGTCGGGGGCTAACTTCACGTACCGGTACCTACCTAATTTATTTGTATTCACTTTGGCTTGGCACATCCCTAATAATCTAAAATCTACATTACAAACAGGGTGACCATTTGTGGCAGATTTCTGCCATTTAGGCAGATTTGGCTCCCAAATTTTGACTCTGGCAGAAAATGCTGACGAATTAAAAATGTGGCAGATTCTGGCAGATTTTAAAGATTCCTAGAAAAACTGAAAAACACCAGTCTAACAAAACCTTATCTTCAATACTAGAAATAAGAACAAACTGTCTAGTCACGCTAATGACTTCACAAAGTTTTTAAATCTTTCATCACTCATCATCAGCCAATGTATACGCTTCTACAATAAGGTCTCCGATACTATCCAAAGCTTACCCACGCATAAATTCAAAACTAATGTAATGATTCCTACTGAATGGTGTTTCGAACTTTTAAATTAAAATGTCATTAAAATACCTCAATAAATGTATTTTTATTTATAATTCCCGCCCGCATAGAAGCAAATTATGATGGCATAGGTATTTTGGCATTTTCTGATCTGAAACGAGTTCGGCAGATTTTGGTAGGTTTTTTGCCAGAATCTGGTAGATTCGTCATTTTTAAAACGGTCACCCTGATTACAAATAGTTAGTCCACAGATTTTTTTTTCGTTTGAAATCCGCACGTCGGTTATTTTGCTTTTCACAGTGTTTTGTAGTTTGCATTGTGTGTGTAGTTAGATTTTCAGCGGTATTTTATAATGCAAGAAAAATAGTTATGTGCGGCAAACATATTGTGTAGGAATATTTTAGGTTGCACTAAGATAAAATAATGAAAAATAAAAATGAGTGACAATATAAAAGTAGTTGTCAAAGTTAGACCTCTAATTTCTCGAGAAATAGAAGCTAAACAACAGCATCAATGGCGTGTTGCACAGAACACCCTTCACCAGATTGATAGTAGTGGACGAGACGTACAATCATTCACATTTGGTAAGAAAAACCAATAGGGCTAAATATCAACACCCACCTGCGCCGAAACTTGCTTTGTGCTGCCTCATGAATGTGATGTAATGATCAACTCATACAGCCTAGTTAACATACCGGCTCCTATTGTGTTGTGTAGCTTATGTACAAGCTACAAAACAAAGGTCATATTATAAAGACAATCATTTCTGATTATTTCCAGACAAAGTTTATTCGGAGGATACTCAGACCTCAGATGTTTACAATGATGTTGCCAAGCCAATTGTGGAGGCTGCGGTGGCAGGCTTCAATGGCACAATCTTCGCTTATGGACAAACCTCCTCCGGAAAGACCTACACCATGACAGGGAATGATGAATGTCCTGGCATCATTCCATTGGCTGTTCTGAACTTATTCAAATCAATAAAAAATATACCAGATAGAGACTTTGTAGTAAGGTAAAGTTGAATCTTGTTTTAAACAATTCTCAGTAAAATTTTTGGTGGGTTTTGCTTTCTAGTTCCGCAAACTGATGACTATTTTTTTCTGATGGCCAAACTATTGCATTGCAGTGGATTGGGTAGTAATCTGTTTAAGATTTAGATCCTTGAATCAGATCTTGAGACCTTGAATTCTAATATTATTGTGGATACAGGATTAACAATATAGTTTTTTTTTACATAATCTTGCCTGCTGTAAGAAAGGCTGTTTATTGCTGTTGGGTGTTTATGGATGTTCACTAAAAATTAATCACAGATCTTGCACCTTAATATTTGTTCTAGTCTTAACAAACAAATAGATCTAAACTGCTTGGAGGAGCAGTTAGTGCCATGTGTACTCTATACAGGTTGAATTAGAGAACAAGCAGTTTGGCTGAGTGTAAAAATTATTCCTCTCTACTGTATCAGTTGAGAACCCAGTTTATTCTGAGGAAACACTCTTTCATTTAGATGGGTGGGTACCATAATTTAAGTTCGAAACACACAGAAGCCAAAGGCAGAGCGAAGGCGTGGCGGTTTTTCTTATGGCACGCGTCGCCACGGCCTGCTGTGTGTGTGTAGGCTTTCATAGGATTCCATACAATACAACTCGCATGCCTTCGCCTCCGCTCCGCCTCCGGCTTCTGTGTGTTTCGTACTTTAAAGCTGATGTTGGAATGATGATAATAAAGAACATGTTTAATTCCACATTGCTGAGCGAGCGTCATATGGTTTACTAAATACATGTCTTGCAAAAAAATAGCAACTAAAACTAGTAATCTAAACAATACTGATTAGGTTAACTACCAATTTTAATAATACATTTAAAATTATCATTGCTCACACAAATATGGCCCCTTGCAGCTTCAGGTTGTACTCAAGAAGCTGGTAAAGGCAATATATTAATTGTAATATTATATTTTCTGCCTGTAGCTTTGCGTCCTTTATTTTTTGTAGGATAGGTATAAAATAGCTTATATCTATTCCAACATAAATGAATTATACCAAGTAAAGAATGTAAGTAGCTTATGTTGAATTCAAGGTCTATCTATGCAAAATTTCAGCCCAATTCAATCAGTAGCCTTGGCTTGAAGAATAACAAACATCCATCCACCCAATAGTAGGGAAATTGTATAGTGTTATGTGATTAGTGAGCCTTTACAGATATAGCCTAAACAATACATAGCCTATATTATGCCAATAATATCATTTGCAGTGTATCTTACATAGAAATCTACAATGACACTGTAAGGGATTTACTTGATCTGAAAAAAATTGTCAAAGTACAAGAAACTTACGAAAATTCTGTCAAAGTTCATGCAACAGACAAAGTAACTGCCTCACCAGATGAAGTTTTAGAGGCAATGAAAGAGGTGAGCTCTAATCTACTGTCTAAAAAGACATAAGTATCACAAACCAAACAGAAAGCTTAGAGTAATTCTCTAGGGAAGACTCTTCTGACAACCCAAAAACAAGATCAAGTCCAATGTAAATTATATTCCCATCATGTATGAATAAACAAAAACACTATTTCTTAATAAATAATCATCTTTACTTAAAATTTTACTTGTCTAAATGCTTATTTAAAGATATTGATTTCATATTGATTTTTTTAGATGCTTCCAGGTAAACTTTATTGTATTGGACTAGTAATGTTGATGCATAATGGATGGATGATGACTGAATCCCAACTTTGAATCCAAGTGGATGGTTCGATTATATTTGATTTTACAATTTACAGGGAAATGTCAATAGACAGACAGGATGTACAAACATGAATGAAAGCAGCAGTAGATCCCATTCCATCTTTCAAATTGTAAGTTGAACATTTTAATTAATTTCATCATTATTTCAGAGAAATTTAAAAATGGAAATACAATGTTTCAGTTAATGGATTGTGCATGTCATACTAAAGATACTAGTTAACTATACTCCTAGTACATAGGGTTTTTAAATTGACTTTATAAATATTTTGTTGAGCAATAGTAATAAATAAATATTTAGATAGAGCATGAGTAAAAGCTTTAAAAAACAAGTAGGGCATGCAGCCTTATTTTTTAATGCTATTTATTTACATAAAATAAGAAACACGCGAGTTTTACTGTCACTATATAGTACCCAATCAAACATGCACTCATAAAACACACATATTCATTACTAGGGCGTGCAAAACCGGAAGGTTCTCAAAACCGGTTTTGATTTTCGGTTTTAAGGGCCCAAAACCGAAAACCGGTTTTAGCCCCGGTTTTTGCAAAAAAAACAACGTTGCTTGAGATGGGAGGTTGGGGATGGGAGGAAAAAAAAAGGTCGCCAAAATGCGAGAGTGGTCTAATACCGTACGTTGGCGACTCCTAAAATTACTATTTAGTCACGGAGCTATAGGCACTCGGGAAAATCAGGTAGATTTCACGAAATTTTAGAAGGCGTTCGGGAAAATCAGGTAGATTTCACTAAATCTTAGAAATAAATCAGTAGATCAGTAGACGCCTTAAAAAGCAGGTAGATCTACTGCTAAATCGGTAGATCTGGCATCGCTGATTCTTTTAGTAAACCTTCTATGAGGTGAAGCACTTCTGGGAACCATGGATTTATGACGTGACAATGCTGCATCTACAAGCTGTTCTCACGACTGGTCACGAATCGTCTCGCCAGGAGACTTGACGAGTTCCAGCCACCAGAACAGGCCGGGTTCCGCAGAGGATATGGCACCATAGACCACATTCACACAACGAGGCAGATTATACAGAAGTCCGAAGAGTATAATCAGCCCCAGTGTCTCGCTTTTGTGGACTATGAGAAAGCCTTTGACTCCGTCGAAACTTGGGCTGTTCTGAAATCCTTGTAGCGATGCCAAGTAGACTATCGTTATATCGAAGTGCTGAGATGTCTCTACTAACCTACCACTATGATTATCCAAGTACAGGACCAGCAGTCTAAACCCATCCAATTGCGATGAGAAGTGAGACAGGGGGATGTCATATCCTCGAAACTGTTCACAAGCGCATTGGAAGATATGTTTAAGACGCTCGCTGGACTGGAAAGGTAAGGGCATTAACATAAACGGCGATTATATCTCATACCTGCTATTCGGTGATGACATAGTCGTAATGGTGGAGTCGCTAGAGGAGCTGACCCACATGCTGGACGGCCTACCCTCAGCCTCGCGACGCATCGGTCTTGGCATAAATTTGGACAAAATCAAAGTCATGATCAATGGCCACATTGTCGTAGAAGGCCACCTTCTTGAAATAGTTTTCGAGTATGTTTACCTGGGGCAGATTGTGCAGTTGGGTAAAACAATTTTTAGAAGGAGGCCAAGAGGAGCATCCAGCTGGGCTGGGCATAATTTGGGAAACTATGTTGGGTCTTCTCATCACTCATACCGCAATGTTTGAAAACGAAAGTTTTCAATCAGTGCATCCTCCTAACCATAATGGCCTACGGAGTTGAGACGTTGACACTCACGGTAGGGTTGATCCACCAGTTTAAGTCGCTCAGCGAGCTATGAAAATAACTATGTGCGGAATTTCTCTGAAGGACAGGATTGTTAACGAATACATCCGACAGAGAACCAAAGTTCTAAGCTCAAAGCATTAGCAAGCTAGAACCGACTACCGTTCGGGTAAACGTGTTCTTGAGTAGAGACCGCGACTCGGCAAACGTAGTTTAGGACATCTTCCGGACAGGTGGGATGACGATCTGTGAAAGACTTCTGGCCGATGCTGGATGCGGCAAGCTGAAGATAGACAGGGCGCTATGGCGCTCATTGGGGAAACGCTATGTTGATGAGTGCTGTACAGATTTTATTTAGACCTGTGTCGATGGCGATTGATTTGGTCTCGGAGTCTCCATCGTGACCCGTATTTGTTAACAAAAACCAACTTTATTTCGTACACGTTAAGTAATAAACAATTAAATTTAAGTTTTGATAGAAATTCGTCCGATCTTTGATGTCACGCAACTAAGCTTAATCCCTTTCTTTTGCACTGATTTTCTTGACGTTTGTCACTTCGCACGTACCTAATGCGAGTTGTGGGTCACGTGTTGCGGGTCTCAATTCATGCATTTTATTCATTTCGTGCAGATTGAACGATAGACTCAGTCAACCAGTGGGTCGCGATCGCTTTTCGATTGCGTCACGAAATATGAGCGATCAACACATGTCTAATTTGCTTTGCTATATAAAAAACAATATTTCTGAGGTTATTCTTAAAAAAAATGATTTATCTGAAACTAAAGAAAATTGACATACGAAAATTCTACTCTTACGTTAGGAATTATAAGCCCTGTATATATATGGAATAAAACAACGACATATTTCTTGAGTGCTTTCGAAAAACGTGGATTTAAATCAAATTTAATTCATTTACGGGAAAACCGGAGCTAACACCGGTTTTGTCGCTCAAAACCGGTTTTGAAAAATCGCTAAATTAGGACCGGTTTTCCGGTTTTCACCAAAACCGAAAACCGGTTTTGCACGCCCTATTCATTACACTAGTAGTATTCACACACACACACACACCCACCCGCACACACAAACACACACTTCACCATCACACATTTAGGTCTGTCTGTCTACTATTTGCTTACTTTTATTTTTACATGTTTTCTTTTACTCTTTTTTTTCTATTTTTTTGATGTTGATTATGTTACTCAAGCTTATTTCAACAAGTTTATTACCATTCTAGTATAAGTTAAAATAATTTGTTTCATTCATTTCCTACCAATATGTTCACTAAGTAAGAAAGATCCAAATAATAAAACATAGTATATTGTATATTATCCGTGGAGTGGGAGCCCTGGAGACTTGCAGTTTCAGGTTTTTTCTAAACCTATAGCAAGCTCCAGCCTCTCACAATACAGGTTTTACAATTATATGTTACTCCCTCTAAACCTACCTAATCATAAAAACTTATTGTGAAGGAAAATAAATAAATAATAATTATTAATTATTTTTAATATAACTATAGCACTTTTTATAGAATTACTTGTGATACAAATTATATGGCCCACAAAAACAAATTGTATTCATTAATACAACATAGTTGATACAGGGTGTTCAGCAGAACGTTGATCAAACGAAAATAGGGGGCAGGTAGGGTGGTTAACTAACTAGCCCGAAAGATTTTCCTAGGTCTCAAGATTTTTTTTAACATTATTATTTTTTTATTTTCTGAAACATTTCGCTTTTGTACCTTTTTAACCTGCAATTCTCAATATTATGATTCTTGAATGATGACTCCATAATGACAATGACTTCATCATCATCATCATCATCAGCCTATGTTAGTCCACTGCTGGACATAGGCCTCCCCTAATGAGCGCCATAGCGCTGACAATGACTTCATCATCAACCTATATTAGTCCACTGCTGGACATAGGCCTCCCCCAATGAGCGCCATAGCGCCCTGTCTTCAGCTTGACGCATCCAGCATCTGCCAGTAGTCTTTCGCAGATCGTCATCCCACCTGGCCGGAGGGCGTCCTACACTACGTTTACCGCGTATATTCGCGGTCTCCACTCAAGAACACGTTTACCCCAACGGTGTTCTTCACGAGATATAGCCGGCCCATTGCCACTTCAGCTTGCTAATTCTTTGAGCTATGTCGATAACTTTGGTTCTCTGTCGGATGTATTCGTTATGAATTCTATCCTTCAGAGAGACTCCGAGCATAGCTCTTTCCATAGCTCGCTGGGCGACTTTGAACTGGTGGACCAGCCCTACCGTGAGTGTCCACGTCTCTGCTCCGTAGGTCATTACGGGTAGAACAATGACTTGATTACATTTTATTCCAGAACATAGAGTCCCGCGAGCATATCGAAGACGAAGCCGAAGCGGGCTGCGTGAACGTATCGCAGTTGAACCTCGTCGATCTGGCGGGCTCAGAGCGCGCGGGTCAGACGGGATCCACCGGCCTCCGTTTCAAGGAAGGAACGCTGATCAACAAGTCACTGTCATCTCTAGCGTTAGTTATCAAACAACTCTCGGAGGATACCAAGTATGTTTATCACTACATAGTATAAAACAAAGTCGCTTTCTCTGTCCCTATGTCCCTTTGTATGCTTGAATCTTTAAAACTACGCAACGGATTTTGATGCGGTTTTTTTTTAATAGATAGAGTGATTCAAGTCGACTTATCCGTAGAACATAGTTCTATGTGATCATAGACCAAAAATAACTTTAATAGCGAAACGATATAAGAAGAACAAGCTCTACAGAAGTACGTTTTTAAAATTTTTGTATCTTAATTAGTTTCGGAGATATAAAATCGAACAACGTCCTAACTGATATCAACTCCGCCCAACAACGTTCTAAGTGATCATGCAACGGCGCGCGGGTGCGGCGCACGGCGCGTGCGCTCGGTCCGTTCGTCAGTTCGGACGTTGTTCGTTGGAGATAGGAAAAGAGAAAGTCTTTCGATGTGTTTTTTATAGGTTTAATATACATTAAATTCAAATATAAATATTGCTTTTTTATCTCGGTTTTAGGTAGCAGGCGTTCAATGTTTAAATAGGACGTTTTTTGATGGAGAGCTCATGCAACGCATTTTTTGTACAGAAATTCTTTGGCGTAGTGCATATTCAAAGGAATAATCATTTTTTCTTTAATAATTAACGGTAAAAAATTTAAGTCATATGATATGTTAGGACCATTTTATGCGAACACTATTGAGCTTATTAGGATTTCATATGACTATAGGACGTTTTCCTTCGGAATCTGTTTGACGATTTGTCGGTTCGATGTTAAGATAGAACGTTGTTTGTGGGATAATGAAATCATTTAGGACGTTGTTCATCACAAAACATCATTAAATATTGTGATTTTTTTATTTCTAAGTAGTGTAATAAATTGCTAAGTATATTTTTTTTCAGTATATATAAAGTATGAACGTATTTTATACATAGCTTTAAAAATAATTAGGTTTTTCTTCAATTCCAGTTGTGAATGTTGATAACAGACGCATGATACCAAAAAACGTCGCCTTTGCTTCCAGGTGCAGGAAAAACTAGCTAATATGATCAGGATTATTTTCTGCATGAGATAGTGGACTGATGAAATTACCTGCGATAGCTCAATACCGAATGTTGTGTCTAATACCTCAGCCATGAACGTTTACATCAATGAAGCTAGTCTTTGAAAATTCATTCTAGTTACGAAAATTCACCTTAATGGTGAATTTTATAATAAATAAATAAATATTTTATAGCATTAAGAGTTAGAAGTTTTTCACCACAGATGTACGCCAGTAAATTTAATACAGTTCAAAATTAACCAGGGTAGATCTGTGGTGATAAAATTTTAACTCATCAAGCTGTATTAATTATGAATTTTCTTAACTAGAAGGTTTTGCCAACAACATATCTATGCCGTCTTATATTAATGTCCATTCGGTCTGCTACCTGCGTATTCCGTCCTAATCATGTGGATAATCAATGTGATTAAAAAGTGTGCAAATGCTTGTGAAGTAATCAGTGATTACTACACCAGCATTTGCGGTACAGTTTTACTAAAAACTTCTGCGGGCATCATCGAATTCCAATAGTTATTTTAACCTATGTACCTACTTGATCCCATATAAATTACTTTGATTTACAACATGAATTCGCCTGCATCTTCACAATGATATCCTGATCGCAACGTGACTCCTAAAAACGGACAGACATTGAATGCTAATGCCTTGAAATAAGGTAAAAATTTGTAAGGAGAAAAAAAAAGCCGTAGATGATGAAAACCATCAGGCCAACATACAAATGCCGCTGACAAATTCCCTGTGTTGAAAGCTAACAGCGGTTGGCTTTATAATTTTTTTTGGCAACTATGAGACTGATCCATGAAGCGGAATTTCATCAACATAAAGAAAAGAAGACTGGGATGATGACCTAACCAAACAAGCAATATTATGTTTTGCTGTTCAATTTATGATCTAAATTCCGAAACAATGTTCAATTATAGTAGTAAGTGCTTAATTTGGTTTTAGAAAAACAATTAGTTTTTCTAAATTATATTTCAGTATAAATAAGTGATTAAATAATATAATATAAGTTTTGCTATTTTTGTATGTGTTTTGAATTAAGTAACTAAAGTGCGAAGTTTACACAACTATCTTCATGTTTTGTCAAATATTTACTTAGATTATTTATAATATTACGAATCAGTATCGTTTCGCCCTGTTTTGCTGTTTTTAAACTTAATTGAACTACACGTTAACCGAAACCTGACTTGTTGGCGTAATAGTTAAAACTTAAAATATTATATCGTATGACAAAATGGTAACCAGGTCAGAAACAGGTAACATGTCTAAAAATAAATGTAGATGGACAAATCTTCACACAAAATCATCTAGCCCCAAGCATTGCTTGTAATTATGGGTACTTGATAACTGATACACTCAAAGAATTATACTACTTACATAGGTAGATTTTATTACTTTATCTATATTATATATAGAAAATAGCCTGAACAAATATCATATATGACCCAAGGTGGAAATCGAACCCGCAACCTCGAGCGTCGCAGGGAGACCTTCGCCAGCTGCCCCACAGAGTTTGTAATAAACTTATCGGCGTACGTAGTCTTAGGTAAACTGATAAATCCACGTAAATATTTATCACCACGTGAAGATATTAATATTTCGCACCTTAGTCTAAAATTTATTCATGCGCATCTTCAGCATTTTTCTAATAGGGAGATGATATTAGCCGTGCAAATATTCTATGAGCTGAATTTTAAATGACGTGTTTGTTGTTCTAAATCATGCCATATATTGGCTATATTACTTATGTTGATGATTTTTTAACTTAGTTAACGATTTTAGTACTTAGAAGTTATAATTTTATTACAATATTTTAAGGTAGTTATCCACATAGGACTCTTACAGAATAGATAACTCCAACAAAAAACGACCCATATTAATATAAAACGTCATTTTGCTAAGACGTTTCTGTAAAACAACGTTCTATTAATATAGGACTCACTATCTCCAGAAATAAAAGGAAAATAAATATACACTAAAAAGCATTTAACTAGGCTAGGGCATTGTAACAACATACCAAAAAGTCTCAATGAGAAGTCTCACCGTTTAAGAGTTACACAAGTCAACAACTTCACTAACATCTACTGAAAACCATCAACTCTGCAGATAGGACTTTGTTCTACGGATGAGTCGAAGTTGAAGGTTTCTATGTATAATAAAACCGTGCGAAGCCGGGGCGGGTCGCTAGTATAATTATATGAAAAGCTTTTAGTGATTGTTAAATTAAATTCGTTTGCTGATTCAGACAACAGAAACATCCATAGATTAATAATAACCCTGATAAATAAATAAATAAAAATAATCCTACTAGTATTATAAACGCGAAAGTTAGTAAGTTAGTATGGATGTTAGTTACTCTTTCACGCAAAAGCACTGAACGGTTCTGCACAGAGATAGATGGTATATAATACTAATGTATGTTATTTTGTTTATTTGTTTTTCAGATACGTAAACTATAGAGACAGTAAGTTGACTCGAATTCTTCAAAACTCGCTCGGTGGCAATGCCAAAACTAGCATCATCTGTGCCATAACTCCTGCAGCTCTAGAGGAAACAGTTTCAACCTTGCAGTGAGTATTTACACACAGTTTTTACTATACAGTTGAATTTTCCTTACCTCAGGTGCTGGTCCCAATAATTTAAATAGGAAAACCGAAATTACATAAATTACTAATTATTATATATATTACTAATTATTATATTATATTACTAATTAAACATATGGTCTATGAACACTTCCTCAACTCTCTTTAATGGTTTTTTTTTTTTCTCTTCTCTTTTCTTTGTTTTTTGTATTATTTGGTTTTTTTTTTTTTCTACTCCCTACAGTATACCTACATCTATGTATAGCATATTTATGATATACAAGGTATAACATATTACCCCTACTAAGCCGAAGGGGGGGGTTTCAGGAACCCATGGTGATCAGTTGTGGGGGGGAGATAATTAAAAATTCCTATTTTCAGTTTCCCATACAAAAAGTTTTCATTTCCTAGTGCCAAAATAAAGTGACAACCCTATTCGCGCAACCTGTACTTACCTACTAACTTTACAGGTATGTAGGTAGGTATTTATCTTCGTAGATTTCAGCTATGGCGGGAGATTACTAGACGACCTAATAAATTCGTGATAATAATAAGATGCTAGTATGTAAGTTCCTAGGTAGTGTTGAGAAAATCTTAAAATGCTGAGTTAGGAAAGTTGTAAGTGTAGGTACAAGTTACAAACCTCATATTTTCTCGCTTGTCAGCTGTCTAGATGGCTTCTTACGAAGGGATTTATGTATGTTTTGGTAGGTCACTTGTAGGTACACAGTCACAGACAATTCACACACTTCAGCACAAGGTAGGTTTCTTTTTAGGCATTAACATGTCTCACTCACTTTAGCACTAGTTAGGTTAGTTAGTTAGTAAGTTACACATGCATGACGTAGGTATCGATACCTATGCATGTAAGTAAGGTTCGATATGCCTCCCTTCTTCCAAACAACACACATTTTATGGAAGTAAGCACACGCTTCCAACACACGCTTCCAAACAACACACATTTTATGGAAGTAAGCACACGCTTCCAACACACGCCTCTTCATCTCTTCAGCTCTGACACTCCGATGCATACACCACACCCGTAAGGTATTCTTAAGTCCTAGTTACTTGTTTTTTAGGCACGAAAGATAAAAATTGTAATTATAGCACTACACGGCACCGCGACGAAGGTCACACTAAAATAGTTCATCATTCATTCTTTTGATTTCGTTCGCCGAAAAGATGGATAATTTTTAGGGTTCATTTTCAATTTTAATAAATCCCTAGTTGGCTACATGAGTAGGAGGTATTAGGATCACAGTCGTGAAATAATAGGTATGTGGTAGAAAATTGTATGAATACGTAGGTAGGTACTGGTCTTATTTTACATAGGTATTTCATAATGTAGGTACCTACCTGCTACACACACATACACTTTGCGTGAATTCTGATAGTTGGTATACCTAATACAAAATCCCGTAGAAAACGGATTTAAGCTTTTTTTTTGATTTTATGATTTTAAACAAACGAACTTCTTTAAATTTTGGTATTAAAAAAATTACGGAACCCGTATTAAAAAATATTTCGACCCGCTTGGCAAAAACAGCACCGCCATGTGGTGTATCCAGTGTTGCCAGATGGAATTTGAAAAAAACAGTAGAAAGTTCAGTAAAAAATCAGTAGATTGGAATAAAAATCAGTAGGTAGAAATTAACGACTGAAAATTCTAGAGGTACCATATGTATTTGTGTTTCGCGAGTATTTTGACTCGCATTTTGGCTGGCGACCTTTTTTTTTTTTAGGTGCATTCGTAAAAAGGAAGCGATTCTTTGCATTTTTGCAGACAATTGCAGCTGTAAAAAAAAAAAAAGGTCGCCAAGTGGTTATTTAGTCACGGAGCTATAGGCGCGGGAAAATCAGGTAGATTTCACGAAATTTTAGAAGGCGCTCGGGACATCAGGTAGATTTCACTAAATTTTAGAAGGCGCTCGGGAAAATCAGGTAGATTTCACTAAATTTTAGAAGGCGCTCGGGAAAATCAGGTAGGTTTCACTAAATTTTTGAAATAAATCAGTAGATCGGTAGACGCCTAAAAAAGCAGGTAGATCTACTGCTAAATCGGTAGATCTGGCATCACTGGGTGTATCGCATGTTGATAGATGCCGACAGTCAATGAATGAATGAATGGTTCTCTAACTTGTCTATGATTGGCGGTTGGCTGGTTGCCATGGTTTTGCATAGTGCTACAGCCAATAAAATTTAGTCGCGTTCCTTTGTGGAAATACAAGTGTCAAAGATTAATGTAGGTACAGAACGGACAGATAAACTACATAATGACGGAAAGAGTCATTTGGTAAAGTTTTTAATTAAGTTAACCGACCCATGCGACTCAGCTCGTCGTATGTCGGATGTCGTAAAAGTCGACCAAGGGGCTTCGCCAAATGAAAGGCAGCATTTTTATTGTGTGAATTACTTATACCGTTTCTTTGATCAGCAATCCCCAGCCAAGTGATTATGGCAATACCCGCCAGATTCACAGCTCTTTTCAGTAGTGGACATCAATGTGTATTCAGTCAGTAGGTTATTATGATTAGATCAACACACAAGAAAGAACAAACAGTTAGAAAAAGACATAACTGTGTTAGCGTAGTTTAGTTCTTATGTTTAACTACACGTAACTCAACCTTCAAATTGAAATGTGATTTTAGCCATGACTTACGACAATTTGCCTCAATGATGCTGTAGGCGTTTTTCTATTTCAAGAATATGAATCTGTCACTCTTTTCTACATCTATTCTGTGACCATACTGAGGTCATCGTCGCAAGTATAAGAAACAGCAGATTTTAGGGTTGTCACTTCGTAAAAAATCAGCTGGCCATGAAAACTTTGTTTTAGTTTTTTCAGAGATACCAATCGAAATTAGAAAAGTCGTTGAACAAAAGTTGTTCCCCGGGGGGGTAGAAATACCCAGCTTTTCGCTTAGCACATGTATATTGTTACACCATGTATAACTTTAAATATCTATCATACTTATAATATTTGCTTACATATATACACCATATTTTATAAGTACCTATTTATATAACCATAATCTTATATTTTTCTTTAATATTTGACTACATAACTATTTAATTATTAGTATTTATTAACATTTATCTAACACGCCACCGTCTTCTTTTACGCTTCCACTCCATGTCCATCCAAAGGTTGCCTGGAAGAAATCGCTCATAGCGATAAGGCCGCCCATTGTACAACCTATTATTTGTTTTTTCCTGTCCTGTGTTAAATGTTTCTGGTGTGCAATAAAGAGTTTTGTATTGTATTGTATTGTATTACTTTGGATTCTGTGGCCTTTAAACCGACCAGCTTTGGTCCATCCACGCGTATATGTTCCAGTATTTAGCCATGCTGAGTAGTACCTAATATAAGTGAAACAGCTGGGGTATAAGTGCGCTTGAGTTGAGACTCCGACTAGGCAAACTTAGTCTAGGACGCCCTATGGACCAGTGGGATAATGATAGCGAAAAACAGAAGTTGGAACGCGGCTATTAGCTGGAATACGGCGCTCATTAGGGTAAGGCCTATGTCCAGTAGTGAACTATCATGGGCTAATGATAATGTGTGAGCTACTATGACTGTTTAAACATCCTACCAAGACATGCCTCGAACGCGTGTATGTGAAAAGGAACTTAGGCCTTAAATCTACTACATTTTGAATGACCAATCTACAATCTAACAAATCTGTATTGAGGTCGAAACCTAAATACATTCCACTCAAAATTATAGCAAAATATGATACACTGTTTTCTCTCTGGGGCTTCATACGCGTTGTTTTTATGCATATAGTTATATCTATCCCATGAAAACTGATTTAGGGGATAAAAAGTAGCTAGCCTATGTGTTGTTCCAGCGTGCATCTATGCAAAATATCAGCATGATCTGTTCAGTACTTTTGGCGTGAAGAATTAACATCCATACCTCCATACGTCCAAAGGTTCACATCACTACATAGTATAAAACAATGTCGCTTTTTCCGTCCCTCCCTATGTCCCTTTGACTACTTAAATCTTTAAAACTACGCAACGGATTTTGATGCTGTTTTTTTTAATAGATAGATTGATTCAAGAGGAAGGTTTATAAGTAGGTATAATAAAACCGTGCGAAGCCGGGGTGGGTCGCTAGTTTATAATATGAGAGTGATTGTGTGAAATGTAATTTAATCATGTCTTATTTAAGGTTTGCCACTCGAGCCAAAACCATAAAGAACAAACCAGAAGTGAATGCTGTAGCGACCGATGCGACTATGATCCAGAAGTTAACGAAAGAACTCTCCAAACTGCAATCCCAGCTGGAGAAAAAGAAGAATTTGGAAGTCATGCTTGAAACCAAGAAGAATAAAGAAGTAAGATACATTTCCTTAAAGCAAATACAAAATACCTTTGTCTATTCTCTTGTTTATTACCTATATTTGATTCACTTAAAGTCCAAAGTCTTCTTACATAGAATTTTTGTTTCACAATATTATTTATTTGAACGAATAATAAATGAATAATTATGAACATTTTACACAATTATCTAGCTTCAAGCTTAACAGAGCTTATATCATGGGTACCTACTAGGTGACTGATATATATACTATTCATACATACACAGATAGATATGTTTTAGTTTACATAGAAAACAGCCAGAATTAAATTCACACAACATTCTCTAGCCCTAAAATCTATGTTTAATGAACACTGACACATAAATTATATTATAGCAAGACCTACAGAAAAAGATCGCTAATTTGCAAAGATTTATCCTCAATGGCTTCGGTCAAAGACCAAACGTGGAGCAAATGGGTGGACCTCGTAGAAAGTTAATGCCATCTCGCCGAATCACAATCTCGACTACATCCGTTCTGCATCCCATTGATGAGGATGTACCAAAAGAGCCAACTAGGAAATTTTGCACACCATCTCTAAAGTACAAGTGAGTATTGGGGTGCTTTTTCTTTTGATCTTTGTATCGATATTCTTTGTACTAGCTTAAGTAGATAAAGATTGGGTTGGAAAATGTCAACGTCATCATGTTTCACTGAGAGCATATTGCAAATAAAAGTATATCATATGGATGTTTGTTGCAATTTCAGCCCAGCTTCAATAGAAATCCCTGGAGATCCGGACATAGCTATTCAAAAACCTAGAAAGCTTACAAGCTTGCCCGAAGAACCTCCAAGGCTTGTTACACCCCCGCCCAATATTCGGAAAGACAACTTGAACGATGAAGTTATTGAACTTGGTAAGACATCATATTATATTAGGGTTGTTCGTTTCGTGTTGGCGCGAGATTCACGTCTGTTTTGATTTTTTTTAATGTAATGCGATTTGCGGCCGAATATTTTGATAGAAATTATAAAAAAAGAAGAGTGAGTTTAAGTGTGTATTTATGTCTGTGGCATCATAGCTCCCATAAGGATGAACGAAAAATAACTAAATCCAAACTGGATTAAGTTATTTTTGTTTGAAATGTGACTTGATCGAGAGTATTTATAGCTATCTTTACAAAATCGATGCATCAGTTCAAACCAAGCAGCAAAGAAAAATTTTCAATTAATATTTTTAATTTTCTGAATAACTTGTTTCTTCAGAGAACCATCACACATAGACTAAAGAAAGAATCATTTTCCTCGTTCCGCCACCACACCGTTTTTCTATTTATTCTTTTATTTGCAACTAGCGACCCGCCCCGGCTTCGCACGGTTTTATTATAAGTACCGAACGGGATAAAAAGTATCCTATGTCCTTCTCCTGGCTCTAAACTACCTCCCTGCCAATTTTCAGCTAAATCGGTTCAGCCGTCCTTTAGTTATAAGTGAAGTAACTAACACGACTTTCTTTTATATATATAGAAGCTAGTTGATTGACAAATAAGATTCGTTATGGAACTCTATGGTTAACACTTTGAAACCAAGGTTCTTAATTTAAATCTCTTACGCGGGGATAAACCTAAATTTTACCTGCTTTTGTTTACATCATACATGACACATAATTTGACATTGCCGGATTTTTTGAAATATTTTATTCTTCATGAATTTGTATTCAATTTCACAAATATGTTTTTAGATAGCGACGACGACGAATCTGGCACACAAACTTGTTCGTTGTATCATGGTTGTTACGGTAAGAAAATTACTATAATAACTACCTCTATCCTACTTATATTTTAAACGCGAAAGTTTGTAAGTATGGATGGATGGATGGATAGATGGTTCTTTGGTCTTTCACGCAAAGCTACTAACGGATATGGATGAAATTTGGCACAGAAATAGATTACAGTCTGGAATAATACATAGGCTTTATTTTATCCCGGAATTCTCACGGGAACGGGAATTACGCGAGTGAAACCGCGAGGCGCTGCTAGTACTATTATAAATGCGAAACTTAGGTTGGATTTCTCATATTTCTTCTCACCAAAGATATTTATTGTTTGGATGTTATGCATAACTCCACTACTGTTCAGATAAAAAAAAATCAAAAGTGGCCGACAGGTAGCTTCGTCCTTTTATCATCATCATCATCATCAACCTATATTACTCCACAGCTGGACATAGGCCTCCCCTAATGAGCGCCATAGCGCCCTGTCTTCAGCTTGCCGTCCTTTTATGAAGACGTTTAAAAACGGAATCGAAAGATGTCTGATCTTGCTTTGTTATGGTTCAAAGCAATAATTTTTTTTTTTATAATTTCAGGTGCAACTAACAAAACACCTCCGTGCGTACTACGGAAGAACGCCGCGCTTGCTGAAAAGGATTTAGAGGAACTTATCGAATTAACTGAAAGAGAAAAGATGTACCCTCCAAGTGTGGTAAGACATTGTTATTTCTATTCTAACTTACTGTTCCCGCGTAGATTCATAAAGAAAGCAGAGAAAAAAGAAAGAAAATACGTTTATTGGTTCGCAGCTTAAAAACTAGTTATTACACACTTCACTATACATTACATGTAACCTACTCACTATTTGTTATTGAATAACAGCAGGCGTAAGCAGCGAACCAATAGATCCCGTCTCAGCATAATGTTATAAAAATAATAAAGGCTTTTAACAACTTATTATATATACAAATTAAACGGGCCTAATTAACTTCCGCACCGTCTGTGAAAGTCCCTTCAAAATCGGTTTGAGCCGCTTATTTATTACACTTCGAAATTGTCTGAAACAAATAACTGCAGTAAACACATTGCATTATTCGTACTTCGAGAGTCGAACCCGCAAAATCCCACGTCGCAGGCGCACCTTCGTACGCTGCGCCTTTGAAGTCGTCCAATGTATTTTTATTCTAGTTAGTTTTTAAAAACTCAAGTTCTTATGTTTTTTACATATTATTAAATTATTTATATATTATTATTGTATTTCTCAAGTTTTATGATTTATTTTGAACTCGCGGCTTCACCCGCGTGAAAATTAATAAAAGTAGTCCATACTTTATTCCAGGCCTAAAACTAATTTTTTTGACATTCCACCCAGCTTCATCTAGCCCCAAGCTAAGCAGAGCATGGGCAGGGCACTGATATACTTAATACAATACATAGATAGATAGATATTTTTATCATACATAGAAAACACTGAGACCAACGGAACAAATTTCTGCAGATCGTATACAAATTTGTTCTGAAGCGGGAATCGAACCCGCAACCTCCGGCGTCGCAGGCGGACCCTTTCCCACCGCGTCTCGTCGGTTGGTCAACTATGTACTTCTATTCAAAAGTTCAGTTGATTCTTTAGTTTTGACATGAAGACTGAAGAGGTAACGAACACCCATCCAAACTTTTACAATTATAATTAGTGTGATTTATCTTTCTAGGTGGAGCTTCTAGAAAAACTTGATAAAAGTTATATGAAGTCAGTGAAGCTTCAAGACGAAGTCGAACTCCTTAGAACTAAGAGTCAAGAAAAAGACTTAGAAATAGAATCGCTCCGGAGTAAGATAAATAATACTGAACAACAAGTAAAAAGTTTAACTTCAATAACGGTAAGGAAACTTTTTTCTGTCATCAACCCATATTTGTATGCTCGCTGCTGAAAAAAATGGGTTGTTTTCCCATAGTCACCTTGTTTAGTAGGGGGATTGGTGATTGATGAGGTAACATAAATCCATCCATCGACCTATCCCTCCATCCATCCAAACTTTCTTATTTAGGTATAAAGAAGTGTGAAGTGTGATTATAATAGTAATTTGTCATCTGTATTCCAGTCACAGTTGGAATCACAACGTGAATTGTATAATACCGAACTCACAGAATGGGAAGTCAAGTACGAAACACAAAAAAACAAAGCAAAATTAAGAGAAGAGGAACTGTTATCCCTAATCGAAGATAAAAAAGTAAAGCCTATTGAAGACATTGGTAAGCATTTTTGAAATCGATAAACTGTTATTTACCATATCAATTACTGAACATATAAACATAATTTTTCACAGATAAAATGCCTTTCAAACCAAAAGACAGAGAGATAATTCACTTTATGGACATGTCCAAAGACATTTCTTTAGTTAATAGCGACAACGAAAACAGCGTCATTCAAAGCGATGATGAATCTTCGGAACGCAGAAATATTCTCCTAAATGATATGCAAGCTCAACTGGCAGCCAAGAACTATTTGATATCAGATCTTCAATCCAAAATCACATCTCAAAGAAAGGAAATAGAATCATTAGAAAAATCTAGCCACAATCTTTTAGATCAAGTTAGTAATTACAAAGAAAAAATTAATTACTTCGAGAATGAAAACAGTGTTTTGCAATCGACTATAAAAGATTTAAATGCGGCAATCAAAATTCAGAAAGAAAATGTGGAGGTGGCTCAGAACGATATTAAGTCCTATACTAGTCTCATTCAAGAACTGCAAATCAAGCTTACCAAAAAAGATGCCTTGCTGAGTTTGAACGCAAATGACGAAGTCTTTGAAAAAATATTGGCTACTGAAGAAAAGACAATTGCTAATAATGAAAATCTTAAAAACATAATAAATTCTTTAAAACGTGGCCTAGAAAATAGTAAGAAAGAAATAGATTCATTGAAGACGAAAATGTCTAGCGACCATGAAGAAACAGTAAAAATGTTAAGGGATGATATCGCTAAGCTTCAAAAACAAGGTCAAGAAAATGTATTATCAATCAATTCATTGACACGAGAAAAAAATAATTTGGCAATGATCGAACAAGAATTCGTCAAAAAAATATCAGAAGTTGAAGAGAAAAATAGTGAACATTGTATTTTAATCAAAGAACAAGCTTCAGTAATAGATATCCTCAAAAATGAAAATAATACTTTGAAAGCATCTTTAGTAGATAATTCAAACGTAGAGAAAGAAAGTGTTAACAAAATGAATGAATCTTTACTTAAACAAATTGGTGAAGCTAAAAATGATGTATTAACATTACAAGAGGAAGTAAAAAGTAAAGATATTCTTATAACCAATTTGAACACCCAAATTAATAAGTACAAAGAAAGTATTAATACAGCCAAACTTAGTATAAGCAAATTGCAGAATGTATTTTTTGCTCTAACAGGTGAAGCTAAAGAAATACCTCTGAAATTAGACAATTTCGTAAAAATTTACGATACATTGAATGAAAAATTGAATGGATTGGAGATAATAGCGCAAGAGACTGTATCTGAAAAAGAAAAAGCGCTGAAAGATTATACTGAATTAAAAAAAGATATGGCTGAAATTATGATCAAGCACAAATTGGAAGTTGCTGAGTTGTCTGAAAACATAGAAAATCTGAATCACAAGGTTCAAAATCTTACAAGTGAAATAACAGTTTTAATTGACAAAAACAGTCAACAATCAATTGAAATTGAAAAACTAAAACTGGTTATACAAGATAAAGAGAATGTCATAAACAAATTGAATATGCAAGTCGAAATAAACAAACAGAACAATGACGTGAATTCTGATAAAGATTTGGTAATCACCTCGTTACAGAAAACTGAAATCGAACATTCTAAAATAATTGAAAAGTTAAATCAGGAAGCTTATAACTATCTTACAGAAATCAAATCGAAAGACGAAATTTTACACGAACTAAGAGAAAGAAACACAATTAGCGCTCTTGAGTTAACTAAGTTGGAAGGAGAATTAGATCAAAGAGAAATAAAATTCAGTCAAAGTCAACAAAAACTTAATGATGCTAATAAAACTACTGAGTTACTTATAGACGGATTAACAAAAAAACTGATTAATATTTTAGAAAACATCAGAGATAAAAATCCATGTTTTGAATACAGATTATATGAAATTGCCAACACACAAGAACAACTTTTCCATTTTCTTGAAATGATATCCCACTACATTTCACAGCAGTCACCGATATTTATAGAAAAGGAAAAATTGACCAGAGACTTGGAAATAATCCGTCACAACAACAAAAGTCTAAAAGTTGACTTAATTCAAAGCAGCGAAATGTTACAAAAATTGCGAGAAGAATTGAAACATAAATCGTCTGAAATCAGTGCATTTGAACAGAAAGCTAGAGAATATCAGGTACAATTTACTAATTTTGGCGAGGAGATGAATGAACAAATACGATTTTTACAGTTAGAAAATGAAAAACTTAAAGCTCGATCGAAACAATTGAATAAAGAAACTAATATTCGACTTTCTCAACTAGCAGACGACGAAATTTATTCACAAAAACCGACATTAAATGGATCTAGTTGTGAATTGAAAAATCACTCGGATATATTGTCTCCGCCGAGTCTGTTAACTATTTGTTGTAATAGAATATCAAAAGCCATAGACTCCAAACAAAATGATATTTCCAGTACTACGTCAATTTCAAACAAAGATTCGTCAAACTCTCATAGCTCGGAATATGATGACCTTCTTCATGACCTAGCCAGAACTCAACAAGAAAATATTGAACTGATGACGCATATAGAACAATTAGAGATTGAAAACAAAGCGTTAATTATAGAAAAAGTAGAAACGGAATGTGAAGTGCGTCATCTCCTTGAGGAGACTGAAGAATTACAAAAAAAACTGTTTAATCATAGAACTATTTTGTCAATTTTAACAGCTACGACGTACACGGAGAACACATCTCTGAAATCTCAATTGAAAGGATTACAACACCATCATAGTAGATTTCATAATGTATGCCAAAGAGATATACCCGAATTAAAAAAAGAACTTAACAATCTTATGTCCATCTTAAAAGATGAACGAGGCAAAAGATATAACTTACCAATCTTTCTGGGAAACAACTCAATAAACAACTGTCCAAACAAAAATGATTCGACATTGGATGGCGATCTTCTAATGTTAGACACGAATGTCACTGTAACCACTGCAGACAATACCCTAGTAGGTAACCAAACTTGCTTAGACTATACGCAGACCATGTTTAACGAAACCGGATGCCAAACTCTGGACCACAACTGTACAGATGCAAACTTAGCAATAGAGCTGGAAGTGGTAAAAAAAGAAAACGAATGTTTAAAGAATCAAATTGCAAATTTGATTTTTGACGAACACAAAGTTGATATGCAATGCAGCCCAATAAAAATAGCAAATAATAACGAAGAGAAACTGGAAGAATTCAGAACAACAATATTATCGCTACAAGAACAGTTAGCGATTGCCAAAAAAGATAAAGAAATAATAGAAACACGATACAATGACCTTATGTTAGAAATTCCCTCAACAAATGCCCTTCTTCAAAAAATTAAGGTAATAGAAGATAAGTTGAAAGCCAAAGAAAATGAATTAACTAAAGTAACTCAAACTCTGAAAGATAGAATCGTCGAACTGAGAGAGGTACAAGAAGAAAACGACTTACTATCCACTCAAGTAATGGAACATATTTCTGAAGCTGATGATCTCAATAAGGAAGTTGAAAAATTGAAACACCAAAACATAGAATTAAATGCTCAATGTCAAAAATTGCTTGGTGAAAATGACAAAGAATCGACTGATACTGTAAGGGTACAACTAAATAATAGCAATATTTCTATGGATTTGGACGACAGCATGAATTTTGAAATGGCTCATGATTCTGTGTCATACAGTCCTCAGAGCAAAAAATGCAACATGTCTGACATTCAGGAAGAACGGCCGTTGGACTTGTATATGGTTGATAAAAACGAATGTTTTAACTTTTATGTACAAGAAATTGGTACAGAAAGAGAAAACCTACCAAAAAATGCCACAATTTTTGAAATCATGAAAAAACTACATTCCGTTTTAGTAACTAAACATGGCAACGAAGTCGAAAATCTTGTCAATAAACTCACAGATCACGAAGAAATTCAAAGCGAACTGCGCAACCAAATTAATGACATGCACGCAAGTTATCTTAACCTTAAAAATGAACTTGAAGAAAAAGACAGAAGCCTTAACAATTTTAATAATATAATTACACAGTTAAGTGATAATTTGATTGGCACTAAGGAATTCAAACCTAATTTTGAAGCCTTAGCCAAAAGTTTTAACTTACCTAACGTAAAAATGTTAGAAAACGTTTGTAATCAAACAAACAAAATAGTTCATGATTATAACTCTCTAATTGATGTACTATCTCAAACGAAATGTCAACTTTCTGAAAAGGAAAAAGAATGCAATTCACTGAAAGCAATTAATGAAAGAATTCGGGAAATAAATAAAGCAGTTACTTTAGACATTGTTAAAAAAGAACAAGAAATTAATAATGCCATTAAAAAAATACATCAAAACTTGCTAGACGTGAATATGATAGGTATTGACCAATTTCCATTGAGTGAACCAGTAAATGTGCAGTTGCAATACCTTGAGCATTTCATCAGCAATTACCAAAGTGAAAAGGCATTGGCTGAAGCAAAAATTAATGATATGCAGTTAATTATAAATGAAAAGGAAAAACATATAAAAGAGATCCTGTCAAACGTAGAAGTATTAGAAAGTACGAATAAAGAGATAATAGAAGTCACTAAAGGTTCTCAACATGAACTTGACGTCGCATTGAAAAATAAAGCTGAAGAGAATGATCGCAATGTAAAGTTGATAGAAAACTTAACAGAGGAAATCCGGAATTTGAAACAAACACTAAATGAAAAGGACGATATTGTCAAATCTATCGCCCAAAACATAACTCGCCTATCGGATAGAAAAGGAATTGAGGCTAATGAACTACTATGCACCATACAAAGCATACAAGACGAAAATGATAAACTGAAAGCAATGAACGAAATTATTTCCAAAGACACCGAATCCTATGCTTTCGAACTTGAAAAATCGTGTGCTATTATAGATCAAAACAATAAGGACTTAGACAAAATGACTTCTGAAATACTTGTTTTGCGGGAGTCCGTCAAGGAAGCGACGGCGCATGTGGACAGTTTAAAGCAAGAAATGCAGGCGCTCACAAATAAAAATATTGAAATGAAGGAAGAACTGGAGATCAAATGCAGTGACTGCCACAGATTAGAGATAAACATTAAAACGCATGAAAGGACAGTTGAGATACAGAGCAGAATGATCACTAGGTAAGTGTAAAAGTGTTTATTAAAAATAGTGCTAACGTTTCACACACCACATTATTATAGTCACAAGCTATGCAGAGCGGGAATAGATGACTGAAATATTTGATTCAATACTTTTTTTTTCTTACTAAACAGAAAACACCCAGGGCAAATACATATTTGCAGATACTGCTAACATTTGTCAAAATTGATCGAACCCGCAACATTCTACGTCGCAAGCGCAACTTCGCTCACCGCGCCACGTTGGTCGTCTTATTGAGAGTTAAATATCAAAAATAACATTGGTAAGATTTGATAGTAACGTAACTAAATCTACTACGCAGAAACTGTGTGACTATCAGTTGACATTTGCATATGAATTACGCCCTATAAGTAATCCATTTTCGTCGAGAAATCAACAGCGTACGTCACAGCAGCAGTTCGAATTTTTAAATTAGTTATTAATTATTTTTAAGGCCTCATCCGCAAGGGAGCTTTTTAAATAAGCGTCCGTTAAAAAAGCGTTCGAATAGAACAAATGCATTTCCAAGTATACGTTCATACGACAGCGCTAAGCGCCACCCTTTTTTATCGCGCTGTATTCCATTTTGAACGCTGGGCGTTGGGCGTTGGAACTTCTTATGCAGTGTTCCATTTTTAACGTCGGCGTTGGCGCTTTTTTAACGCAACGCTTTTTTAGCGCCCGTGCGAACGAGTTCTAATTTTAAGAAATCTGACCAAAGAGCTCCAGAGATTACTTCCCTACTCACAGAGAAACAAATTTTACCTCAAATCTATTCTCTTTGAATAAAACAAAATACCATGTTCTTACTAAACAGATTACAAAAACTAAAAGAAGATGATGACACAGCAAACAAGGAGAGGATAGAAAAACTCAATGAATTGTCCCAGACAAATGAAGCATTACAAAACGAATGTGAAGAACTGAGAAACACTGTAAGGAACTTGGGTGAAGAGATTAAACATCTTAAGGCACTTAAGGAGTCTTTGGAGGTAACAATATTTTGTTATGGTTGAGAGGGGATTTACATTTCGGAGTTCTGCTGATTTAGGTACATTCGGCACCGAGTGGGCGGGGCATCGTGCTACACAAGCGAGTATTGCTATAAAATCTTGATCCACCAGTAATTTTTACAAAGTTTTCTTAGGATTGATTTCGGTAGATGATTTTTTTATGTGAATCAAATATCGCTTCCATAGATTTATAAATAATTTAATAGTATCTGTTTGTCTTATCCTTTTTATGTAGGTAATTTTATTTATACTTACTATGTTACTATTACATTAAAAGTGAAAGTCTGTGTGAATTTTTGTTATAATTATTGCAGTAACTACTAAGTTATTTTACCTATAATAACACATATGAAGTATTATTTTGAAAATTAACCTTTGAAGGGGTTAAATAGGGTGGTAAATTTTGTATGGGAAATTATTATTCCTTGGTTCGAAACAATCAAAACTCAGTGCAAATAAATTTTGAAGTGAATTATTAAATACGTATTTTTATGTTTAACAATATAACCCCTAGGGCTTTTGCAATAAATTTTTAGGAAAAGAAAAATAACTTTTCCTGTTTCTCTCATTCACTCAAAACATGATACCATTACCTGAAAACCATTACGTATGTAAATAATAGATAAGCGCATCCGCTCTCCGCGTCGGCTCTAAATTCCAAAACGTGGCCTACCCACCAAAGAATCAAACGTAGTGATTATTCTCAGCCTTGGACATCGATATAGTTCTCAATTTGACAAATAAATTTACAAGCGAGCGAAGCCGTGGGGCGCAACTAGTAATATTATAATGTGAAAAATTTGTATGTATGTAATGAATAAACTCACAAAGTGACCGATTTCGAAGACTCTTTCACCATTAGAATGCTACTTATCCTTCAGCAACATAGACTATATTTATTAGTAAAAAAAGGATCCCTACTAAAACTTAAATTATCTAAAACAAGGTGTAAAAAAGTTAGTCACAAAATGTCTTTCGGCGCGTGCGCTACGAAAACTATTGATGATAGAACAAAACAATGTACTACGACTTTGCAGAACACATTATTATCTATGTAAAATATCGCTACAATATATGTCTAACTATTACAGTGACGTCATAATAAATATTCATTTAAAAAACGCCGTCATTAACGCCGTCGTCGCAAGAAAAGGCTCTTTATTTGTACCCTGGTATAATAATAATAAAATAATAAAAATAATGCAGGACAATCCACACAGCACCATCTAGTCCCAAAATTAGCTAATCAAAGCTTGTGTTATGGGTAGATTTTTTTATTACACATTATATTTATAACTATGAGATGTAGGCGTCACGAAGGGTTCCGTAATAATTAAATAAGACTGTTACAATAAAAAAAACGTATGCGACTAATTATTATTTTTTTAAAACCGTATTGAAATACATGTTGAATTGATTAATTGATTCCAAACAATAAACTTGTTTTAATTTAAATATTGTTATTAATAAAATAAGTGAAATGATACAAAAGATTAATTTTAGGGACATGAATAAGGCGTATTGGATTAAAAATTTACCTGAAATTGGTAATTGATATCCTCAGTTTATACGAAAATAAAAAAAATAGCCTGAAATGAAAAATAAACTTGGAAAAATTAAAAACACACCTCAAATTCGTAGCAACATACCCAATACCGTCTTTACCATAAGGGCACACGGGGCCCGTGCCCAGGGCCCCCATTCTCAGGGGGCCCCGAAGGATCGACAATTTCTCTTACACATTTATTCTCAAAACATTTTTGTCGGGCACATTACCTACACTTTTTTCACAGATCAGTAATCTTAACAGAAGGTATTTACCTACTATGCCAATATATCGATGACTGCTCCTACTGTACTAATCAAGGAAGTTATACCCAACGTTGGGTATAACTTCCTTGGTACTAATTAATAATATTTCCGAACGCATCCTACCTAATTTACTAAGTACACTATTTAGCGATCACTCACGCAATCACTCGGGCGGGACTCCAAAGTCAAGCTGCACCGTCTAAACAAGGCCTAACATAAATGTCGACATTGTCTATGGTTGGGGGAATCCCCGAATGATGTAAGTATTAAACTTTCAGTCTGATAGGAGTGAGTGGCGGTATTTTGTTTCGTTTGATATTTAAAATTAAGTAAGATAAACAGAAGTTTTGATTTGATGGTTACAAATTGTAGTGGAGAGCGCAGTGTTGCCAATTTAGCCCTTTCGGGGCTAGATCTAGCCCTTTTTTGGCTTATTCAGCCCTTAAAATGTTGATTTAGCCCCTAGCCCTATTTCTAGCCCCGAAACCGTGTAAGAAAACTTTATAAGGAACAGTACAAATATTTAAAAATTCTATATTACAAATACGTTTTTTTATTATAAAATTGGGTCAAACTTGCTACACATAATAATATGATATCCCAATAGATGCCATAAAAAAGATTGGACCTAAAGAAAAATATACGTTTATTCTGAACAAGGCCCCTGCTAGAACTAATAATTAATCTCTTCAACCATCAACTTCGCAAAGTGAATTGTACGGCGAAAAATCCTCCTCCGATGAGGCGATTGAGTGTTAAGGTGTATTTTTAATATTTAAAAAGTTGATTTTTTAAAGTTTTTTGTTAATATTAAGTAAACGATTGTTAAAAAAAAAACTTATTTTATTTCCTATTTTAATTTTTTAGGCTAAATCTAGCCCCCATCTAGCCCTTTTTAGAACTCCATTTAGCCCCAAAACCTGACACTGGGTTGGCAGCACTGGGAGAGCGGTCATTTTCGCAGCTTAAGAGAATAAAAAACGAATTGCGAACAACAATGTTACAAGAACGACTGAGTAATTTGTCAATTATGTGCATAGAAAGTGATATCCTCCAAAAAATTGACTTTAAAGATATAATAGAAGATTTTGCTCAACAGAAATCCCGAAAGAAACCGTTAATGTAATCGTAACCAAAAAACCAGCAGCATTCTAATATAATATCATAATATCCTTAATGACATTATATCATACTGTATTTTGATTACCTATATTAAATGGTCATACTTAGTAAAAGATGTTCTATAATTCGCTTTTTTACTTTCCAAAAGGGCCGCGAATTCTTGTGTGCCCAAGGGCCCCGAATTCTTGTGTGCCCAAGGGCCCCAGCCTAGTTTAAGACGGCCCTGAACATACCCTGGGTTTAGTCGGAAACGATCACGTGATCGAAATTTGTCTGAGTGTTTTTATAATAAAAAACTAATCTTTAGCTGCAAGCAGCTCGCGTCGGTTGTGTATGCTGTTTTTTTATTTAGAACTCCTTTTCGTAACCTACACTCCTGAATTGGTCGAAATCGATACCCATTACGGTATTTTGCGATAAAAAATGTCAGCCATCTTGGATTTCAAAACGGACATCTTTATCGTAATTTTCGGGTTTGCGTTATTCGAAAACGATACCCATATCACTTGGGGGGGAATGGGATTCAGGGGGATCAACAGCGGGGAACGCAGCACGGCGATCGAAGCGAGCGGTGCTGCCGTCTGGTCGAAAATTGGTCAAAAAACGGTTTTTTTTAAAAAAGGGGGTCTGGGCGTGCAAATGTGTCAAAATTTTGTTGACTTCCGCAACTATTCGTCCTCCCCTACGTGACTGTGAAAAGTTTTTTTTTGCATCGCGCTTCGTTCGGGAGATATGAAAAAGGGTCGTGGAAAGGGGTGATGGAGGAGGTCGGTTTTTATTTTTGCGATGCGAATCTGAACCCTCTATACGATGCCGCCATCTGAAACCCTCTTTCGCTCCTCCATCTGGTAGCAACTGAAATGTTAGGGCCTTAGTCAATATCAATATCAATATCAATATCAATAGCTCGATTATCTAACTCATATAATACTCCCTTCTCTGGGCTTCAATAAGCTAATTTAAGTGAAATAATGCTACAGAGCTGGGCTGGGTTGGCTACCTAGGTAGCTAACCTAGGTACCTAACCCACCTACTTACTTACAGCTATATAGGAACAATCGCCTTTTAATTTTGCATTACATTTTTGTTTTTTTGTTTTTGACTCGTTTTAAGTTTTTGTTTATGTTTCTTGACTATAAATCACTATCTATTATTATAAGTTATTGTGCACAACCCTATAGTTACCGACACGCAAGTCAGCAATTTATTACCTTGTCAGGCGAAGACACTCAGCAATTCGCGCTCGCGCACAAAATAGTTTTTAATTAATAGTACACTCACACCTAGGTAAATATTATTTTCTATATAAATTTTGTAAATAATTATGAATAAGATTAAGTACATTAATATAATATATATTTATATAAACCTTTATATTTGAGACTTACCTATCTTTGAAGAATATTTTTTGTATTTTTGTAATTAGTATTATATAAATGACAAAATAATAATAAGACATGTTTTAAAAAAAAAGTTTGTCATCGACTTTGCGTCCGTAACGCCAACAGTAAAGGTTTTTGGCTGAAAAACAGCGCTGAGCGGCCCTCGTTCAGCACATGCTGAGCCAAGACCTATTTCGGCACAGAGTCATAGAGGCGAAACTCGATTTGACGCGCATTCATTTATGTTACTGTGATTGTATAGACCTCCATGTTCACTGTTAGTTTTTGTAATTTATTTATGTATGTGTCGAAATAAATGTTTTCTTTCTTCTTTCTTTCTTTCTTAGGGGCTTTGAGGTTCAAAAAAAATTCATCCCCCACAAATATTTATAACCCTTTACATGATCTTACCTAACCCCCTATACGGCCGAGAAACCCTAGAGGGGGTCAAGAAGGGGGTCGAAATATAAAAAAGTCGGAATTTTCTCATACTTGCCCTGATCTCTCCTCTACGATTCCGTCTAAAAAAACATACCTCTACATGGTGCTAGATGGTGCTGTGTGGATTGTCCAGCATTATTTATTTATGTATTATTTATTAATATTATATATAAATTTTATATAAAAGGGTAATTTTCCATCGCGAGCCGTTCGGGAGATATGAAAGGGGGTTCTAAAAAGGGGTCATGGGGAGGGGGTCGATTTTTTTTCTTCCTATTAAAGATTATACCCTCTACACATTTACGAAAAAAAAACCATACCTCCCCCTCTACCAACAGGGAGAACAATCATGTCAGTCAGTGAGTGAGTGAGTCAGTGAGTGGTAAACCAATTTTATATAAAGGGTAATAAAATAATACCATACCTTGCTTTCTTCAACGATAGAATATTTAGTTTTTTTTTTGTTTAGTAACGCATTTCTATTTATTTTTCTCCATTTCGGCTTGTGATAAACCTCAGTTATAATTAAAATAACTATCTGGTATAAATATGTTATAATAATGTACGAATTTAAAATTTATTGAAATATTCTATGCGAATGTAAATATTTACAACGATCAAAACGTTCCAACTCGCTCATAAACGCAGAATTTTTTGGGCGTTTGTCCGACGGAGAGTGCGAGCAAAAGTGACATAGGTCCACCTTCGACAAGCGCTCGCGCGGTACTGAGGGCAGATTGCCGGCACAATGAAATATATACTTTTTTAATAAATTCATTAAAAAAAATTAGTTGGGATTTAAAACGTAAAATTAATATTGTAGTTTAAGAAAACAATGAAGATTATTTTGGTATAAATTTATGTCAAAATGATGTAGAACTTTGGAGATATTAGGGTTTGTTTCGAAGCCTTTTCGATCGATAGTTAACCTCGGTTCAGATTTTTTTCCCTTCATATAAAGGCATTTATCGAAAATGTATTTAATTATTATCGAAGAATGGGATATTTGCTACCTTAAAAAAAATAGTTTTATGGTCTATATTCAATGGAATCTTCAAATTAGAGCTCCCAAAACAGGTCTCCGAGCGTTTTTGCCTAAACTTGCATCGGGAGAATGATTATAACTAAATAAACAAATAAGTTATCTAAAATCTGGTTAATTATTACTGAAGTTGAGGAAACAATCTACTATTAACAAGAAATTGTTATTTCAAGCAACGAACGAAAGCTATAGAATTTGGACGACGAATAAGTGCATTTTCGCCTTTTTTCGTAATAGGGGCCTTAAGACGATCAAAAATATTTATTGTTCACTAGCATCTGCTCTCTGCTTCGCACGCGTTGTTTCTATGGGAACGTCTCAGCCTAATAACTAGCTGACCCTGTCATATATAGTGGAATTTAGTACTACCACATTGACCCCATTTTAACTACCTTAGAATAAGTTTTTCCAAAACTCCGCTCTTAACGGATGCCTCCGTCCTAAAACGAACCTCCATCCAAAATTTGAGCTTCGCAGCTCTTGTAGTTTCAAAGATATCTAGATGTGATCATCACTTTTCTGTAATTATAAAAATATAATGTTGATAAAGTTTAAATGATATGACACAACACAAAGCGCTCGTCTCGTTTCTACCGGCCGCACCATTCCGCCCGGTGTGAATTAAAGCCTCAACTTAGTCGCAGATCTACATTCAAATATGTGCTATAATTAGGCACAATTCGATATAATTTACAGTGACAGCCTAAAATAGTAGGCAACACGTGGGCCATCCGGGGCCATTGCGGTAAGTAATTTGTATCATTGTAAAATGGATCTAAAGATGACGAGTTTAGTCACATATTTGTATCAATTGTTATGCCGCGTGGTAGCGGTGCTGGTCGTGTGTTCCAACAGACGCAAAGCAGAATCGACCAATGATAATGTCGCAAAAGACAGGACGTGTTTATTTCGAACCAATGAAGGTCTAATTCGCTTTACTGCGTCCAGTGAGAACGCATCCTAAATCAATAATATTTTAATACTTTTCAATTTGTTTGCGGTAACCAAAATAATTCTGATATATAAATGTTTATGTTTCAGAATCGTTTATCTGAATTAGAGGATTCGGGACGCAAGTCTCGATCGTCCATAGATCCTAATACTGACTGCTCGAAACGGAGACGGCAAAGTCTACACGACACTAAACGATTGTTTGATAAATTAGAAGGTAACAAATTTAAACTCTTTGTTTAAAAAATAATCACCATTCTTAGTGTTTACGCCAGCACACATTATTTTCACAATTATTTTTAACTAGTATACATGATCGTACTGGATAACAGCCCATATAGAAATGCTAATTAGGCCTTTGCCCAGCAGTGGGACAGTGAATAAAGTAAATAAAAAAACAATAACACCACAGTTTTATTCTTTAAAATAATCATATAGTTATTTCAACAAATACTTATTTCAGAACATAAAAACCTTGAAGCGGTCTTCGAGTCGAGACAAAAACCAGACGATCTCTTTATGGATATCGACGATGAGTCGCTTTCTGGCAGGAGTACGCCGTTTGGAGGCGGGAAAGGGTATAAATATTTATTTATTACAAGCTTCCTCCGGCGCCTTCGTACATACTTCTCAAGTATCAGTGAAAAATTTCCTAGGGATGAACCCTAGGATACCGATTACCTGCCAAATTTAGTTAATATCCTTCCATCATTCTAGGCGTGAAAACATAACAGACAATGACTTTTGCCTACCATTGGGAAACAGGAAAAATTCGTATCTAGATCAATGGCAACATTGATCCAAGATCGATCGTACCTTCTTGACATTGTTTCCAAGTACTTACACTTACTTAGGCTAATCCTGCGGTTATGCAAAAACCGCAATGCTTGAAAGCGAAAGCTTTCAATCAGTGCGTCCTAAGTATGACCGACGGAGCTAAGACGTGGACACTCACGGTAGGGCTCGTTCACCAGTTCTCAGCAAACAATGGAATTATAGTATTCGTAACCACAAACTTATCTATATAGCTCAAAGAATTAGCTAGCTAAAGTAGCAGTGGGCCGACCGTAACTCTTTTTTTCTTTCTCGTCAAATATAGAATATTGATTCGAAATGTGTTTCCTATTTTCAGTCGCGACAGCCTGCTCTCCAGAACAGAACATGTAAGTTACTCGCTGAAAATTTAATACATTTGACTAATATATAGCAAGACCATTACAATCAAAGAATAGAAACAAATGAAAAACTAAACAATAAATTGTATCCCTAGTCAGTCCATAATCCGCAGTGCATTTGTAAATTGTAACAATTGAGCTAACTGTAGACTGTTGCAAACAATCTAGAAGTAGCTCAACTGATCCATGTCAACACTTGTCAGAAGCGTCCGCAAGACTGATGCGCTGCGCCTGTTGCAATTTGAACTCTACAAAGTGCATCAAACGGAATGCAAAGTGGAAACCTATCTCTCAATCTTAACTTTATTTACAGAGCGATAAGGATGAAGATCACTCGAGGCCAAATAGCTCGTTGGCGAGGGCCACGCGACGCCGACGTCAAAGCTCTCACGACTTACACAGAAGCGTCACCCCGCAAGCCGGTAAGAAACAGAAAGCTTCTGAGCTCGAGTCCAGTTGACGATAGTATCGAGACGTGATCGTAACGTCTAATTTTTATGTGATTTTCTGTTCGCGTCCGATAGAGGCCCTGTAATCCTATTAAAAAAAGGAGAAGTCACATACACACACACGTCTCTATACTTTCGTCAACCAGACTATACATAAGGCCCATGAAAATTAGGGGTAACGTAGCATTCAAATTATGAAATATTTTTTAAAATTGAACTGTGCCTGTACTCTGTCTATTCTTAAGATCATTCAGATTTCACAACTTAAAAATCTAAAATTCTCTGAGGCGTCGCTTTTGAAAAATAGTTGTAAGAAAAAGGTGAAATCGACAAAGACGTAGATAGATAGGTATAAAAATCATTAGCAGCGCCTCGCGGTTTCACCCGCGTAATTCCCGTTCCCGTGGTAACTCCGGGCTAAAATAGCCTATGTGTTATTCCAGACTATAATCTATCTCCGTGCCAAATTTCATCTATATCCGTTCAGTACTTTTTGCGTGAAAGAGTAACAAACTTCCCTCCATCTATCCATCCATACTTACAAACTTTCGCGTTTATAATATAAGATAATAGACTTTAATGGAAATAGACCTTTTTTTGGGTTACCTACATACTGTTATTTTTCTAATTTTCCTGTGATATTTGTGTGTAGCTCATAAAGAGGTCTATTCATATTAGGTAGGTAGGTAACCCGGAACAGTATAAAATTAGTAGGCAAATATCATGAATATTAATTTAAGTGAAAACAAAACAACGAAATACATATAACATAAATAGGCAACTACCTACTAATGTGTGTGTGTGTTTTTTTATTAATAAGTACAGAATCGTATAAATAGATATTGAATAAGTGACCTGTAACACAATTTGTTATTAATAAATTAACTATGTGCAATCAATATATATGTTATGTTTATAATATTTTATTCCTTCCACAGATTTATCACACTTTGTGATTGATGAGTTAAAGGAGGGCACGCGCGTTAGAATGAACAGTGATAAGTGAGTATTGTTTTAAATAATTAATAATAATATCGGACAATCCACACAGCATCATCTAGCCCCAAGCTAACCAGAGCTTGTGTTACAAGTTAACTGGTAACCTTAATTATTCCTTACATAGACATCTTTAACTAAACAGAAAACACCCAGAACATCTGCAGTTATGTAGTACATATTTTATGGGTTTCGAACTAGCAACCTCCTTCGTCGTTAGCTGACTTATTTGGCATTATATAAGAAGTATCTCGCGAAGAACCGATAATCCCTGGAGTAAAGTCTTCTTGAGACTGCGTCTCTGCAAACTTGATGTAGGACGCCCTCGGGGCAGATAGCGACCTGCGAACGACTGCAAGCAGGTGTAGGATGCGGCATGACGCTATGGCGCTCATTAAAGTAGCCCTTTGTCCAGCTGTGGACTAATATGAGTTCATGATGACGAGATAAGAAGTTCGCAGGGGTAAACGATCGTTTACGCGAAATGTCCAGCAGTGAGGCAAGAAAGGGATGGGAAGGTATTGTTTGATACGTCCAAAATTTCGTCTCTGGAGACGATGACGTTAATATCTAAGTTGCATTCGAGTAATCGGCAGTTTTCATTGTTAAGGGGCCGGTGATCGCTGTACAAAACTCTAATTCGAGGCGTTCCGGTGTCCCGTAATACCAAAAATTATGACTGAAAACTTTTATAATTTCGGACAAAGTGTTGTTAATTGACGCATCCAGCTGAAGTTGAAGGGCGCTATGGCGCTCATTAGGGGAGGCCTGTGTCCAACAGTGGACTAATATAGGCTGATGATGATATTGTTAATTTGTAACTGGACAATATAAATAAATAAATAAATAATAAATAATTCTGGACAGTCCACACAACATCATCTAGCCCCAAGCTAAGCAGAGCTTGTGTTATGGGTACTAGATGACTGATATACTTAATACGATACATTACATAGATAGATATGTTTTTATTATACATAGAAAACACCCAGACCAACGGAACAAATTTCTGCAGATCGTACACAAATTTGTTCCGAGGCGGGAATCGAACCCGCAACCTCCTGCGTCGCAGGCGGACCTTCGCCCACCGCGCCACATCGGTCGTCCGATATAAGCTATGTCGAAAAGTAATTTTATTGTAATTTAATTTAAATTTTCCGACAAAAAAACTACTTAGGAGCATGATAGATAAATACAATTCAAATACAAAAAACACCAAAATTTTGTGGAAATATGCTCGACTTACAAATCATTTTAGTATTCTGTTTGTATGGGGTGTTCATCATCCACTGGCCCCTTAACAAAGTTGTATTAATAAGTAAAGTTATTTACAGTGAAATCACTGAATTGAAAGCCCAGCTAGCTGCCTGCGAGAATGACTTGGAGGAACTCAAGATAAAATACAAGGAGTTGGATGAAGAATGCGAAATATGCTCGCAGTACTTGCAAGAGAGAGACGAACAATGTTCCAGACTCAAGAAAGAGAAGACTGCTTTAGAGGTAGAGCTTTAGTTTCGGACCAATTATCACACTGGACAAAGCATTCTTGTTGTAGGCTTGTCCCTTGGATCGATCACACCCTTGATGAAATTTCCATTATGACACGACGCACAAAAACGGCTTGAATTTGTACACCTTTCTTACAATTGAGATCCATAAATAATAAAGTAAATAATAATAAATAATGAAATGAATTAATTTTTAAATTGTATGATGATGGTTCAATCTATTTTTAGACTTTGTCTTTTTATTCTAGCTTTGAATTCTGGCTAATCATGTTGTTTGTCTTTTCAGAAAGAAGTAGCGGAGTTGAAGGCGAAACCTGTCAATAATTCATTCAGTTTCAAAATGAAGCCCAGCGTCGCTCATGTTAGCGTTAATACTGATACAGGTAAGATATTTCAGGCGTGTCCAAAACTACTGTATAAAAAAACACTACTATTGAGTTTTTCAGGCCGTGGCTTAGCCCTCTTAAAATTCACTTTTTCATGGGTTTTATTCGCGAAACCCTAATTTTTTCCCGAGGCACACTACCACCGCCACCAATTATTCTACTTATAAGTTAACGTTAGTTTTATAATATTATGTAAAGAACCCAAAGAAGGAGGCCCCCCAAGATATAGGTTTATCCTAGTTTAGGGACCAATTACGTATTCGTTTTTTTATCAATTATAATAATATTGTACTGATAGACCGGTTAGAAAGATGGGCGGTGCTTGCTGATGTCACCATACCACATGACGTTAACCTCGTTAAAGCTGAGAAAGATAAACTCAGTAAATATCTTGACTTGGCTAACGAGGTTGTCAGCATGTGGGATGTTGATTCAGCGACCATCGTCCTGATAATCGTTTCGGTTAACGGGGTAATAGCGAAGAGCCTCGATAAACATCTCAAGAGACTCTCGCTAGGAAGTTGGATCAAGGGTCAGATCCAAAAAGCGGTTCTCCTGGATTCGGCGCGTATCGTCAGGAAGTTCCTCTGTCTGCAACCCTAGTCACCGGCTGCTTGAGCCTAGCTTCGTGGTCGGTGATCCACCGTTTTGATATATTTTTTACTGTAGAATAGTTTTATAAAAAAATTGTATTTCTATAGTAAAAAATGTATTTTTAATGAGAATTAAAATAAATGAAGTGTATAATAATAATTCCGGACAGTTCACACAGCATCATCTAGCCCCAAGCTAAGCAGAGCTTGTGTTATGGGTACTAGATGACTGATATACTTAATACAATACAATAATGTTATTATTATTAAAAAAAAAAATATCTTAATTATATGTTTGTATTAGGGGAGGCTTATGTCCAGCAGTGGACTAATATGGGCTGATGATGATAATTATGTTTGTAAGCATAATGAAATAAAGTTATTGATTTCTGATTTGATGTCTTCCCTGTTTCATTCAACTCAAAATCCTTCCAATTATCACAGAATGATGCTACAAATTCGTGAAAAACTTTAATAGCCTTCGGTTTCTATTTTACTTATTTCTAATTTCTTGTATGTGTCGCAGACGTATTGTATAATACGCCGTATTACATTACGGCTAGCTGTTTTCAAAAACAGCGCCGTTTTTTAATGCGGCGGTTCAACGATTTGCTGGATTGCTGAAATAAAATACGGCTGAATAAAAAAACGCCGTATCGTATTCGGCGCCAAACGTCATTCAATACGGCTAGACATAATGTAATAAAGCGAGAGATTAGCCGCCTCTTTGACTGTTTTTAACTGTAAACTACATTGTATTCCAGATTGGGCAAATCTCCACTCCGTAGTCGTCGATAGAATGTCGTTCGACGCGGAAGTAGAAAAGAATAAAAAAATCACTAAAATTGTTGAAAAACTACGCTTCGAGAAGCTGGATTTGAAGAAGACCATTGATAAAATGCAGAAAGCTCTAGAAAGAAAAGATAACAGGTGCGTAATATGTTGTGATTAGGAATCTAGTAGAAAAAACTAACCTTATGCATATAAAGATCTACGTGAATGTACTCTAAAACTACTGAACGAATCGGGCTAAATACTTACCTTGAGACGTTTCCATAGAAACAACGCGTGCTAAGCCGAGGGCACATACTAGTAGGTACACTATAAAAACTAAAATTTCTAGTCTCGCTAATTTACTTATTACTTTAGTTAAAATCATTTATTTCGGTTTAAGAAAAGTATACAGGGTGTTAGTGTAAACAGCGTTATCCTTGAAACCAGAGGTTCAGCATCATGAGTAGAGTCCAAAACCGATGAAAAATAATTATTCTATTTTTAATTTATTTTTGAAACAAAAATATTCGATACACCTTCTAAGTGGTAAAACTACAACACGAGTACATTGGCGGGGCCGCGCAGGTGTCGACCTGTTTTGATCAAACGAGCCGCCATGCTACTGTTCATTGCCGCGCCCCGCACGCACCTCACCGCGCCGCACGCGCCACCGCCCGCCTGCTCGCGCAGGCGCCGTCCCATCGCTCCTCAGTGACAGACCGCCACGCTTACGGAGAGCACGTCGTCGCGTCGTTGACACAGATTTTCGCGCGTCAATTGTTTTAAGTACGAACGAGTGACGAAGTCTTACAAAAATGTAAATAAAAGTGGATTGAAATGGTGCGGCCTTATGCCATCGCTCTGGTGAACTTGGCTCGTACGATGTACGCGAGCTCAGCTGTTTCCATCCCAGGATAACGTGTGCTAAGCTAGGAAACTATCCCAAAGACACAAAGGCTACGTACGTACGTACATATGGCCAGTTCACCATGCCCAGTCATGCAAAATGCAAGTGTTCGTAAGGTGTTTAATAAGCTGACAAATTAGGTACTAATTTGTGTTTTCTCGAGTGTGTAATAATACCTAATCTACGAATGAGAAAACGTGCGGAGGTTGCGTGATGGTGAAGTGTTATTTTGGTAAGTGAATTTCATTCACTGTACAAAGAACTGAAATTTAGATTGAATAGTGGATAAAATTGATTGATGATAAACTTTAACCCTAGATTCAATAACATTCGTCTCACAGACCGCGCAAAACGTAAAAATGATTCAAAGTTGTAAATCGAATCAGATACACCTTTTAAGCACCTTCATAAGTCATACAACCAAATACATCGCAAGTGTATTTTACTCGCAATGACGTTTCATTCGTCTGAGGGACGAACATTTATGAATAGAATAAGAACTGGCCTAGGGTTAAGTACGACCAAAATACCTGCCTACCAAGGTACTTTGGTCTATTGAATTTTTTGATTATTCTGTGAATTTAGACTTGTTTTAAAACAGTTTATCTTGCCTAGAAACAAACCTGGAAACTTGCCTGGTTCTAGGGTGACCATAATATCGCGTACAATATCTATGACATAAAATATCAAAATACTGCGAAACTAAAACAGGCATTAACCTTATCTCATAGGTTTTGGACTCTACTCATGATACTGAACCTCTGATTTCAAGGATAACGCTGTTCACACTAACACCCTGTAGATGTTAAATACTTATTCTAAGGCCTATATAAATCAATACCTTACAGTCTTGTAAAACTTTTACCAATAAATTGATTATTCTGATTATTCTTCTTCTTCCGGACCTTATCCCACGCTTAGGGGTCAAACACAAAACTGCGAGCTCGCATCGCATCGCAAATATCTGCGAGCTCGCACGTCCGATCTCATTTGCATCGCGCATTCCTGTCATATTACGTCATACTTGGTGACCCCCCTTTTAGTCCGCTCTGAGACAACTTTAGCGAAAGATGCGCGGCGCCTGAGCCGCTTTCAATTTATTCTTTATATTATTTATAGCAAAAAAGTTGAGTTTACATAGCATTAAATTAAATTAAAATAACAACATTTTGTATTACAAAGCTAGAGAAATACCGCCACAAACTTAAATATCGATTATCTCGAAATGAGGTTTGTGTGGGTTGGATCATTTTTGCTTAAATCGGTTCAATTATCTTTTTGGGATCCATCTTACGCTTCCTAAAAACACGTCCAATACGGCTGACTAAACTTGAAGGTATGGTTACCCTACAAAACGGTTCGCCGCACAAATTCGCATCGCAGAAATTCGCAAATCAAGTTCGTGTGACATCGCATCACATCGCATCGCATCGCATCGCACCAAATCGCAGTTTTGTGTGGGAGCCCTTAGTGGGGTCGGCACAACATGTATTCTTCTTCCATTCTGCTCTGTTTGCACACAAACATAATTATCCTCTTTCACACAACGGTCACACTTCGGTCTGCCTCTCCCCTTATATCTAATACCGTACAGTCTAACATACAAAATAATAAAACTTTGTTTTCCAGCCGTGAACTGGATCACGCGAAGCAGGAGCTCAGGTCCTGTAAAGCGGAGCTGGAGGCTCAGCGCCAGAAGTACAAGGAGCTGGACGAGGAGTGCGAGACGTGCGCCGCCTACCTGAAGGAGCGCGAGGAGCAGTGTCGTCAGCTGAAGGCGGCGAGGGCAGACTTGGAGGCGCAGTTGAACGCTGCCGAGGTACATCCTACTTAATATTATAATGTAAGGAGCTGGAGACTCAGCGCCAGAAGTACAAGGAGCTGGACGAGGAGTGCGAGACGTGCGCCGCCTACCTTAAGGAGCGCGAGGAGCAGTGTCGCCAGCTGAAGGCGGCGAGGGCAGACTTGGAGGCGCAGTTGAACGCTGCTGAGGTAAATAATACTACTAATTGAAGACCGATGTGGAGCGGTGGGCGAAGGTCCGCCTGCGACGCAGGATGTTGCGGGTTCGATTCCCGCCTCGGAAAAAATTTGTTATACGATCTGCAGAAATTTGATAGCTTAGCTTAGGGCTAGATGATGCTGTGTGGACCGTCCGGAATTATTACTATGACTAATATTAAAAACGCGAAAAAGTTTGTAAGTATGGATGGATGGATGTTTGTTACTCTTTCACGCAAAAACTGAAAAGATATGTATGAAATTTGGGGCAGAGATAGATTATAGTCCCACGGGAACGGAAATTACGCTTGTGAAATAGTGGGAGGTGCTAGTCTTCACTAAATAGTATAAAACAAAGTCGCTTTTTCTGTCCATTTATCCCTATGTCCCTTTGAATGCTTAAATCTCAAAAACTAGACAACGGATTTTGATGCGATTTTTTTCAATAGATAGAGTGATTCAAGAGGAAGGTTTATACGTATAATAAAACTGTGCGAAGCCGAGGCGGGTCGCTAGTCTATATATAAAAAATGAATCCCTATTTCCCTTGATCACGCGTGAACGACTGGACCGATTTTATTAAGGCGCAAACAGCACCTAAAGTGGCGCCCCCACTTATAATTATCCACTTATCATATAATTCCTTTAAATAAAGGAATTTCCAAAATTCACTCGTACAGTTTGTTAAACTTATCATAAGCTTTTTTTAATGCATCTAGTAATTTTATTTTGTCTACTTTAGGAAGAGATACGAAGTTACCAAACTTTGTTTTCGTATCTCTTCCTAAAACAGGCAAAATGAAACTACTACAGATGCGTTAAAAAAATGCTTATGATAGGTTTAACAAACTGTACTAGTGAATTTTGGAAATTCCTTTATTTAACGAAATTATATGAAAAATAATTGGGGGCGCCACTTTAGGTGCTTTTTGCGCCTTAATTAGTTTTTGTTAATGCTGTGTCTTATCTCTCTTCGTGTGTATGTGCTGTTTCTTGAGTGCTAGCATTATTTATTTATCTTATCATCCCTCTAGAACCCACTGCTAGGCAAATACCTTTGTTCCCTCAAATGCATAATACATTTCCAAAACATTACAGGCAAAAGTACAAGAGCTACTCGAGAAGACAATAGGCGAGCACTCCAAGACCGTGCGAAAGAAACGCCAGACCGTCCACGATATGAATCGACCCCAAACATCTGCTGTTGAACAAATGGACGCCACAACTGAGACAACTAACGGTAAGCATGAAGAAAAAACCAACCTAGTGTGACTTGAAGGGTTCCATACCATTATCTATAAAAACAGAAAAAAACATGTCTTTTGTACGGGAACCCCCTTATGTTTTTTAGTTGTTGTTATAGCGGCAACAGAGATACATCATCAAAATATTGCAAATTATGGATTGTAAAAACCTCATTCCCATCCCAAATCATCATAATTTATGTAGAAAACCAAATAATTAATGCAAATGATCCAAATAAAAAAATATGTGTTTAGATAATACTTTATTACAAAGCCAAAAGACTCAGTTCTAAAAATTGTTATATTACAGATGGTTCAAAAGGGGATACCAGTGTGCACGGCGAAGAAAAGCCGTCGCAAATCCTATATCTTAAAAAGGTAAACTTCTACTATTTTATATATCACATTATATAGTATGAATCACATCTGGTTTTCGAGAGATTAAGGATTTTCAAAATTGTATTTTTTTATCCTGGCTATTTTTTTCATACATAGCTCACAAATCAAAGAAGAAAAAGGTATAAATTTTATGAAGATCTGTTTTTGGAAAGCCTGTTTTAAGTTATTGTAAAAAACATCAATGTACAGGCAAGATTAAGAGTCCCTTAGTGAATTTAAATTCTGCAAACAAAATTAATAACATAGCAAGGGAACTTAATAAAACCAGAAAATAAAAACAAAATACACTTATTGTATTGGAATTTCTTATAATAACTGGCTAATGACACCACTAGCTATGCACACCCTGCATCTTGTTATAAAAGATCGCACTCTTTACACACGCTACTATTGTAACAACTAGTTTAAGGCGGGCTAAGTAGCTAAAAATACGGCAGAAAAACCAGGAGAGTTGACAAGGGCTACCTCATAGATGGCGCATACCTACCGTTAATTAGTATATTAGTTTTTATAAGATCGTGTTGCTGGTACCTGCGTAGGTAGGTAATAATGCTTTACTATGGGTAACTTTACCCTGTTTTGTACCTGATGTAACGACCTCCCCAAGTTCCTAGGTAATGCATAAGTAAATTGATAATATGTATGGTTATGCCTAGGTACCTATACTATATTTCATCATTATCATTATAAAATATAATATAATCGCGAAGAAACGACAACCGTTGGGGTAAACGTGTTCTTGAGTGGAGACCGTGACGTAGCAAACGTAGTGTAGTACGCCCTCCGGCAAAATGGGATGACGATCTGCGAAAGACTGCTGGCAGATGCTGGATGCGTCAAGCTGAAGACAGGGCGCTATGGCGCTCATTAGGGGAGGCCTATGTCCAGCAGTGGACTAATATAGGCTGATGATGATGTATTAGTCCACAGCTAGACATAGGCTTCCTAATGAGCGCCATAGCGCCCTGTCTTCAGCTAGCCTAGCATTCAGCATCTATCAGCAGTGTTTCATATTATTATATCAGCCTATGCATTTCATAAATTCATTTCGAATATCACTTAGGGTCACAATACACGGGCGGTTCTCCCGTCGCGGGTATCCGCTCGGCAAAGCTGCCGTAGACCATCAAACTACAAGGGATACGCGGGGATGATAAATCCGCGCAGAATGACGTATAGCGCGAAAGCGTCCATGTACCGGTTATCAGCGGTGGTTGGAAGCTACATGTGGCGGTCGTATTGCTCCCGCCTAGCTGTGAACCGCGAAGGAAAATCATATCTTTCATATTTCATATTAAAATGTGATTAGTGCGGTCCAGAAGCGTATTCCCGCAGCGGGAGAACTTCCCGTGTGGTATGACCCTTAGAAATCCGCTGTCAGTTTAAAATGCTGAGATTTTGACAATTAGGGGAGAACAGGGCAACAGGAGCCTACTCCAGGAATGTTTTAATAAAAATTTGACAAACTTGTCAAAATTCTTCCTATTATTATTTTCAATTTCATATATTTGTATAGTATACCTATAGTTAAAATACGGGACTGGCATACAAAAGTCTCGAAATATGAAGAATAAAAAAAATCTTTTCTTTTATTAAATGGTACTTAACTATAGATATGTATTAAGGTACAATTTACAGTTTAACCAGTCAGTCGCTCCTTTTGCCTGTCAATTGCAATGAATGAGTGCCCATTTAATGCTAGAGCAAATATAATTAATTTTAGATCAAAAAATTGCAAAACTCTATCAGTAACATTTGTGTTACTGTTAGAGTTTTTCAAATCATAACATTTTTACAATCAAAATTTATCAATTAATTTGGCAAACAAAACGGAGAAAATAAATATAAAAATATTGATGGAAAACAAAAGATTTTATGGACTGGATCCATAAAATCTTTTGTTTTCCATCAATATTTTTATGGATCCAAACAAAATGTACAAAATATCTCTCGAATCTGGACTATCACTGCCAGTACACTTTTTCATCATCGGTACCACATCTCTACATGTTTCAGTATACAAGGTATAACATATTACCCCTACTAAGCCGAAGGGGGGGGTTTCAGGAACCCATGGTGATCAGTTGTGGGGGGGAGATAATTAAAAATTCCTATTTTCAGTTTCCCATACAAAAAGTTTTCATTTCCTAGTGCCAAAATAAAGTGACAACCCTATTCGCGCAACCTGTACTTACCTACTAACTTTGCAGGTATGTAGGTAGGTATTTATCTTCGTAGATTTCAGCTATGGCGGGAGATTACTAGACGAGCTAATAAATTCGTGATAATAATAAGATGCTAGTATGTAAGTTCCTAGGTAGTGTTGAGAAAATCTTAAAATGCTGAGTTAGGAAAGTTGTAAGTGTAGGTACAAGTTACAAACCTCATATTTTCTCGCTTGTCAGCTGTCTAGATGGCTTCTTACGAAGGGATTTATGTATGTTTTGGTAGGTCACTTGTAGGTACACAGTCACAGACAATTCACACACTTCAGCACAAGGTAGGTTTCTTTTTAGGCATTAACATGTCTCACTCACTTTAGCACTAGTTAGGTTAGTTAGTTAGTAAGTTACACATGCATGACGTAGGTATCGATACTTATGCATGTAAGTAAGGTTCGATATGCCTCCCTTCTTCCAAACAACACACATTTTATGGAAGTAAGCACACGCTTCCAACACACGCCTCTTCATCTCTGTGACACTCTCCGATGCATACACCACACCCTTAAGGTATTCTTAAGTCCTAGTTACTTGTTTTTTAGGCACGAAAGATAAAAATTGTAATTATAGCACTAAACGGCACCGCGACGAAGGTCACACTAAAATAGTTCATCATTCATTCTTTTGATTTCGTTCGCCGAAAAGATGGATAATTTTTAGGGTTCATTTTCAATTTTAATAAATCCCTAGTTGGCTACTCATGTGTAGGAGGTATTAGGATCACAGTCGTGAAATAATAGGTATGTGGTAGAAAATTGTATGAATACGTAGGTAGGTACTGGTCTTATTTTACATAGGTATTTCACAATGTAGGTACCTACCTGCTACACACACATACACTTTGCGTGAATTCTGATAGTTGGTATACCTAATACAAAATCCCGTAGAAAACGGATTTAAGCTTTTTTTTTTTGATTTTATGATTTTAAACAAACGAACTTCTTTAAATTTTGGTATTAAAAAAATTACGGAACCCGTATTAAAAAATATTTCGACCCGCTTGGCAAATACAGCACCGACATGTGGTGTATCCAGTGTTGCCAGATGGAATTTGAAAAAAACAGTAGAAAGTTCAGTAAAAAATCAGTAGATTGGAATAAAAATCAGTAGGTAGAAATTAACGACTGAAAATTCTAGAGGTACCATATGTATTTGTGTTTCGCGAGTATTTTGACTCGCATTTTGGCTGGCGACCTTTTTTTTTTTTAGGTGCTTTCGTAAAAAGGAAGCGATTCTTTGCATTTTTGCAGACAATTGCAGCTAAAAAAAAAAAAAAAGTGGCGACCTTTTTTTTTTGTGGTTATTTAGTCACGGAGCTATAGGCGCGGGAAAATCAGGTAGATTTCACGAAATTTTAGAAGGCGCTCGGGACATCAGGTAGATTTCACAAAATTTTAGAAGGCGCTCGGGAAAATCAGGTAGATTTCACTAAATTTTAGAAGGCGCTCGGGAAAATCAGGTAGGTTTCACTAAATTTTTGAAATAAATCAGTAGATCGGTAGACGCCTAAAAAAGCAGGTAGATCTACTGCTAAATCGGTAGATCTGGCATCACTGGGTGTATCGCATGTTGATAGATGCCGACAGTCAATGAATGAATGAATGGTTCTCTAACTTGTCTATGATTGGCGGTTGGCTGGTTGCCATGGTTTTGCATAGTGCTACAGCCAATAAAATTTAGTCGCGAATGAATGAATGGTTCTCTAACTTGTCTATGATTGGCGGTTGGCTGGTTGCCATGGTTTTGCATAGTGCTACAGCCAATAAAATTTAGTCGCGAATGAATGAATGGTTCTCTAACTTGTCTATGATTGGCGGTTGGCTGGTTGCCATGGTTTTGCATAGTGCTACAGCCAATAAAATTTAGTCGCGTTCCTTTGTGGAAATACAAGTGTCAAATATTAATGTAGGTACAGAACGGACAGATAAACTACATAATGACGGAAAGAGTCATTTGGTAAAGTTTTTAATTAAGTTAACCGACCCCTGCGACTCAGCTCGTCGTATGTCGGATGTCGTAAAAGTCGACCAAGGGGCTTCGCCAAATGAAAGGCAGCATTTTTATTGTGTGAATTACTTATACCGTTTCTTTGATCAGCAATCCCCAGCCAAGTGATTATGGCAATACCCGCCAGATTCACAGCTCTTTTCAGTAGTGGACATCAATGTGTATTCAGTCAGTAGGTTATTATGATTAGATCAACACACAAGAAAGAACAAACAGTTAGAAAAAGACATAACTGTGTTAGCGTAGTTTAGTTCGTATGTTTAACTACACGTAACTCAACCTTCAAATTGAAATGTGATTTTAGCCATGACTTACGACAATTTGCCTCAATGATGCTGTAGGCGTTTTTCTATTTCAAGAATATGAATCTGTCACTCTTTTCTACATCTATTCTGTGACCATACTGAGGTCATCGTCGCAAGTATAAGAAACAGCAGATTTTAGGGTTGTCACTTCGTAAAAAATCAGCTGGCCATGTGAAAACTTTGTTTTAGTTTTTTCAGAGATACCAATCGAAATTAGAAAAGTCGTTGAACAAAAGTTGTTCCCCGGAGGGGTAGAAATACCCAGCTTTTCGCTTAGCACATGTATATTGTTACACCATGTATAAAAAAATTGCATATAATTTATCTTTTTCAAAATATTAGCTAGGGTACCATCAATTCAATTTTACCTTATCACTCATTGCCCGACAGCTTTCATTAGCCTACGTTCCCCTATGCCCGTCATTCTTTAGCATAGAGCCTATGCTAAAGAATGACGTAGCTCGGTCACTAGAGTGGATTCGAGTTCAAATTCGAGATTTTACAGAATGAGTCTGCCTGCAGATATAGAGGTAGATAAAGATATAAAATAAGGAAATAAACAACTTTATTAACAACGAAAATTACAATCAAGGAATAGAAAAAAATACAACTAGTATAGGTACAACTAGTACATGTATACAATTGAAACCATTGAGCTAACTGCAGACGATTGCAAACAGTCTACAGAAAATCTAATTTGCTTTTTAGGTAAATTCAGGTAAAATAAAACATATTGCGAAATATAACGAATATGAGGTATAATTTATAATTCTCTATTTTTAATAATGAGTAAAAAATACTCAAAATTCAAATTCGATCAAAGCTAACTGTCTGCTGCAAAATAAAAATGCTAACTAACATACCTTATACCGCTAAGGTATGAATATATCCGAAATGCTACAAGATGATGGAATAGATAAAGTTTTGTTATAAAAGACCCGAAATTTCCCGACAAATAATGTACAATAACCAGGTTTCGAAATCATCCAGAAATTTCGGGAAATCCCGGGAAATTGAGAACCTGGAATGCCCGGGCGCAAATCCTAATTTATAATTTACCATCATAATAATTTTCGTGCCATCTCTATTACGTTCCAGTTCCACTCTATGCAAAACGATATCATATCTCTGGATGCTAAATGAAATTTAGTTTTGATAATTTGTGTAGCGTAGTGGTATTCTATATTCAAAAATTCGATTTGCCTAAATCCTAGTTGTCAATCGAAATGAAACATAGTCAATCTGTCAGGGAACGCTAGCTAAGAGCCTGTCCAGATGGAGCGTTTTACTCGCGAGTGCTCTCGCGTTTAAACATTCGCGCTTTCTCCAGATACTAGAACACTATACCTACATCCCGTCCAGATGCTGGGGCGCGATTCCTCGTCCAGTCAAAAAAAAAAACAAATTACCGTACTTTTCATAGACGAAATTAAAAAAAAAGTAGCAGTATGGGAAAATTGAATCAATCAGAGATAATCCAATAGAACCATGAAACGTTACAATTAACTAATAACGGAAGAATTAGTAGAATTGGATGTATGTTAAATCTTTGTAGTGCTTTTTGCTTCCGACTTTTCCAGAACTATTTTATTTGGTTCCATGTTTATAACTGTCTCCGAGTCCCTCCCTAACGCACCGCGCATAGGAGCGCACGTAAAACGCCCCATCTGGACAGGCTCTAACCGAATATTCACGATAAATATTACGTATGGTTTGTCATTGATATCTGAGACGACATCAAGCACACGTCCGGCCTTGACAGAGGTCACGGCGGTACTGATGCATGGGCGGCGGGCTCAGCGCCTGCTGTAAATCGAATAAATTAATATTTAAATTTATTGAGAATCTTCATCAAAAGACTAAGCTAACCGGATTCTAGATAAAAATGTTACCTAACTTTAACAATAACTCCCTAGTTGATGTTTATCGTAGCTATCAATATATTTTTATATTAAATTCTGAAACGTGCCATTTTGAAAACATTTATTAATTGAGAAAAGTTTCTGCTGTTATGTTTTCAGCTTAGCTGTTAATCTATGTACGAACGTGAAGTAATATATATTTATAAATTTGAAATGTAGCTTGCTCAGAAACATTACCTATTTCTACTTAAAAATGACCGATTGTCGACAGACAGGGCCTTAACTAGTAGGTACAGTTTGTTCTATAGAGATCTACGAAGAATTTTCATGGCTTTTGTTTGTGGCAATGAATGTGGCGTGACAGTGATATTATGTGCCAAACCGCTATCTGTCAAAGCGAGTTGTCAATGTGACCTCAAAGACAGCAGATTGGACGAGCGAAATCGCCCTCTCTGATTGAGCGCCATAGAGAGCGTACTGTGTTCCACTTCCACTCAACAATAGTAACAGGTTTTAGTTGTGATCCCGTACTGAACAGTATGCGAAGAATTTGTGTCTACTATGATTAAGTACATTTACTATTATATTGTATTTAGTTTTATAAGTAGGTAAGGTCTATTATTATCTGTCTGTTGCCCGTGCTAACACGCGCCAAAGGCCCTGTCAGAAAACCAGCGTTGCTCAACTTTAAGTGGAGCAACATTATGCTGAGACAGGACCTATTGGTTTGCTAGCATCACATGTTTATACCTTAGTTGTATTTAGTAGTTACTTAAAAATGTTTGATGTTGGTAAACTAATAAAAATATTTTCTTTCTTTCTTTCTTTAACAGATGCGGTACTTTGATGAAACCTATAGGTACCTCAGAAATTAAACGGTTTTATTCGTGACAAAATTCTCTTCTCTGAATCAGACCAGTAGTTATAGACATAACAACCTACTTGCAATTTTCCCTTTAGTATAAGTATACGATTGTAGATGTAATAAACCGCCGCCGGCCGCTGGGGCCGCAAGGATCTTGAGTGGCGACTAGGTAATTGGACCTACAAAACGTTCTTCAAAACCAACCCCTTTTTAGGTAAAAGTTTCCCTCGGTTTGGGCCATTTATGCAGCTTCGTTAGTATGCCAGCAATACATACATGATTGAGTATGAGTAAAGCAAATAACTATTATGTTATGTTTAGACCTAAGTCACTTACCATCAGGTGAGATTGTGGTCGACGAAGGTCTATTTTAGATATAAAATGCAGTACATTCCACCCACAGCGATGATTTCTAGTATAAGAATAAAATAACGATGATATGCAGTAAATAACTTTTTAACAGATAGTTGAAAGGCTGAGTATGCAGAAGGCGCACCTAGAAGATCAGCTCAGGTTAAGTTACGCAGCGAAACCAATATGCGTCGCCACGGGCAGCGCTATCGTGCAGGTTTGTAACACTAACGTTTTATTCCGGTTAAAACTCTCCACACACTAAATCCGGAGGCGGAGCGGAGGCGAAGGCGTGCCGGTTTATCCTATGGCACCACGCCGCCACCGCCTGCGGTGTGTGTGTAGGCTTTTATATGATTCAATAGAATACAACTCGCACGACTTCGCCTCCGCTCCGCCTCCGGCTTCAGTGTGTGGAGACCTTTAACGAGTCGACGACGCTAGTCGGTAGGCGCGGCCTAAATGTATGCTATCTCACCTTACATATAGTGTGCGAAAGGGAGATGGGGATACTGAGATGCGAAAGATTGTATGGGTGTTCGTTTTTCTTTCACGCAAAAAGTATTGAAGAGATCGGACTGAAATTTTGAATAGATGTAGTTCTAGCCCAGGAATAAACATAGGCTGCTTTTCGTCCTATAATCAGTTCCCATGAGATAGATATCTCCTTGAGACGTTTCGATAGAAACAACGCGCAGGTACTAGTATGTAATATTTATAAAATCAACCGTAGGTTCGAATTATAATTGCGAAAGGAGTGGTTAAACACTCGATCTGAAAACGTTTAATAAGTTAATCTCTTCTTTTATTTCAGAACCAGCAAATATCCGACGTTATGAAGGAGAACCAAAAATTGAAGAAAATTAACGCGAAACTTGTTAACATGTGCAAGAAGCGCGGGAAAAGTGCCAACACAGAAAACGAGGATCCTTGTGAACAGGGATGAATAGCAATCTGAATGTTAGACAGTTTCCATGACTGATTCAATACGTTACTCAACGATCTAGGGGTTGATAATGTTGATATCTGTTTTTTTATTGCATGTTACTATTTTACAAAACATGTAAATTACAAGTGATATTAATATTTTGGTTTGCTTGAATATAAGCTGGACTTATGTCATAGATTATGGAAATTTAAATACTCAATTTCGATTTATTTCATATCTTGATCATTGATGTAGGTTGATAATTAAGAGTTGGTGTCATATTGATAATTTTAAAATTTAATGCTTGCGGAGAAAAATTATACGAAAATAATCGAAATTTATACTAATAAATCAAAGTCTGTGAACAAAATCATGAAAATTACCTCTATTCCTATTTGTATTTATATGAAAGATCCATTATGTTATTCGTTTATTTTGAGGAGCCTTTAGCGTAAACACTAACTTTAGATTAAATACTACCGAAGCACAAATAATGATAATTCTGGACAAAACACAGATCTAGCCCGAAGCTAAAGAGCTTGTCTTACTTAGATGGCTAATAAACTTAATACAAAACATAGATAGATATTTTTTATTGAACATAGAAAACACCTACGTGCATAAAATAAATCAATGTCCAATATTGGTTCTGGGTATTTTCAATGAATAATAGAAAAAATCTATCTGTGAATATATAATATATCAGTTATTTAGTACCCTTAGCTCTGCTTAGCTTGGGGCCAGTGAGTGGGTTTTCCAGCATTACTAAAGCACAAATAGTATTGTATAATAAGTCATGTAAGTTTGTGTGTGAACTGCTAAGACTGAATGCTATACGACATACATTCCTAAGCATTTATGGTAAAGTTAATTTGACTAGAAATTAGAATGAATGATGCCATTGTATTATGTAGATATTAAAGAATATAATTAATAGTGAAGATTTGCGTTATTATTATTATTTATCTTGTACTTAATTTCTAGCTTCTATATTTCAATTTGTGTGATTTATTTGCACAATAAGCTATTCCTTATTCTTTCTTCTATCAAATAATTGTTTTTTTTCCTTGTAAGTTTGCGTAGAGACTTATTTTATGTTATTCAGAATTATTCATTATTTTAACTTTTTTATTCTGACTGTGGACTGTACCTTTTGTTATTTACGTAATAATAAGTAGGTACACATCCGTTATTTTTTTGTTCAATGAAAATAAATATTCTAACACATTAAGAGCGTTTTGATTACAAATCTCCTGCCTAAAGCAATATGATGACACTTATGAAGTTATGATGAGATATCCCCAGTCGTCAGATTGAAATATTATAACTGGGTCCGAATTCCATTAATATCAAAACAAAGGTCTCAATAGTGCCACTCAAACTCATTCAATCAAGATGATAAAAATGACTGAATATGACGTTTGTGCTTTTGGTATTCTACTATTTTTTTGCGCTTTGAAGATACGGAACGTAGGTAGTATACTTGATCTTAGGAAGATACTTTCATAATTAGAATGTCAAATTCCGTAGTCAGAAACGTAATCGTCACAGTTACCTATGAATGAACCTCAAAAAGTTTGTGCTAATAGAATACCAAAAAGAGTTTAACACTGACATACTATTTAAACGGTGAAGCGATTTATGTAGTGGAATTCGGGCCCTGTTCTCTTTGAAAATAATGGCATATAGTCTGAGAACAAGTCGTTTTTTCAAGTAACTTCAATAGATTCTTCTATACGTGAAATTTTGTCTCATAATCAAATTGTTTCCGCACGGTTTATTGCAGTCAAACTCTATCCTAATTTCTTGCAAGCAATACGCATGTGAACCAACCACTAATACCATGCTACGGTCGCCGTACTGAAGGATGGTTTATGATAAAAATGCTTCATAATAAAGGGGACCTATCACACTGACAGCCTATAGTAATAATCTAGATGAAGCTCAATAAGGTACCTAGCAAGCAAGGAACATAATACTCTCTACTAGCCTTCCGTTCCTAGCGACCGCGACCGGGTCGCGCGAGCCACGGCTTTGTATGGAGCACTAAACACAAGGCGCGACCGGTGGGCGTGGCTCCATATAAATTCATGTCGCGGTCGCTAGGAACGGAAGGCTACCATTACTCTAGCTCAACTTTGCGTTTGTCATCAGAGCAATGGAGCCCACATCATATGGACTCTTCCGATAGGTTGATTGAGTCGAAATAAAAGATAATATGAAAATGAGACACTTTATTCAACATACATTTAAAAAAGCTTAGTACAGAGAGTCTTAAAAAAGCTTAGTACAAAGTCGATTGTTTTATATTCCACAAGACATGCAACAAGGAAATTATCGTACAGGCGATATTGGATCTTATGACTAGGATTTTATGACAGAATCGAGAAAGTTTAATCATTAGGACGATAATTGAATCGATGCTCTGCTCATACGCTCTCTCAGGTGGATCGCTTTACATAGCGCGGGTTTTTCATGGTTTTTTATACACCAAATAATTTTTTTGCCGCAAACCATAAATAAACCAGTAATCTATGAACCCATGATAGAACTAAATCGATTCAATAAAAATCACAATCCCAAATTCTCCATGAGCGCCATAGCGCCCTGTCTTCAGCTTGCTCTATAACTACTATTAAAAGGATGTAATAACTTGATTTCATAAAAAGAGTTTACAATTTGTAGCAAATTACTTTTCGTCTAGTTTTATTGCTTGTACAACACAGAATTCAAAATAATCAAACAATCAACTCCACACTGTAAATCGAACGCCCTCAGTTTGGAAGAAAATCCTTCCAAATTGAAATGTAGAGAGACTGAATTAATGGTAAGAATGTTTAGGATAGTCTTGAATAACTCAGAAACTAATGTTTCAGTATAAGCTTACAATTCCTTCATTACTTCATTCATAGCAATATCATTGCAATTCAGAACCGAATGGCTCAAGATTTTAAGCTTATTTTACTTCCTGACTAACGCCATTTCCTGTAACAGCCGCGTCTGAAAGACCTTTTTCTTCCAGATCACTTTCATTATCACTGACATCTAATTTATTCAGAAGAGCATCAGTCCTGCTCGGAAGCACTTGTAGTTCCTCGTCAGAGTCGGATGATAGCTCTGCTTCTCTAGCTGAGAGCCTCGCTTCGATGTGAGCCGCGTAAGTGTTGAGACCGGCAAGTCTCGCGAGGAGGCCGGCGAGTTTGAGAGGGTTTATTTGGTTGCTGTGGCCGAGGGACGTCACTGCTTTTGATATATCCCCGCGCGCCAAATGACTGGAAACAAAAATATTCTTATTTTTATCCATACTGTTATTATAAACTAGCTTCTCAACTGAGTTTCATCATCAGCCTATATTAGTCCACTGCTGAACATAGACCTCCCCTAATGAGCGCCCTATATCTAGCTCGCCGCATCCAGCATCTGCCAGCAGTCTTTCGCAGATCGTCCTGGCCGGAGGGCGTCCTACACTACGTTTGCCATGTCCCGGTCTCCACTCAAGAAGATACGGTTGTCGGTTCTTCGCGAGATATGCCCGGCCCACTGCCAGCTTACTAATTCTTTGAGCTATGTCTGTTTTGTTTCTCTGTCGGATGTTTTAATTACGAATCTTATCCTTCAGAGAATCTCTCGACTATAGCTCTTTCCATAGCTCGCTGAGCGACTTTGAACTGGTGGACCAGCCCTACCGTGAGTGTCCACGTCTCAGCTCCGTAGGTGATTACGGGTAGGACACACTGATTGAAAACTTTTATTTCAAAACATTGCGGTATGGATGACAACTTAACCAACTGATCAACTGAGCTTGTCTTATGGGAACTGATATCACACAAATATTATAAATGCGAAAATTTGGATCGATGTTATATACCTCTTTAAGCCAAAACGACTGAACGCATCGGACATGAAATTTTGAATACACATACATAGTTCTATGCCTGAAATATAACATGGCTTCCTAAATTTTCAGCGAATTTGGGTGCAGGTAGTACTTAATACAGTACATATTTTTTATAGCATGAACACTGCAGATTGTACAACTATTTGTTCCATGGCGGGAATCGAACCCGCATCCTCCTGATTCACAGGTGGGCCCCGCTGTGTCACTTATGTCCAGCAGTGGGCAATACTCACAGTATCGCACCCAGCAGTAGGCAGCCGCCGCGGGTTGACTCGTCCGCCCATTTCAAAAGGACTTCCTCTGCAATACTGTCTACATGTCTGGAATTAAAAATATATTATTAGATTCGATTATTTCTGTATAGTCTAGTTCTAGTTCAAGCGTTTTATTTGTATCTTTTTTGTGTTTGAGTAATATATTTCTTAGTTAGTTTTTGATAAAGTACGATCATTGTGGCGTTCTCTGTGATGACATCGTTATATTTTTTCAAACTAGCGACCCGCTCCGGTTTCGCACGGTTTTATTATATGTATAAACCTTCCTCTTAAATCTCTCTATCTATTAAAAAAAACCGCATCAAAATCCGTTGCGTAGTTTTAAAGATTTAAGCGTTCAAAGGGACATAGGGAAATAGGGACATAAGGACAGAGAAAGCGACTTTGTTTTATACTATGTAGTGTTTTAGTATAATGTAAATCCGTTATTGGCTGTTAGAGATATGTATGTATATGATAAGTTTTTTTGTTTTTCTTAAGAGCTGTGGATTTTATATATAAAAAATAACTTAAAGTCCATACCTCAGTCGACATAATATATACGCTTCTTTGTACAAGAGTGATTCCATCAACACATCAATACAGGCTTTCAGATTATGTATATTCAGATACGCCATAGCTTTGCGGAATAATATTCCGCCGTAGTATTTTGCGATTGGTTTACCCCCATCATCTTGGCTTTTAGCCGCTAATCTGTCCAGCTGTGCTATATATAGGTGATTGGTGTCTTTCCAGTATCTGAAAAAAAAAAACAAATTAAATACAAACTTTTTTTCAATGATGTTTGAGGAAATTTACAATCACCTATCACCGAATGTTGTTTTTTATTCTCCCTCCCCTTATGCGTGGTGGGGTATTAGACTAGATACTCCCAATAAAAAATACTAAGCAAAAAAAATATAAGGTATAAAACTTATACGTAATCCAATAAAGCACTGTGATAAAAAAAATACTTTTCATTACTCATACTCGGAAAGTAGGTCTGAACATGCCTGAAGAGCGGGTTGAAAGTGATACTTTTCCGCCCTAGGGAGAATCGTTTTCAACTGACAGCTATAACTTTACTATGGAACCATGGTAGTGGAAGAATAAATGAAGAAGCTAAAAAAAAAAATTCGCCTTAGCGACAATTCACTGAATTCAAAAAATACGAAAGACAAGGCAGTATGGCTTTCGCCTGTCCTAGATGCACTATTAGATAAAAAAAAATTGCGGCAATTTGATTAATTTGTTTTCTCGTGTTTTTATTTATATTTCCTTGTATTCGTAATAAAAAGCACAGTGTTTACCTCGGGTGAAAGTAACTTAAGTAGTCCCTCGACTATTGGCGTCTCGGGACTAAATAAGTTACTTTCAACCCTTGGGTAACAATGAACTATTGTCCGATTTACAAACCCTAGAAGCTTCAGAATTATCAACTTACTTGATAGAAACACTGGGACTCAAAGATACAAGATAATCGTCGAGCCGATCATTTTCAGACGCGAACTGTATCATCTCATCGACTTTCCCGCGGAAGAACATCAGCATCAAATACGCCTCCCAATCTTTTGCCTCAAGATGGATCTGCGCTTCGGAATCTAACAATTCATTCAAATCATTTATTGAACCGAACATTTTCAGGAAACATAACCCAGTTTCCTTTGGCGGGCGTGATTTTATAATATCCTGTATATCAATTGTGTTGTTCTTTTCTATGTATTCGATGAGGAATTTTCTCCCTGATGACATGGCTTCTTTGCCGGTTTCTTTTGCTGTGTGTGGGAGCAAGAAAACCTTTGATCCTCTGAGCTTGCGTTCGAATGTTGTAGCAACATTACCTTCGGGCTCTTGAGGAACTTCTTGATCGCCATTAGCTACTTCAGTGTCGGCTTGTTTATTATACCATTCAATTTTTGACTCTGTTTTTGCGCGTTTTGTTTTCTTTTTCTTTGTTTCTTTTTTCACGCCTGTAACAATTAAACTCATTTAACATGCATACAATATTAAAGAAAATATCAATGTTAACAAAAAACATAGCGTTACCTCAACAACTCAACTTTTACTACTATCAACTATTGGGTTGTTGTTATTGTTGTCAACTATTACTATTATCAACTATGTTGTATGTTATCCATACTTGGCTTTTAAATAACTTTATATATAAATAAACTAGCGACCCGCCCCGGCTTCGCACGGTTTTATTATACGTATAAACCTTCCTCTTGAATCACTCTATCTATTAAAAAAAACCGCATTAAAATCCATCGCTAAGTTTTTAAGATTTAAGCGTTCAAAGGGACACTATGACATAGGGACAGAAAAAGCGACTTTATTTACTATGTAGTGATAATAATAATAATGCTGCACAATCCACACAGCACCATCTATTCCCAAAGTAAGCTACTCAAAGCTTGTGTTATGGGTACTGGATACAGTGGCGTAGCTAGGGGAGAATTGAAGCTTGTGGCAACACTGACGTCTAGACGTGTCAATCAGCTGATAAAATTTTATTTTATGTAAAAAATAGTTTAAAGCTGAAATATCTAGAAAATAAGTGTAAATAACATTAATTATTAACGATGTGCTTACATGCAAGTGAAATATATATCTAAATATCAACGAGAATTGTGATAAAGTGCCGTAAAAGTGTTAACGGTTTCTTGCAACCAAACCAAACTGTCAACGGCTAAGTGTTCGTATTTCGAGTAAATAAATCCATGAATCCAGCTTCTAAAACATCATACAATACTGGGCAAATCATCACATTCACTTTCGTCAACGGATGATGATAACTGGCGCTTGATCGAATCGAACGATTCTCAGCGACAGTGAACGAAGATTCGAGATAACATTTGGACGGAGATTGTACCAGAGTAACATCACTTATCTTGGGGAGTATTGTCTTTCAAATATCATACTAAATACTAACCCACACTTCACACACACAGTTCTACCAACAGATAGGTACACTTGCTCACACTGTGAGTCTCGTCACAAATCACACAGGCTCGTTTCTATCTCTCTTAGCTTGACAAATTGTGGAAGTTGAGTTGTATGACGAAACATTTAGCCCCAGACAACACTACACTTACAATACAGCATAATAAACTATACAGAACAGGTAGTACAAATAACCTCCCCCGAAGTGGTAAATGCACTTTCATTGTTTTGTTAATTAAAGTTTCTTTTTTCTTTTGCAAAAACTACCTTTTTATTATAGAATAAACTTAGTTTTTTTTTTCTGAATAAGTCTCAATTAAACTGCAAATAATTAATTGACATCAGTAAATGTTTTAGCAATCCCCTTGGTCCCAACTATTTTTATTATTCCTCCACAATCCTCCCTCTCATACTTCTACTGGTTTCTTTTACCATAGGTCACTGGGTTTTTCAAGACCCATCAAACCTCAACTTGGTTCTTACCTAACAGAGGGTGTCCTTGAAAGAACCAGCTCTCATTACCTGTCAATTTCAATTTCAACATTTAATTTCTTCACTTATTCTTCTTCTAGAAGCTCACTGTGTACTGCTATTTTTCAGGGATCCACCCAAAATGATGACCAGAAAGGCATGTGACCTGGAGGCTAAGCTGAAGCTCGCTACAGCCCAGCTCAAGGAAGCGAATGAAGACCGTGACAGGCTGCTTCGAGAGCAGGAGGATAGTGAAGCTGAGTTCCTGGCTAACCTTGGCAAGATCCAATCCCTCAAGGGCCAACTCGCTCAACTCCATGCGCATCACGAAGATGCAGTCTCAGAAGTGGACCGTTTAAATGCATGCCTGCGTTCCGTCGACAATTGCTATGAATCATATGAACTGGTGTTGCAGCAGAACAAAGACCTACAGCAAGAGCTTACAGAGTGTAGAATAAGACTTGAAAACTTAGAGTACAAGCCCTTGCCTTCCGCAACATGTTTCTATAGTACAGATCTGCAAACAGAGCTTAGTAAAATTGATCCAAACATGTCGAATGTGGATATTATTACACCATGTAGCCATGGTCACAGTCAAATGCCTCTCATAAAAGGGAGAAGTAAAATTAAAAAGTATGTCAAATTAAACCACTTCATAAGGAAGTCAGAAAAAAAAATCAAGAAACAAAAACAGCTTCTTAATAATGCTAAACTGAGCAAGGAAAAGTGCAAATGTAACTTGCAAATAGAGTTAGACTCCTGCTATAATTTAATAGGACGGAACTCAAAAGATCTAGACTATATGGCTGATAAAATAAAAACTTTAGAAAGAGCACTTCATGATGTGTCCAGTAATTATAAACAAGCCCAAGAAGATGCACAAGAACGCATTCTCAAGATGCAGGATATTTTAAATAATGAGAGTACATATGTTGAAGTACGGCATAATTGCACGCAAACTGATCTTGAGATGGCCACCATATACTGTAGCACTTTAACTTTAACGGAAGATGCTGTGAAGCTTGTGCCCCCATCACCGCTGAAGTCTCCATCTGCGTTCCTGGCGGCGCCGCCATTGCCTTCGCACGGGGCCCACTGTGGTAGCCATAAAGCACCGATTGTACCCAATGAGGGTCCAGTTCAAGCTTCACCGTCTTCAGTTAAGGATTTAGATTTAGACAATCAAAATACTAGGAAGACTGTTATATATTCAGATAAGTTGGGTGCTGGGATGGGAATAATACTGCGTGACCTTCTTTTACAAAATGTTGTAAATAATTGTTATCCACATTGTAACATAAATAGAATTACCGATTATATACAGAAAGATAACTCCCTAAATCACAGCACCACCCTAATAGTTCAGCTTGGTGAAACTTGTGTAAAACGTTCACAGTTGATTAGGCTTGTTGAAGTACTCTTAGGAAAGGTAGAGAATGGACTGGGGAAACTGATTATTTGCTCCTTCCCCTACTCAAAGTCACTAACACTCAAACAAAATGACAATTTATTTAAAAATAACTTGCTGATTTACAACATGACATGTCGTCATAATGATGTATTATTTTTTGATTCTAATAATTTTATTAGTAAAACTATTTTGACTAGGCACACAGTGGACCTAACCCAACAATGTAAAAAGATAATTGCTAAATTATTAGCATACAATATTTTTGATCCCGTTATAAGTAGTATAACGCAGTTACCTGACGAGCCTGTACATGTAGTTAGTAATAGTACTAATGAGGGCATTAAAGCTACAGTGTCAGTAAACTCAAATTTAAACTGACCGCGATGACAATGGGAAAGCAAAAAGCCATGTTTCACATAGTCCATCAGAATATACAAGGCTTACCCAGCAAAATCCTAGAATTAGAATTATTTATGAACCATTTAAATGTAGATGTTATGTGTGTAACAGAACACTGGATTGTAAAGAATCAGTTACTGCCGTTTTATAATAACTATTGTTTTGTAAGTTCATATAAAAGAAAAGCTGCAATACGTGGTGGCTCTCTTATTTTAGTAAAAAATAGTCGTAAATGTAAAGAAAGAAAAGATATTGTAAAACTTTCTATTGAGAGGACTATTGAACTTTCTTGTGTGGAATTGGAGCGACATATCGTTGTGTGTGTATACCGCCCTCCTGACGCAGATCAGGTTGCTTTTGAATGTACTATGGAAGAAGTTTTGCTGAAAGTATTTACTTGTAGGAAGGATCTCATTGTTTGCGGTGACTTTAATATAGATATTTTATCAAATCCCCTTGCCGACAGATTGCTTAATTTATTCAAGTCCTTTAGTTTACAACATCTTTTTAATGACCCCACTAGGGTAACCCAAACATCTGCCACCTGTTTAGATAATATTTACTGTAGTCAAACTCCAACCAGCAAAGCAGTAATTAGGCATTTCCAATCAGACCATTATGGTCAGAGTGTTAATTTTAGCTATAATGATAGAAATAATGTAGAAAAATATACCTGCAGGCCAATAACTGAGAACCGTATTAAGAATTTTCAAAGTAGAGTAGAACTAACAGTATCTAATATATCTAGTTCTGATGACCCCAATGAATTATTTTCCACACTTTTGAATGTCATACACAAGGAACACAGTGAAGTATTCAAACTTAAAACATGCACAGTGAGAGATAGGGTCGGATTTGTTGATTGGGCCACTCCGGGTATTTATAAAAGTAGGAATAGACTCTATGACCTTTATGCTTCTAGAGAAACTATGTTACATGATCCTGCGTTTCTATTGTATGTAACCAACTATTCTAAAACATTTAAGAAAGTCTGCAACACAGCCAAATGCCTGTTTTTAAAGAATGTTATAATAAAATCATCTAATAAAGTAAAAGCAACATGGAGACTAATAAATAACGAAACAGGTAAATCAAAGCCACGTTATAAAGAAATAAGGTTAAAAATTAATAATTCAATTCTTATACATGAAAAAGATATTGCCAATGCTTTTGATGCATTCTTTTCTGCTATTCCTAAAGTTGTTACCCAGTCTCTAAACTCCTCAGCATCAATGGCTGTTACATTTTTAGAATCTTCAGTTGCTAGATGTAATGAGAGTTTTATCTTTAGTTATGTAAATGCTGATTATGTAGTGAAAATCTTTAAGTCCATTAACATTAAAAATACTGAGGATCTCTGGGGTATATCAACAAAAGTATTAAGTTCAATTGTTAAGGAAATGGCTCCTTATTTGGCCTATATTTTCAATAGTTGTATCGACGCAGGAGTTTTTCCTGATCTCATGAAATATAGTAAGTTAGTTCCTCTTTATAAATCTGGTAGCCACACTGATCCGGCCAATTACAGACCGATTTCAATACTTCCTGCAATGAGTAAAGTTTTTGAAAAAATTATTCTCACCCAGTTAACTTCTCACTTCAACCTTAATAGGTTATTTCATGAAAACCAATTTGGCTTCTCCAAGGGTAGATCGACAACGGATGCTGGTACAGTTCTATTAAGGCATATATTGGAGGCCTGGGATAAAGCCAAAAACGCTATTGGTGTATTCTGTGACCTTTCTAAGGCTTTTGACTGTGTAGATCATAGTACATTAATTGAGAAACTGAAACACTATGGAATAAACAACAAGGCACTGGATCTTATGCAATCATATTTATCTGATAGAGTTCAAAAAGTAGACGTTGGTAAAGAAAGATCTACGGGCTCAAAAATTGAAATAGGCGTCCCCCAAGGATCTATATTAGGTCCCTTTTTATTTTTAGTATATGTAAATGATCTCCCCTTTTTAGCAAAAGACCTTTGTGATATAGTTTTATTTGCTGATGATACTTCACTAATTTTTAAAGTTGACAGAAATAAATATAATTTTGACGATGTAAATAATTCGCTGTCAAAGATACTAAATTGGTTTACCGCCAATAACCTCTTACTTAATGCTAAAAAAACAAAATGTATAAAATTCATGTTACCAAATGTTAGAGAACTCCCAACTCAAATCATGTTAAATAATGAGATTGTTCACTTCGTAGACTCTACTGTATTTTTGGGGTTGCATATTGATTCAACTCTTCAATGGCAACCGCAAATTGATGCTCTCGCGGGTAGGCTTAGTTCAGCAGCCTATGCAGTGAGAACAATTAGACATCTCACTGATCAGGACACAGCTAGGTTAGTTTATTATAGTTACTTCCATAGTATTATGTCCTATGGTATTTTGCTTTGGGGACAGGCAGCTGATATTCAGACTATCTTTGTTCTTCAAAAAAGGGCGGTGCGTGCAATTTATAAATTAAAGCCACGTGACTCATTGAGGGAATTATTTAAAGAAATAAATATTTTAACTGTAATTTCGCAATATATTTATGAAAATTTAATGTATACACACAAAAACAAGAGTAACTTTTTGAAAAATTGTGATGTTCACAATAGAAATACACGAAACAAGAACAAATTACACATTCCTTCATTTAGATTACGAAAACTGGGGAAATCATTTATGGGTAATTGTGTGCGCTTCTATAATAAGCTTCCATCTGAAGCAACTGAACTTTCTATTCGTAGATTTAAACAGTACATAAAACTAAATCTTATCAAGAAGGCATATTACTCCATAAATGATTACATCAATGACGTTAGTGCTTGGCCAGATGTCGCTCAGTTCCACATCGACAATAGTATGTAATTATTTATAAGGCAAACATGTATTAGACACATAAGTTTTACACATGCTAGTGGTTTCTATTTCGCCTCTTCCACTAGTGGACAAAAAATTGAGGCGAATTAAATTTGACTTGTCTAAGTGCTTATTTTGTAAGCCTAAAGAAATAAAGATATTGATTATTTGATTGATTATTTGAATCGGGCCCTCCTCCCCTCTTTCCGCGTAGTTTAAACTTATTGATATGAAAATTATTGATAGGGAATAAGAATAGGAAACAGTGGGTTGAATCATCCCTAGTAGGCTAAATCCATACGTCGTCTCTTTCAAAATCTTCATGTGTTCAGTGGGAGAAAAAGGGAGTAAATAAACAACGACGCACATGACAAAATGATTTTTAAGAGAATTCCAATCCAAGTCCAATTTACAATCTCTTGCGCGCTTTAATTTTTGCGAATCCGTCTATAATTTCACTCAAATCCAAGTTTGATGCCGCCTCATTTTCTATTGCAATCAACGATAAATGTCGGAGGCGATCTTGTCGAATGCTGTTTCTTAATCATGTTTTTATAATCTTCAGTTTACTGAAAGATCTTTCTGCTGCCGCGGAAGTAACAGGAGTTGTGTGAAACAGTAACATCGCTGTATACACTTCCGTAAGGTCACATTCGAGCACGCCAAATTTCGTTATAATTTCTTTGCAAAGCTGGCGAATAGACCACGTCTCCATCAATTAACGGATCAGATCAGATGATATACGTACATTAAGAAATTGGAGCGAAAAGGGGTGTCCAATTATATCGCAATATTTCTTCTGAAGCTGATCACATTTTTTGAGTAAAATCGTTTCATTCTAGCTGAGCAAATTTTTTGGAATCAGGAAGTCGAACGATTTACAAATTGCACTCATACCAATAAAACGCGCGTCTAACTGATTGATTATAAGGTATGTCGAGTACACTGTTGAAAATAGTTACTTACTCTAAAGACTTCTTCCTGGTTTTCGAATCGGTGTTCAGAAGCCAATTCATTGAAATGCTTTTTAGTTTTTCTTCGTCGCTTTTCTGGGAAGGTAGGATCGATGTCGTATTTTCTCGCGGTTTCGGTGGCCTTGGACTTGAAGGACTCGAAGTCATTTCTATACTTTTTCAATTTATCCGTTGTTTCGTCCAAAGCCTTACTCGCTTCGTCCAAAACGATATCACGTTTTTGCAAAACTTTGGAAACATAATTGATATTGGTCAATACGCTGTGCATGAATTCACAAAGAAATACAAAATCAAAATTCAGCATTTTTGATTTTATAATCTCTGCTTCACTGCGTTTGTCTTTACTGGAACTCTTCAGCGTTATTTCGGACAATGCTTTAATGATATCGAAAAAACGAAGTTTGACTGCAACAGTTATTGAATTAATCCTGATAGACCATCTTGTTGGATTCAATTTTTTCAAAGTTATTTCTGATTCACCGGTGAATTTCGATAAAAGATCCCAGCGCTTAATGCTTATGCTGTTTCCAAAGAAGTTAAATAATATTGAATTGTTGTTGAAAATGTTATAAGAATTCAGTGTTCAAAATGAGGAGTTTTATCATTGGTGATTTTGATTTGAATAAAAAAAAAAAGAATGATTTTTTTTTTAAATATATTTTGAATTTTTCTGAGGCTAGAGGGCCCCCCGAGCTCCGGGGCCCTGGTGCAATGCACCACATGGCCCTATGATAGCTACGCCACTGATGGATAACTGATATATTTAATACATTATATACATAGATAGAAAAATAAATATAAAGAACCTGCAAAGTGGTCGGCGGGGAAGTCCTTGACGTCCCAGAGCCGCACGCAGGTGTCGCCCCCGCACGAGAGCACCTTGTCCGCCAGCTCGGGCTGCAGCCACCACATGGCGCTCTGTGTGCCTTAATACACTAATAAATATAAAGAACCTGCAAAGTGGTCGGCGGGGAAGTCCTTGACGTCCCAGAGCCGCACGCAGGTGTCGCCCCCGCACGAGAGCACCTTGTCCGCCAGCTCGGGCTGCAGCCACCACATGGAGCTCTGTGTGCCTTAATACACTAATAAATATAAAGAACCTGCAAAGTGGTCGGCAGGGAAGTCCTTGACGTCCCAGAGCCGCACGCAGGTGTCGCCCCCGCACGAGAGCACCTTGTCCGCCAGCTCGGGCTGCAGCCACCACATGGCGCTCTGTGTGCCTTAATACACTAATAAATATAAAGAACCTGCAAAGTGGTCGGCGGGGAAGTCCTTGACGTCCCAGAGCCGCACGCAGGTGTCGCCCCCGCACGAGAGCACCTTGTCCGCCAGCTCGGGCTGCAGCCACCACATGGCGCTCTGAGCGGTGATCGTGTGCCCGCCGTATATGGCGATGCACGCGCCTTCCAGAACGTTCCATACCTTACAAAAACACACACCAAAGTTAACGAGATAGCTCATCATAGCTCGCTCTCATTAGCAAGCTAGAAAGAAAGAAAGAAAGAAAATATTTTTATTTACCTTAAGACTAAGTACACACAAAAAAAAAGAAAACTTATTCGAAGAAACTTAACTAATTTGACATATTTATTAATTGTGTGCGCAGCAGAGTCCTAGGTAAATATGGCCTCCACTCAGCGTTGTGCTGGATAAACACTGATGTGTCTACCCTGCGCTGGTTTTCAGTGGAGACCAAGGCAGTGAAACGAAAAGCTGAAGTGGTAGTGGGCCATATCTCGAAAGAACCCACTACCGTTGAGGTAAACGAGTGGATACTGCAACTTGGCAAATGCAGGACGCCCTGAAGCCAGGTAGGATGACGATCTGCATAATCTGAGGGCAGATGCTGGATGCGGCAAGCTAATGACAGGGCGCTATGGCGCTCACCAGTTGGCCACTTTAGATATCGCTGGTTAGGGTATACTCAATGGTAGCTTCAACTCCTAGGTAGGAGTTGAAGCTCTGAAGGGGTTAAATAGGGTGGTAAAGGTTATTAAACGCGTATTTTTTATTTTAACAGAAATACCACTAGGGGATGTGCAACAAATTTCTTAAATATGTATGATTTTTCATACATATTTAAGAAATTTGTTGATTTCTTTTGAAATCCCTATGCACTTTCACTCAAAACACGGTCAAAAATAATCCCTTTCTAAATAATAAAACACATGCATATGTATTATACCTTGATTGAAACTAACAAATAAACACGCACAGATAGATCACAGAGCGCACGTTCGCTCCATGCGATGGCTCTAAAATGCAAAAACCCCAAATATAATTCGCAATCCAAAACGTGCAGAATCAAACGTCTTATTCTCACTCTTTGAAACAGCCATATCGTTCTCCATTTAGCAAATAAATTTACACACGGGCGAAGCCGCGGGGCGCAGCTAGTATAATTTAAAATTTCTGACAAATCCGACTCAACTTCAACTTGATTATGGCTCTGCGTCTGGTTTGGCGCAATTTTGCCAATAACCGTTTTTGGATAGCATCACAAGGTTTTTAGAAATTTAGGCTAGTATTTAAAGTGGACATTCTTTCTGTAAGGTCTGAAGGAAACAAAGCACTTTGAGTTTGAGTATTGTAAGAATACGTTGAGTTTAGGAGACATTGACAAGCAAGCATACCCTGACTGTGGCGTCGCAGGAGGTGGATAGCAGCTGGGCATCGCGGTGGGGGTTCCAAGCGACGTGCAAAACTGCACCCTCGTGCCCCGCCAGAGGGTCTAGTGTTTTGAACTGTTTGGCGCCATCTGAACAGTAAACAGAACTAGTTTTCATACATTACAGTAATCAGAAAAAAATAACCTTCAGGAATTCTTAATCGAGTAAGGAAAGAATGTAGTCCTATTCAATCGGCCAAATATTAACTATGAAGGTGGAAACACACTATTCACCACGCGACTCGACGCTACCGATGCTTCGACGGTTCAGTCAAGTGGGTGCTTGTCATGTGATTTAAGCCATAGAACATTATTTTAACCATTTGATAGTGTGTTCCTATAAAGGGGGAAACACTATTAAAACATATCTAAATCGACCTAATGTGTACACGTTGCGTCGGCTGCGTAGCGTTTCAATAATGTGTTGTCCTCTTTATATTTAGATAGACGATAGATAGATGATACTTTATACTTCTTTGGATCAGGGTTTTATTTATAAATTCATTAGCATAACTAACCTTTGTCATCATACTCCAATATAGCAATGGTAGAAACTTTTTCTGACGAAGTAACAGCTATGTAGTTTTGGTATTTGGAGTCTTCTTCTGAATTGCTGGTCTGTCGCGGATGCCAGGCCATAGTGTAAATTGTTTTCCTAAAAATATAAACATACAGAACTTCAGAAAGTAGTTAGTTACACGAGTGGCGCGATATGTTAGTTAATTTTATGTACTGTTTTTATTATACCTGTGTCCAAGTAAATGTTTTTTCTATTCTATTCTATTCTATATGCAAACTTTATTTGCGTTCTAAAGTTGGCGTTGTTGGTCAGCTAGCAACAGCAATGTAGAGATACTTGAGAGATTCCAAAGCAGGACCGTCAGGAATATGCTCAACATACCCCCACACGTGAGCAACAAGCATATGTATATGGACATCAAAATTCCTACAGTCAAGCATGAAATAGAGTACTTCAGCAGGAAATATCATAAAAACAAACTTGCTGCCACCCTCCAAGGATCTGGCAGCATCAAATTCTCCAGACTGAAAAGACACAGCATCCCCGACCTGGCGACTAGATACGCAGACAGGATGGAGAGTTGACTCACTGGACTACACTCTCTCTAAAGGTCGATTTACATTTCAATAAGTACAGTAGCGAGTTAACTTGCGTCATGTGCGAGTTAAGCTGATAATGTCGTTTGAACAGCATAAGCGAGTAAAGTAGCAAGTTGTTGATAAGTCAACGTTGAATAGAAAGCGATCCTATTTTCCGGCGAGTGCAAGTGCGAAGAAGCCCCTCCCTCGCGTCTCCCGCTCCCCTCCAACTTAACTGACCGGCATGTAGACGGGCGAGTTAAGTACAGTCCATAAGTTTTCCTTTGGGTGTATTTTTTTCTATTAATAACAACCGAAAACGTCAGTCTTCTCGGAATGGCAACCCATGACTACTGGACTAAACCCTGTTTGGACGATACTGACTACTTACTATTTCTTACTTAACTGACTGATTTTTTAACTCGCTACTGTACTTATTGAAATGTAAATCAGCCTTAAACGACACGGAATAGATACCTAGTACCAGACAGCAACCTAGATTATTGATTTAAAATCAGATAGCCAAGCAGCAGCATTCAAAAGGAAAAACAAACTACAAAGGAACCCACTCTATACTTACAGGAAAACAAAGCTTGCACAAATAACTTGATAATCTTGATCCAGTAAAGCCACGCCGCCGGAGAATGATCCCACCAAGAGGCCGTGAGGGACGCACAACACAGAACAAATCCCCCAGCTCTGCCCATCTATCTCCAATGGAATTTCACGACCATCTGACAACAAAACACAGTCTTTATCTATCCTACTAATATTATAAACGCGAAATTTTGCAAGTATGGATGGATGTTTGTTACTTTCACGCAAAAACTACTGAACGGATTTGGATGATATTTTCACAGAGATAGATTGTAGTCTGGAATAACACTTAGGCTATATTTTATCCCGGAATTCCCACGGGAACGGGAATTAACGAGGGTGAAACCGCGAGGTGCTGCTAGTTCATTTATATTACGTTTGAATCTTCTTTCGGACCTTATCCCGTCGACCTCATTGGCGCAGTGGGCGAAGGACCGACTGCAACGCAGGAGGTTGCGGGTTATATTTCCGCCTCGGAACAAATTTGTGTACGATCTGCATAAATTTGTTCCATGGTCTTGGTGTTTTTTATGTATAGTAAAAAAAATATCTATGTGTAAAATGTATTAAATATATCGGTTATCTAGCTTAGCTAGCAGCTTACTTTGGGGCTACATGGTGCTGTGTGGATTGTCCAGCATCAACAAATTAGGTTATAAGCGTGTCCCTAAAATTTTTTGAGTAGGTAATGTTACTAGGTATGTTGCTATGTTTTAGTTTATTAATCTATTTGGTATATTATGTGTGTATATGTTAGCTAGTTATGTATTAGTATATTAATCTAATTTATTGTGTATTAGGATAAATAGTTTATATAAATTTAGAATAAGCACCGCCATTCTATGATTTTCCCCTTACACCTTGGTAACCTGGAAGAAATCGCTTTAAGCGTTAAGGCCGCTAATTCCATTGCCTCTCTTTAGGATAAGTTTAATTAAGGACTAAATGTTTAATAAGGCTTTGAAATTAAGGATTATCTATCTACTATTATTTTTTTCTTATTTTTCTATCCATCTATCATAAAACTTGATTTTTTTTTTAAGATAAATTTATTTCTTAGATTCTTAAATTCTAAGTACAATTATTAAACTATAAAAATGCATTTCAAAGATATATTATCATACTAGCGACCCGCCCCGGCTTCGCACGGTTTCATTATATGTATAAACCTCTATCTATTACTATATCACTCTATCTATTAAAAAAACCGCATCAAAATCCGTTGTGTAGTTTTAAAGATTTATTTGTAGTGATAGATTGTTCTCAAGCTATGCCTCACCTTCGTCCATCTTATTGGCGCGGAATACCGCGAGCTCGCCGTTCCCGCAGGCATACAGCTGCATGCCCTCCCCCCAGCTGAGAGAGTAGACCGCATTCTTGAAGAAGTTGGGGAACGTCCGCGCGGGCTTCTCGTGAGACCCGCTCGTGTCTATGATACCGATCTATAAATAAAGGACTGTGCGTGAGATACCTCTAGATATATTATGTGGAGGTATTTCTAGGTACAATCAAAACTGGCTAGTTTTTGAAAAACTGGGAAATTTTGAATTGGAAATCTGTGTGAATTCTTGGCTTTAAAAAAATGCAGAATATATAACTAAATATTTAATGATGGACAATTCACACGTAATATTATAGCTATCTAGTATCCATAACACCAGGGGATGTCCATCATTGATTATAGTTTTTTTCCAGACAGGCCATTCTCGTGCTTATTATGACTCAAAATACATAAATGCATCAGAAATCAATAACTTGATTTATTAAGACTTACAAAATAACCACATAGATAACTCTAATTTTTAACTAGGTATAAATAATTATCAAAATAAATAGAATAATCATCAGCCAGTACACAATGGCATGTGAAAATGTAACATAAAATAAAAAACTACTTACCCTAGCCTCAGCGGTGGCGAAAGCAAGAATATTTTCCTTGGTAGGGTGCCAAGCTATGGTGAGTATCTTGCCTTGCACATACTGCCAGTACGATGTGATCACACCGCTAGCCAGTTGGTGTCCCTCGTTTGTTGTGTGAGTTTCCCACACTCGGATAGATCCGTCGCCGGCTGCCATAGCTATTCTGTAGGAAAAGGGTTTTATGTTATTAACCACTTTATTACCTTGTTTTACTTATATACCTTAAAAAAGGGTGGATAGAGACTTAAGGCTGAATAGAAAACAGGTTGGATAGAGACTTAAGGCTGAATAGAAATGGACAAAATACTGCAGCAAAGTATTCTTTTGAAGAGGTCAAATCCACTGACAGTCATGAATTGAGGGTACTTCCACTGCTACCAGCCAGGTAATATCATGCTCCAGTATTTTGTCCATTTCTATTTAACCCGGAGTCTCTTTTCACCCCATTTTACGGTAATTTGAAATATCTGTACGCTTATTACCAGTGTACAGTTTGATGACGATAAAGTTATCCAGAGCTAGATAGACTTTACTCGTAACTTCTATCTCGCTTAGGTACACGTACAAAAAAGAATGAGAGAATGAGACAAACACAATATTCCTTAAAATAGCCTCCATCAAATCTCGCAAAACGATTCAAAATCTAAATTTCGTATTAAACAAAAATTGTAGTATCAAACTACGAAAACAAAATTAGAAAAAGATGATATTAAGTTTTTTTTGTCGTCGTAAACTTGTTATAGGCGCTCTACATTCACACGAGAACTTCGCGAGAACGCGTGAAACAGGCGAGAAACGTGAATGTGGAAGCGATTCGCGTATTCTTCTCACGTTCTCGCGTTGTTCTCGGGCTTTTCTCCACTTTTTGTCGGTTTTTTGGCGCGAGACAAAGGAGCGCGAGAACGTGAGAACAGGCGAGAACGTGTATTGACTCCACACTCGCATGTTTCTCAGTAGCGCGCGAGCCGCGTAACAATAAACTTGTCGCAGCGGTTACTTCTGCGTCCATCGTCATCGAGCGCGAGAACTGTAGTGAGAACTATTTGAGAACTTTGTGAGAGTGTGTACCCAAAGAAGTTCTCGCTACAGTTCTCGCTGAGAATCTCCGGAGATTCTTGTGTGAACGTCTCGTGTGAATGTGGAGCGCCCATTACGGTTACCGGCACTAAAAACTTTGACATGTCCAAAAGTGCTAAGTAAAGGAAGTAAAGGATAAATCAGCTAGAGAGAGACCCATTATGAAAATCCTAGGCACTAAGTATATAATTTTCCGGAAAATAATCAAAAGGATTGTAACAGTTATAATTTAATATAACTGTTACAATGTTACAATAACAAAGACGGCGGCGCGAGGCACGTGACAATCGGCCAATCAACGCCCGTCTTGGGTTTCTTCACTTACAAGTTCATTAATTTAAAAAATATTACGAGTAGATTGCGTGTGTTTTATAATTTTATACACTATACTACAGTGCCTATTAATATAAGTAATCGGAACCAAACCAAAATCCTATCATTAGAAAAATTTAACAAACAGAATGGTTTTTGGTGAGCTTTGGTTCGCACAGAAATTAGTATAATCGAGGCGTTGATGATCCAAAATCAGGTCCTAACGGAAGACCATCAGCATTATGCTGAGTTAGGGCCCTTTTTTTAACAATGTTGTATCTACCTCATTTATAAGTAAGTTGTATCTGTTGTTGTTATAAATAAATGATTTTTCTGTCTTTCAAATAAATAAAAAAAAACAATCTATTCCATTCTAAAAGCCACAACTTACTTCCCAGCATCATAAGCGCACGGTCTGACGTCATAAAAGAAGGCTCCTGAGGACGACCACACTTGAATCTTCTTCCTCTCCTTCATATTGTAGCTGATGACGTATCTGTCTTGACCAGCAGTCCATACCACCCATTGGTCTGCCTCCGGAGTGTTCAGTATCTCTGGCGTTTGGACACGAGGGGCGTTGGATGATAGGAAGAAAAGGCCACGCCTGTGTAAGGAGTGGACTACTTTCCATGTCAGCTTGCTTTTGCTGCAAATCATATATAATTGTCAAGACTTATAAGTCTTATAAACTGACTGTAAAACTTTTGAGTCACAGACAATGAATGAAAAGGTTGAGCTTCAAATTAAAGCTAAATATGAGAACATATCCAAACAAATATAACTTAAATTGACTGGAGATTAAGATAATAAGGAAAACATAACAATATTGAAAAAAGGATCGTAGTATATCCTACTTCCTAATAATATTATAAACGCGAAAGTTTGTAAGTATGGATGCATGTTTGTTACTCTTCTATGGATGAAATTTGGCACAGAGATAGATTATAGCATGGAATAACACATAGGCTTTTATTTATTTATTTTACAAATACAAAATATTTTATTTCTATAACTTAGGTAATCTAATACATTTCAGTGGTATGGGACCCTCTTTTAAGTAATACTAGCGACCCGCCCCGGCTTCGCACGGATTTATTATACATATAAAGATTCCTCTTGAATCGCTGTCTATTAAAAAAAAAGGCATCAAAATCTGTTGCGTAGTTTTAAAGATTTAAGCATTAAAAGGGACATAGGGACAGAAAAAGCGACTTTGTTTTATACATGTAGTGATTATTGTGCTAGAGGGTCTCGCTCTGCAGCGCGGCTATCTTAAAGAAAATTAACTATTTATTACTGTGAAAACAAACTAATATAGACTCTACCAATCTAACACACAGATTAGTTTTGACGTATATTTTATCCCGGAATTCCCACGGGAACGGGAATTACGTCGGGTGAAATCGCGACGAGCTGCTAGTTAGCTAGATAGCTAGCTGCTATTATAATAGCAACTAACATGTCGTAACTAAGCAATACAATCCAATCCACTGGGTAACCGTACATATAGAGGCCCTGGCTCATCAGGATTTTAATTTTTTATTTATTTATGGGATGCCAAGTAGCCTATGTGTTAACCCAGGGCTAGAACTACGTCTATTCAAAATTTCATCCCGATCCGTTCAGTAGTTTTTGCGTGAAAGAGTAACAAACATCCATTCATCCATACTTACAAACTTTCGCGTTTACAATATTAGTAGGATTACTACTTAAACTACAGTAAAAATATATTGAAATGGTAAATCACTGGCCGCCGACTCCGCCGAGCTAGGCTCAAGCAGCCGGTGACTAGGGTTGCAGAGAGAGGAACTTCCTGACGATACACACTCAATATTTATTTTAATATAAACTCACCTGTCAAAACTAAGCGGATTAGTCTCTAGTAATTGATTTTTCCCATCAGCAATGAGTAAAGAATCTGGTTTGAACCAGTGCAATGTTGGCCAGTTGCCGCCTTTGCTTTTATCTTTTGGGTCCTTCTTGTTCAATAAAACACTGCAAGAGCAGAGCAGTTTGCCTGTCTGTGTCCATATGCGCACACCACTGTGGAATAAAAATTGGCATGAATAAAGATTAAGAAAGATTATTACAAATTTATAAGATATATAAATAATGTGGTTTTAAATGTAGTTTTTAAGACCTAGTTAATAAGTCTCCTTCCTATAACTAAATTCCAGACTTGTAATGTAAATCTACTAATGTAGATCACCACTAACTTAAGAATGGAATGCCTAGATAATGCTAATCACTACATAGTATAAAACAAAGTCGCTTTTTCTGTCAGAGTGATTCAAGAGGAAGGTTTTTACATATAATAAAACCTTGCGAAGCCGGGGGGGGTCGCTAGTTATTCTATATAATTCTGATTAAGCCTAACTATTTTGAAATGTACAAAAATCTAAAGTTTTATCTTACCCATATTTACCGATTGATGCCAATAAATGCGCATATTCAGTAATAGTTTCATGAACTTCACTCTCCTGGGTTGCATCTTGTTTAGAATTTCCATCAGCTTTATCTTCAACATGGGCCTTATCCATGGCCTCCACTAGAGATTCAATAGATGGTTCCGGTTCATTCTTTTTCTTTAATATCTCTGCTTTCAGCCTCTCACATTCAGATAAGAAGTCATCTTTAGGCTCCTCTTTAACTTTCACATAAATCTCTTCTGGTTCATATTTCTTGTGCCCAAATTCATTGGCCTCATGGTCTTTATAAACATCAAACATATCATCTTCAGGTATAATAACCTCTTCTTCTTTACTTACTTCTTGTTTTTCTTGCTTTTCCTTCTCTTTTTGATCATTTTCTTCTAAAGCTTTTTCTAAGGCTTCACTGGGCTCTTGGTCATTTCGGATTCTGTCTATGCGACTTGATGCACTAAAACTTGCTTTGGACTTGTGTTTTTCCTTATGTATGATAGTTTTGTTAACAGTTACAGCATATTGTGGACACCAGCTGAGTCTATTGATTTCATCGTCTTGAGCACGGACTTTAAAGATTACTTTACTCCCCATACCTGAAGAAGGATTTAATTATAATAAAATGAGCCCTTCTGGAGCCTTTAATTTGATCTTTCTGACATGTCCAAGAGACCTGTTAAGTCTAAATGAAATAAAGTCTTTGAATTTTGATAACTCTTAATAAGTCATTTACTTTGAAATAAATAGTTGACTTGCCACACAAGTTTATGGATAAATAACTAACTGTTAAATAAATTGTAGAATAATTTCTTACCACTTATATCTACAACAAATATAACTCCCTGTCGTGTTCCAACAGCTACATGCAATTGTTTGTGCGGTGAGCTACTTATGCATGTTGGTCTGAAACTTTTCAAGTGTCTAGCAAATCTCTTTACCACATTTGTATTAAGATCCCATTTGCACAAATTGCCATTGCTACCAACAGACACAGCATAGGTGTGCATGCTGTAGCATACACCTACCAAATCCTGAAATAAAAGGCTACAAATAGTACACATAAAACCAAATAATATTCAAAAGAACAAAAGACAATAAGATAATAGCAATATTTTTCATCATAAGCCAGTTACTTAAAAGAATGCCCATACAACCAAGGATGCTTTTATATGTACAGCCAACTATCTGTGGGACAGTGATAGCTGATGATATTATAACTCTAGTAAGGTTGGCGAAAAAGTCAGAACTAATTTGGACCAATTTATGCAAAAATCATCCAACCCACAACCTAGTCAGTTGTGGGTTGGATCATTTTAGCATAAATTGGTCTATTTAGAATAGGAAGTACAAACCTCTTTAATAACACTATGCTCTTCATGACAGTGCATGTAAAATATAGTCCAGCCTTCTTCTTTTATTTCGATGGACCATTCTTTGACCACTCCATCAAGGCTTCCAGTTATTACATTTCTTTTTTCTGGCCATTCCGGAGATATATCCACACTAACTATCCTAAATTAACAAATACCATGAATAAAGGATAGGAGTCTAACTGAATGGTATCCAAAATAAAGAGGTTTAGATCCTCCGCACAAATTTTAGCCATAATCAAGACACTTGAAGTTGGATTAGTGATTGCAGCACATAGTGTTTGAAGAAGGAAGCTGCTGCCTTTCTACTGGTAGCTTCACTTAGACCTTTAGGCTGAGTTGAAGGGGTCAATTCTCATGCTGCAATCACCACAGCTCAGATGAAACCAAAGCATTGTTGCATCATTCGAACAACTGTTTTTATTGCCTAAAGGCTGATGATTGTAAAGGACGCATGTTAAACCTGGTTGCGGTTAGCGAGATACTGTCAAACATCTTTATTGGAAACAGAACACAGGTGTATGTTGGTGCATGTTACAATTGAGGTCTGACTATCGTAAAAGTAAAAACTGTATTGCAGGTAAGTGGCACCATACTGAAGAACCCAGCAGTGGGTGAATGAAGAATAATGAGGGTATCAAACACTTCATACAAATACGTGGATTACCTAAAGTGATGAACTTACTTCTCCTTGTGAGCCCTGTGAGAGATGTGCGCTCTAAAACGTTGCTTACTGTCGATTGTCCCGATAGTATCGGAAGGCAGTGGCTCGAGAAAGCAAAGACTTTTGGTCGGACCTCCATATACAACCCATCCATCGTTGCTAGCCCCCAAGATAGACGTTTGGAACCAATTTGGAGACGGAATTACTATTGTCTCGTCCATATCAATAATTTTAACGCTTTTACCTGAAAAAGCACTCGGAAAACTACCATTTAAATTACATGCAAGCCGGCTTCAACTTTAATTTCAACTTCTTTTTTTCTGGACTCTACTCCAGTGTTGCCACCCGGTATCAGGTTTTGGGGCTAAATGGAGTTCTAAAAAGGGCTAATTGGGGGCTAGATTTAGCCAAATAAATTAAAATAGGAAAACTTAGTTTTTTTCATTGATATCAAATAAAATATGTGATTTTTTAACAATCTTCTACTGAATATTAACCAAAAACTTAAAAAATCAACTTTTTTAATATTATAAATACACCTTAAAACTCAATCGCCTCATCGGAGGAGGATTTTTCACCGTACCATTCACTTGTATTTTGCGAAGTTGATGGTTGAAGAGATTGATTATTAGTTCTAGCAGGGGCCTTGTTCAGAATAAACTTATATTTTTCTTTAGATCCAATCTTTTTTATGGCATCTATTGGGATATCATATGTGTAGCAAGTTTGACCGAATTTTAAAATACCAAATCGTATTGGTAATATAGAATTTTTAAATATTTATACTGTTCCATATAAAGTTTTCTTACATGGTTTCGGGGCTAGAAATAGGGCTAGGGGCTAAATCAACATTTTAAGGGCTGAATAAGCCAAAAAAGGGCTAGATCTAGCCCCGAAAGGGCTAAATTGGCAACACTGCTCTACTCTACTGATAGGTCCTCCCTCAGCCAGCACGTGTGCTACCACAAAAGAGTCGACTCACTTCCTCAAAAGAGGCCGCCGTCGCTCAGTTTTCCTAACCAAATTAGCACGATCGTGTTATTTTGGCCACCTCGCGAGGCACGTTTGTGACAACTTTCACGACGCCAGTGACAATTAATTATCATGTAGAAACTACAGAAGTACCTACCATAAAAGTGATATAGACACTCAATTAAAATAAATCCTCCCTACCTGTTTTGTCTAGTTCTTAATCTCTCTCAGTCTCTCTCTCTCTCAAAAGATTCTTAAATTACTTCTTGAATTGGGGCTAACTTCACACAAGAATCCTAAAAATCTTACTATTATAATAAATGGAACTACTATTAGAAAAAGATATGTAGTTTAGAAAATATCATTATTCTTTGACGTCAGGGTGAGACTTTCATCAAAAATATCAAACCTAAATTATTTCGAAGACAGGGTAGGTACCTCAGAGTCAAATTTTTGTGTACTACTTTCACGCCTTGAAAGGATCAGGTCTACCTGCAAGTAACCCTGCTTAAGTAATCTCCGTAAGTACCTAAGTTATTTAAATGAAATATGGTATGTAGTTACCTAGATAGTTTAGAACCTAAAATAACATGTAATTAGGAAATTATTATTATTACACTTTATTATTATTATTCCTTGGTATGATTCACTCAAAACTCGGTATAAATAAACTGCAAAGTAAAAAATAAGTATTTATTTTTTATTTTTGCGAAACTAACCAAGGAGGCGTGCAATAAATTTTTGAAATTTGCCAAATAAAGTTCCATACGGGTGAAGCTTGGGGTGCAGCTAGTTAAAATCAATCTAAATTATTTTTCTTTTCTCTATAACTCTCTCTTACGATTCTGAAATGATCAAAAAACTAAATAAAACGTCTTAGTCCATTTTTGTGGGAATGGGGGGCTAAATTCACAGAAAAAAAACGTAGTTTGACATAAAACTTTTAACTTTATCTATTTTACCTATTTCTTTTCTCTTTATTTGCTTCTATTGGTACATAAATTATAAAAAAAAACTAAAATAAACGTTAGATTGGAGCGTACCTACTTCACATAAAAAAATATATAGTTTTTACACAAAACTAATTACTTCATTAATATTTTTTCTTTTATCTATATCTCTCTCTAACGATTACCTAACGATTAGGATTATCAAAAGATTTAATAATAGGGTTTAATTTCACAGAAGTGCAAGTTATGGTTCCAGGCCACTGACCTGTATCTATACAAGCGTAATAAGGAAGTTTCCGATTTTTTTATTTATATGTAAAAAAATAATACTATACTTGCAAAAAAGCCCACTGAATTTTTTTTTCAATTATCTTAATAAATGACGAAGTTATGATACTTTTCCCGTCCGCTCTAAAACTTCTCGGCGCGCGGCCGCTCAACAACGTCATGACGTCATAACTCCGCTCGAGTCTAGTAGTTTCTATGCGCGGTAACCTCAAACAAATCTAAAATACTAAATCAAGACGGAACGGATATTTATTACCGTTGTGGAATCTGTGCAGGACAACGTTTACATAGTTTTAATATGCCTAGCTTGTATTTTTTTTAAGATTTGGTTACCTATACCTACCATAAGAAAAAGTAGGTATAGTTATTATTTATTCTTATGCCTATACCTAGAGTTCAAAATCTTACCTACATATTTTTCAGTTATCAATGTTATCATCATACCCAGAATAAAGTAGGTGGTACCTATACCTACCTACGCGATATCTCTACAACGATCTGTTTGTTATACCTACCTAGATCAATTTATGTAGTTACCTACCTACCTTTGTGTAAATAAGGGTTATTTTCTTCGCCTTGATCGTCGAACATTGAAGAGATTTTGGGAATGAGCAGAAATCCAAAGAATAATCCAGTATCTTATGAACGTTCTAGACTTTCAAGCATAGGTAGGTAGGTATGCCAAGGTTCTCGAACGAATCGAAAGGAAGAACAGAGTCAAGTGGGAATGACAGAGATAGATATAACTTCCGGAAAACAGTGGAAATAAAAGACAAGGACGGCGTAGGTTAAATGTAAGGGATAGAGTTATTTCTAGGATTGCAACGAAAAATCTGTTTGGCAGTATACCGAATATTCGGCAAAAGTATACGGCCGGATTTTAGCGTCGAAACTTGTACAGGTGGTTAACTTTTCGAATACAGTATATGATTATGTACCTATTTCATGTACCTACCAATGACTACTTAAATTATTATGAGAGAAATTACCGTAGCTTTCTCGAGCAGATCTACAAAAAAGCTTATTTTTAAATCCTAACTTAATATTATAAATGTATGAATGTATGGATGTTTGTTCTTCTTTCACACAAAAACTACTAAATTGATCGAGCTGAAATTCGGAATAGAGTAGTTTTAGCCCTGGAATAACACGTAAGCTACTTTTCATCCTATAAATCAGTTCCCATGCAAATTGCAATAGAAATAGCCTTTAGACGTTTTCATAGCAAATACGCGTGCGAAGCCGCGGGCAGATGCTTGTAATCTATATAAATTAGAATAGAATAGAAAACACGTTATTATACTTAAACCTACCACACAAAGAAAGAAAAGAGAACATAAAAATACTACATACTAAGTCTACATATAAAGGGCGGTCTTATCGCTAGGTACTTAAATATAGAAATGGAAATTAAAAACTTATATAAACAGAATATAATAATATTATCTATCAATATTATATTTGTCATTATTCGATTGCAGTGTGTGTTGCAGTGCAGTTCTGGTTTGGAACACTGCAATCGAATAATGACAAAGTTATTTCATCATTACTTGATTATTATAATATTGATAGATAATATTTAATATTTTATATTCTGTTTATATAAGTTTTTATTTTCCTTTTCTATATTTAAGTACCTAGCGATAAGACCGCCCTTTATATGTAGACTTAGTATGTAGTATTTTTATGTTCTCTTTTCTTTCTTTGTGTGGTAGGTTTAAATATACTAAGTATATTTAAAAGTAAAAAATTACGTGTCACTAACTTATGATATACAATACTAACACGATATGGACCTAAATTTAATTTTTATGTTGTCCGAAATAAATTAATTTTAATTTTTAATTTAATTTAATAACTTATAATATACATAATTTAACTTGTTACATAAATTATGTTCAGAAAATCGATAATAAATCTATATTTAATAATTAAATATATAATAAATCGTATCTATACTTACGAAATAAATTAATATACTTTACATAGACACTCGCCCACACCACGTTCCATCATCCATGTACTAACTATGAGAAAAATAACGATGAAACACTCGAAACAGTCGAAAAGCGCTTTCCCCCCACCTGGGCCGTTGACCCGCGGGAACTTATGACGTCACAGGCCAAATGCCTACCGCTTATTTTCTAATTCGTTTTTGATTCAGTAAAAGTGGAATAACTTTGTCATTTTTCAAGTTATCAAAATAATTCTTGCACCATATTTATTGTAATATATATGCCCTAAAACTTACATAATTAGTTTTTATTTTTGTGAAATTGGAAACTTCCTTATTGTTTAGATACATACAGGTCATTGGTTCCAGGCAAATATAATATTGTATAAGCATTTTAGTAATCATAGACGTTTTATTTGTCAGTCATTGACTTAAATTGATAAAGAATTCATTGTCGTCAATGATTAGTTTGTGAATGATACGACTCGCGTATTTATGTTCTCTTTGCTAGACAGTTTCCTCGTAGAATTTATATTCTCTTTGGTTTCCACATTGTTTTCAATTTTGTATCTAATGTTTTGCGAGTTTATTTTTGTTATGATGATAATTTTATTAAGTTTTAGCATTTTAATGGTTTGTGGTCTGAAAACTATCACTAAAAGCTTGAATTCACAATACAACAATACAGTTAACTGATTAACAAATGCAATCCCTACTATATTTGTTGTTTTTATATTATTCTTCTACTGCAAAAAAACTGAAACTGGCTCCGAGTGACTCAAAGTTCGCAAACGAACCAACAAGGAACAGCAGTAGGTGTACTCAGTTATTCAATCTAACAACACAATTATACCTACGTTTTATTTTCATTATGTACCGTCTTACGCAAATACCTACTTATTTCAAATTCAAATTGAACCAAGAAACCAAAAATCGTAATTAGACAAAGAGAATAAATCCACTCTGTAGTTAGACTTGATGTTTGTTCTTTCCGAGGGAGTGGTACTTTATCCTGACCTTCAATAAGTTGTACGGTGAACAGTCAACTGCTCAGATAGAAATAATAATGATAATCCTGGGGAGGCCCTACGTCATATACCTACTGTGGGGTTGTTCGCACCTTGCTGACTCTCAGTACTTGCACAGGCAACCAAGTAGCCAAAATTGTACATGAACAACTTGCTCTTCCCCTCCTCCGGTCCTGCAATTCTGTATTATAATAAATACCTACACACCCGGCACCAGTCTCGAAAAAACTCTCTACACACTAAAGCTGGAGGCGGAGCGGAGGCGTAGGAGTGCCGGTTTTGCCTATGGCACCGCTCCGCCACCGCCTGCGGTGTGTGTGTAGTCTTTCATTAGACCCAATAAGATACAACTCGCACGCCTTCGCCTCCGCTCCGCCTCCGCTCCGCCTCCGCTCCGCCTCCGCTCCGCCTCCGCTCCGCCTCCGCTCCGCCTCCGCGCCGCCTCCGCTCCGCCTCCGCTCCGCCTCCGGCTTCTGTGTGTGGAGACCTCAATAGCCGTACCACGCTCTATTTGGACCGATCTATCATTAAAGATAGGACTATTCTTGCGAATAAACCTGATATTGTACTGACAGATCGGTTAGAAGGACGGGCGGTGAAGAAAGAAAAAAAACTATCGACAGGAAGTTGGATCAAGGACCAGGCAGTAGAGGCCCAGTAGTCGCCACGCGATTCTTCTGCACTCGGCACGTTTTGTCAGGAAGATCCTCTCTTTGCAACACTAGTCACCGGCTGCAGGAGCCTAGTTTCGCGGCCGGTGATCCACCGTTTTGATATAATATTTTATACTAGATGCGCCCCGCGGCTTCGCCTGCGATCCTGTTTTTTTTTTAGTACAAATTTATTTTATTTACCTTGCAGTATAGAGCTATTTATACCGAGTTTTGTTTTGAGTGAATCGAACCAAGGAAAGATTATTTTCCATACAAACTTTACCACCCTATTTAGCCCCCTCAGAGGTTAAAATTTCCAAATTTTAATAGCCTATGTCCTATTTTAGGTACTAAACTATCTACGTAACAAATTTCATCTAAATAACTTAAGTAGTTAAGGAGATTACTTATCACAAACATTCACACAGACTTTCCCTTAATAGTAAGATGAACTATATCTACTTCAACGTCACAACTGTCCCGTCAACGTTTTTATCATTCAAAGTTGGCTGAGTTGTTTTATTTCTATCGTTATTTTGTTTCGTTTTATTTTTATATTTCGTTGTTTTGTGTATCTCTTTGATGGATTGTAATGACTTCTTAATATTAATCCAATGGTTTATTTTCTGAGCAGTCGAACATTCTAGAGCTTTCGGGAATGTGCAAAAAGCTCTGGAAAGTTCTGGAATATACGAGATAAAATACAAAATGTCTATTACAGTAAACTTAAATTAATTAACAGAGGCTGGGTTTAGAACCCTATTTAAATAAAGAGAGAACACAGGTGGTGTTAGAGGATTCCGCTCTTACATAATTGTAATAAAAACATGCGTTACAATAATATTGGAAGGTGCATGGAAGGTGCATATTTGAAAGATTAAAATGAAAACATGTAATAATGCTTTACAAAAATTTGCTATCGTTTGATTGTGTAGTGTGTGCCTGTGTGTTTATGACGTGTGTGTATAAGTGTATGTATGTTTGTGTTTTGTGCATGAGAGTGTTTTTAGTTGTGTGTGTGTTGTGGCATGTGTGAGTATCTTACCTAGTGTGTTGAGTTGGTGTATATGTGACGAAGATCATTTGAGAACATTGTAGAAACTTCTGGAAGCCTATAGAACAATCTCTAAGTCTGTAAATCATTCTCGAAATCCATAAAATAATTCAGTTTCTTATGAACAGTGATCGGAATTACCTAGGTACTCAAAGCTCTAATGTTGAAGTAACACAGAGTTGTAATACCTCCTCTATACTTACCTCCTTCCTAATAGTCCAGTCATTTAAGCTTAAATTAGGTAAGAATCTCGGAATTCGAGATACCTAGCTGTAAGTTTGTAAATACTTGTATATTGGCACCCTCAAAGTTGTCTCACCACCTACATATGGTAGGGTGTGCGCAACTATTAAATTTCAAGGTCAAAGGTCACAAAAATCAGTTTTCTGCGCTTTTTTTGTAAATATCTCATTTCCCATGCGTTTTTTGCTATTGGTACTTATTATCAATATTGTAAAATATAAAATTCTCTACAAATTTTGATTTATTATTTTTTTATACGTGAACCGTTTTCGAGATAGAGGGCGGAAAACGCCCCGCAGCTACGCCCGCATGGAAATTTCAGAAATTTATTGAACGACTATAAATCCTAAATCCTCCGTTGTAGCGTGCATTCGTTGATAAGTAATTCGTAGTCGTATGCTTTCGGGGACGTGTAATTCGGTGTTCCGTTTTTCGGAGTAACGTAGCGCACTCGACGAAAAGGCCGAAAAACGCTTTCCGCCCTTCCTGCACCGTTGACCCGCGGGAAGTTGTGACGTCACAGGTCAAATGCCTCGCGCGTATTTCAAAATTCGTTTGGGATTCAGTAAAAGTGCAATAACTTTGTCATTTTCAAGTTATTAAAATAATTATTTCACCATATTATATTGTAATTTATATGCATTCAATTTATATAAGACAGTACAATATTATATAGTATATATCGTAAAGTTTTAATTTTTGTAAAATTGGAAAATTCCTTATTGCGTCAAACCAGATGCAGAGTTATTACACAAGAAGTTGAAGTATTTGTCAATTTGGTTGTCAATATTGTGTACAATACCAATGTGTAGCGAAAAATTTAAGTTTTGGATTGCCTTCCTTGTAATTTTTAGTATTGTCGTTCTTTGCTTCGGGATATTCTTTCTTTCCTATTATTTCGGGCTGAAAACATCTGGGTACTGATCAATCTTCATCGCATATGATAAACAAGAACACCAGCCATGGCTCATTACAAAGGGGCTGCATCGGAAGCTGGCAGAGCCATGCACCTGATGAAGAAAAGAGAAAAAGCTCAGCAGGAAATAGAACTACGAAAGAAAAAGATTGAGGAAGATCTCAAAATCGATAACATTGAAAACAAATTCGCTACACATTATGATGCGGTGGAACAACAACTCAAGAGCTCCACCATTGGATTGGTGACTCTTGATGAGATGAAAGCAAAACAGGAACATATAGTACGAGAGAGAGAGAAGAAACTGGCGCAGAAAAAAGCAGAAAAAGAGAAAGAGAAACTAAAAGAAATAGAAGCCAAACTAGCCCAGAAAAACAAACAAAAGAGACAGGTACTTTTAATATTATTATCTAAAAGAAAAACAGATAATGACCTATGTAGTAGACGTGCGCGCCGATATCAAATTTGCCGGCGGCGGCGCGCCGACCCCCCTTTTTTTTTTTTGCCGAGCCGCTTTTTTTTTCCTTTTTTTAAAGTAGGTACCGTAAAACGGGGTAAATAGATACTCCAGATTGAATAGAAATGAACGAAATCCTGGCTGGCTAGTAGCAGCGGATGTCCTCTTAATCTTTCAACTGAACTTTCAACTGTGTGAGTCGATCTGACTTCTGCAAAAAGATGTTGCTCCAGTATTTCGTCTATTTCTTTCTATTCACGATTAAGACTTTTATAACAGAAATCCAAGCAACAACATGTTAACCCAGCATAGTTAACACACTGCCAGGGGGTTGGCGTAGAAGTGTTGATAGATGGCAGACACAATGATAAATGCTACCAAAATCATCATCGATCTGTTGTGGTGATTCTGATTATTTATCGGAGGATATGGCACCATAGACCACATTCACACAGTGAGGCAGATTATACATAAGTCCGAAGCCTAAAATCAGCCTGTCTCGCTTTTGTTGACTATGAGAAGGCGTTTGACTGAGTCGAAACTTGAGCTGTTCTGGAATCCATACAGTGATGCCAACTAGACTATCGTTACATCATCGAGGTGCTGAGATGTCCCTCCGAAGCCGCTACTATGAGTGTCCAAGTACAGGGACAACAGTCTAAACCCATCCAATTGCGCAGAGGAGTGAGAAGGGGATGTCATATCCCCGAAACTGTTCACAAGCGCATTGGAAGATATGTTCAAGACCGTGAAACGTTGAGGGACGAGGGCATCAAGTTCTGCAAAAAACAGCAAACTGGAAAGAGGTCCAAAGTCTCGGATGAGACTCCGGGGCTGATGACAAGACGACGGGAAACCACCCAAGCAACTTCGTCAGAAAGGTCAAACCTGAACAAGCGAATTGCGAAGATGGTACGGCGTGACTTTCGGAGCTTCAACACAAGCATCATTGAAGAGGGAATAGGTCAAAACCGAGGGTCCAAAGTATTTACTCAACGGCAGCTTGGCAGGAGCCACCTGACGAAGATTAAAACGTACGACGGGAGGATCGTATTGTCGAAACCGGAGATCTCGGCCGAGATAGGGGATTTTTATGGCCGTCTGTACACTGTACATGCCCCTCGTTCCCGACGAGACGACCATGATTCCAGAGCCGCCCGGAGAACTCCTATCCTAAGGCTTGGAGCGGGAGTTTGGTGGAGCTCTTTTTTAAGAAGGGTGATAAAACTCTCCTTAAAAATTACAGAACCATCACACTCCTGAGCCACATCTATAACCTGTTTTCACAAATGGTCATGAATCGTCTCGCCAAGAGACTTGACGAGATATAGCCAGCGGAGCAGGCCGGGTTCTGTGGCGGCAGAGGATATGGCATCACAGACCACATTCACACAGTTTGGCAGAATATACAGAAGTCTGAAGAGTATAATCAGCCCTTGTGTCAGTCTTTATGGACTATGAGAAAGCCTTTGAATCCGTCGAAACTTGGGCGGTTCTGGAATACTTACAGCGATGCCAAGTCTACTATCGTTTTATCGAAGTGCTGAGATGTCTTTACGAAGCCGCCACTATGAGTGTCCAAGTACAGGACCAGCAGTCTAAACCAATCCAATTGCGCATTGAGTGAGACAGGGGGATGTCATATCCCCAAAACTGTGCACGAGCTCATTGGAAGATATACAAAATTATGTAAATAAGACGCTTCACTGGAAAAGTAAGGGTATTAACATGAACGGCGATTACATCTCGCGCATGCGATTTGCTGATGACATAGTTGTAATGGCGGAGTCGCTAGAGGAGCTGAACCACATGCTGGACGGCCTAGCCTCATCCTTGAAATTGTTTCCGAGTACACTTACCTTGGGCAAATTGTGCAGTAAGGTAAAAACAATTTTGAAAAAGAGGTTAAGAGGAGGATCCAGCTGGGCTGGGCAGCGTTTAGGAAACTACGTCAAGTCTTCTCGTCATCCATACCGCAATGTTTGAAAACGAAAGTTTTACCGTTATGACCTACGGAGCTGAGACGTGGACACTCACGTTAAGGCAGGTCCACCAGTTCAAACTGTCCAAAGTCACTCAGCGAGCTATGGAAGGAGCTATGCTCGAGGTTTTTCTGAAGGATAGGATTCGTAATGAATACATCCGACAGAGAACCACAGCTATCGACATAGCTCAAAGAATTAGCAAGCCAATGAAGTGGCACTGGATTGGACGTATCTCTCGAAGAACCGACAACCGTTGGTTGGGTAAACGTGTTCTTGAGAAAAGACCGCGACTTGGAAAACGTAGTCTAGGACGCCTTCCGGCCAGGTGGGATGACGTATACGAAAGACTGCTAGCAGATACTGAATGCAACAAGCTGACTGAAGACAGGGCGCAAATGGCGCTCATTAGGGGAGGCCTAGCCTATTTCCAGCAGTTGTTTGATTTTGATGGAGTTTATATTTACGGCCATCATGAACTTCCAAATTCAACTTCAATGACTATCAAAACAACAGCCGGGGTACGGAGAGAGAGGATTACCTCTACCCTCTCGCCGCACCACTGCTGACGCCGCCGCCCGCTCGCGCGGATCCGCGGCTAGTCGGCGCGCCGACTTGTAAACCCGGCGGCGGCGGCGCGTGAAAACGGCGGCGCGGCGTGGCGGCGCCGGCGCCGGCGCGGCGCGCACGTCTACTATGTAGTATTTCAAACACGTCCCATTAAAGTGGCCAAATGGTTTTAATATCTGACATTTAAAGTTTCATCAAGTTTTAAGTTAAATGCATGAAAGTAAAATAAGAAACTGCCATATATAGAATCAGACAAAACTTAGTGAACAGACAAAACAAACATAATGAAAACAAAGTTATAGTAGGTAAATATAATAAAATGTACATCATTAATATTATATACTAGATGCCCCGCGGCTTCACCCGTAAACCAGAGTTTTTTGTACACATTCCAGAAATTTATTACACAACCCCTAGGAGCTATTTCGTAAAAATAAAAAATTTGTGTTCAATTATTTATTTCATAATATTTTCCAATAATTAAAAATTATTTTCCATACAAAAAAATAGGTTAATATTTCCAAATTTTAATAGCCTATGCTAGGGAATAGCGGTATTGGACGTTTGACAATACCGGTAATTTTTCGGTATCAATATTTTTAAAACCGGGATCCCGGTATTTCGGTAATTTTTCGATATTTTACTATAAATATTAAAATAGTTGGAAAAATATTTTCTTCTGTGTGTTTTATGGTTTCAGACTGAATAACTATATCTTAATTGTAATAAAAAAGTGTTCTTAAAAAAAGCAATAGGTAGGTACTTTTAAATCAACTTGAACTTTTATTAGGAATTTTTGGTACTTAGGTACTACTTTACAGTATTTCTTTAATTTAAACATACATAACAATCAAATATTTATCACAACAAAAAACAACTACAAACTTTATTAAACATTTATAACTAGAAGGTTTTTACACACCAATGAAACAAAATAATCACGATGAAAACAAACAGATAACAAAAAATTTAGAACTCTTAAACATCTCTTAAATATTCCTAATAACAAATTAATAATGATTCGAAATAATCAACATTTAGAACTCCAAAGATCTTTTCTGACATAATTATAATTACCTTTTTAAATTAACCACTATACCGACGAACTGCCAGACATCTGTCAAGAGGAAATCGTGTTATCTTTGAGGCAGCTTAAAAATGGAAATTCCCCCGTTGAGGACGGTATTACTTCAGAGCTTCTGAAGGCAGGTGGAGCCTCCGTTATACAGGAGCTACAACACCTCTTCAATACCGTCCTCCACAGTGGGAGAACTCCTAAGGCGTAGAGCGGGAGTTTGGTGGTGCGGCTTTTTTATATTTCTCGTACTTCATGGTTGGATGGAACTGAAAATAGGAAAGGTATACATATTTGAAAGTCTATCTCTAATAATCTCCATTCTATTTTATATTGAAGACTTTTAAATAAGAAAGTAATCCACAAGACCACAAGATAAGTAATAACTTTAAAATAAAAAAAGAATCATCAAAGGCGTTTCACCTAGAGAAAAATTCGGAGGTAACATACAAAAAAACTAACATAAATACAGTAGAATAGAGATCCATCTACATTTTGGTTTGAATTCACTCATATTATGTCTATTGACATCCATTAGTATTTTAGTATAATAGTTATTTATTTGCTCTTGACAATAAGACGTGCAATATGAAACTTCGGATACGGTAAATTGTTTGAGAATTTAATAAATGAAATGATATGAAATATTACTTACCGTTTATCATTTCGGTGATTGTTTTTCATCTCCAAAACCAAACCAACAACACAAACTGTTTTTGAACTTCTTGTCACTGCGAAATGCTACGATACACTGATTACCGTTTGAACCTTGTACTCGTGCGTAGTAACAATAACAATTGATATAGAACGCCTACCGAGCGAGAGCGCACTATGCAATTTGCAATTGAAAATGTGCCTGACAAAGAAAGACGCACGGGTCTGACGGATTTTTTTCCAAGAAATTACAGGTACTTAAAATACTTTTTTTTGCACTTGCACGTGCATTCGTCATTAATTTCTCCAGTCAGTTTTGAGCTTTATGCATGCAGAAATAATGTCCCTGACGCTATGCTCGCTATTAGCTAGGTGGCTTGCTCAAAGCCACCCGCGTCCGTATTTCTGCTTGCTCTTACACATTGACTAATTTACAGCTTTTTTTGCACTTGCACGTGCATTCGTCGCTAATTTCTCCAGTCAGTTTTGAGCTTTATGCATGCAGAAATAATGTCCCTGACGCTATGCACGCTATTAGCTAGGTGGCTTGCTCAAAGCCACCCGCATCCGTCTATCTGCTTTCTGGTACACTTTGACTAATTTACAGTTTAAAAATATCTATTTATACATATTTTAAAACTTTTATAAAAGTAAAAATAAATCAAAAAACAATCTAACACTATCCTACGGGCATTTGTTCGTTTGTTTATTTAGAAGTCGGTTTGTGACCACGGTGAAGCGAAAACGTAGAGTGTCCATCTATTTTACAATCATTATAAATTTAAAATAAGTTGTTTATGTAATCCAGAGCCGTCTTATGAGTTTTTTCATTTAGTTTTACGTTTAATTCAAAATACCGAATTACCGGTATTAGCAATTTCAATACCGGTATTACGAAGTGCCTTAAATAGCTCGGTATTACCGGTTTTTCGGTAATACCGAATACCGGTGTCCATTCCCTACCTATGTCTTAATCAAGGTCCTAAAGTATCTAAGTACCAAATTTGATCTAAATAACTTAATTAATTAGTTAATTACAGAGTTTACTTATAACAAACATTCACACAGACTTTCCCATTTATTATAATAGTAAGATAAGACTTATAAATTTGATTTTCTTAGTGCAGGTCTTGCTAGGTGAAGTTATTAAAAAAAATTTTTTTTTCCTAAAACTAAATTATCTTATTGCAGATCCAAGCCTTATCATTTGATATGAATAATGAAGAGGAAGAAGATGATGAAGAAGAAACCGGCTCAAGTGATGATAAGCCTGAAACTAGCTGGCGTAACAAAGAGGAACCTGTATGAAAACTTTGTTTTATAACTAGCTTCTGCTCGTATGTGATAGTGTCCAGGAAGGAGAGGCATGGAACAACTTGTGGTAAACTGCATGGCCACAGAGGAACCCAGACAAAAGATGAGACATGGAATGAAGTTGTCTATCACCTTAAGTCCGGCTTCAGTTCTTCAAGAAGCTGGTTTGGTTAGGCATGGGATCTATGCACAAAACACTCCCATGTGAGATGTGTAGATCACAGTTTCCCACTTACAATTTGAATAAACTTTGCTTATATAATACTTGCATGGAACTGTGTCATTCGGGGATAAGGGGATGTACCCATACTAGGGGACATCGTCTATTACCCCCCTTGATGACTACCCGTAGTATATACCAGGACAACCCCTCCCCCTCTAGATTTCACTAATTAATCATAAACGTATAAAATAATACAAGAACTTGAAAAAAAAATTGCTTTAATAAGTATACAGTCTATGTATATTATAATTTTTTATTTATATTTCGTTATTTACTAAAAGCACGAGATTTCCCTAGACAATATTGACAACGTGACAAAAACCTTAAACCTCCCACCACCCCTGTGATCAAGCATGGTATTTTGAAGACCCCTCACTTTTTTTTCTTTCCAGTAAATAATTTTTTGTTTTGACTATCCTGTTCTGTGCCCAGCCATCATATCTTCATGGCAGAAAAAAATTAAAACCACATATTTTTATGTTAAAGTAATTAATTAATAATAATTAAATAATATCGTAAATATTCCTGAGTGGGAGGCTCTCACACTATAATATAATATCATTGTGCAATTGGAATGTTGGACGGATATGGACACTTTAATTTATTTTTGTACCTATTTTTAATTAATGTTGTCCGAAATAAACAAATTGAATTGACAGAGCATCATCTAGCCCTCAGCTTAGCAGAACTTCTGATACTAGATTAATCATATACTGCAAGCCAAAAGCCAGCCTAACTTTTTGAAATACTGTTGAGTTTTAACTCTGACCATGTTTAATCAATTTGTTTTTTAGATTCTCAAGAAAATCCGTAAAAATCCTGACGTAGACACATCATTCCTGCCAGACAGAGAGCGAGAGGAAGCCGACCTGAAGCTCCGTGAAGAACTCCGTCTAGAGTGGGTGATGACACAGGCCAGCCTCAAGGATGAACCCATTACAGTTACATTCAGCTACTGGGATGGATCTGGACATAGGCGGAATGTTACTTTGAAGAAAGGTTAGGAAATATTTATTTCCATACTAGACATTTGTCTAGTACTAGCTACCCGCCCCGGCTTCGCACGGTTTTATTATACAAACCTTCCTCTTGAATCACTTTATCTATTAAAAAAACCGCATCAAAATACGTTGCGTAGTTTTAAAGATTTAAGCAGTCAAAGGGACATAAAGACATAGGGACAGAGAAAGCGACTTTGTTTTATGCTATGTAGTGATGTATGTATGCCCTCCGGCTAGGTGGGATGACGATCTGCGAAAGACAGCTGGCAGATGCTGGATGCGTCAAGCTGAAGACAGGGCGCTATGGCGCTCATTAGGGGAGGCCTATGTCCAGTAGTGGACTAAGGCTGATGAGGATGATGATAATGACTAGACATTTTACCACAGTCTCATTTGCAAGAAAGAACAGCTTGTGTTATTAATGTTATTACGAGTATATTATGACTTGTATCTGCCTGCGGATTGGGCCGGAATTTTGAATGTACATAGTTCTAGCCCTGAAATAACACAAAGGCATAAGAATAAATAATAACTCTTATTCTTATGACAAAGGCTACTTTTCATCCCATAAATCAGTTCCCATGGGATATAAATAACCTAAAGACGTTTTCATAAAAACAACGCATGCGAAGCCGCGCGCAGATGATGGTTTATAATAATTTCATAGAAGACACGTTACTTATTAAATTAAAAGGAATTCAGTCTATTTATATTTTATTGAGACAAGAGTAGATACTCTCCCTATAGATATAGGTATATTAAGAGATATTGAAACTTTTTGGTTCCAGGTAATTCCATCTACCAATTCCTGCAGAGATGCCTCGACACACTCAGGACAGACTTCAGCGAGTTGAAAACGGTCACAGCAGACCAACTAATGTATGTGAAGGAAGATCTTATACTACCCCACCATTACACATTCTACGATTTCATTGTTACCAAGGTAAGTCTGTATCAGGGTTGTTGTGAATATCAGCATCAGCATCCAATGATGATCAGCATTGATTTAAACATCAGCATCCGCATTGATCAATGCTGATGCTCGAGTCGCTCGCGAACTGTATTATTAATAAATCATGAGAACCTCTGATATATGAAGAGACAGACAGAGAGAGGAGGCTTAGTAACAGGGTCCAGAAAAACAGTTTTTTTCTAGATTCAGTGAACAAAGGGCAACCGTTAGAGTAAACGTGTTCATGAGTGGAGACCGCGACCCGGCAAACGTAGTATAGGCCTGGTGGAATGACGATCTGTGAAAGACTGCTGGCAGATGCTGGATGCGGCAAGCTGAAGACAGGGCGCTATGGCGCTCATAAGGGCAGGCCTATCTTCAAGTGGTCAATAGACTGCCTCATAGATATAGCCTGATGATGATGATGACTCAAAGGTGTTGTGCTGTGCTGTGCCCTGTGCTACCCTTTATGTACTGAACTCTCAAAAAACCATAACCAGACTCGGTTTCGATTGGAAGAACCACCTGGTCTACATTAAGTTAGTGTGGAACACTCAGTTTGCGAGCCCAACACGCACTTGGCTGATTTTGGCCAAGTGCGTGTCGGGCTCGCAAACTTGACACATCAGCATCCGCTGATGTGTCAAAAAATGGCATCAGCAACAACCCCTGGTCTGTATGACCAGCGCAGGGATAGTTGTCAACCGTAGAATTATAGGCGTTCCTGAAAACCCTGAATGGCGTTTTCTCAGGCGGTTGTGGCTTAGATTCCCGGCTCGGGATAAATGTTGGTACAATCTGCAAATGTTTGTTTACGGAGTTCTGCGTGTTTTTAAAAAAAAGCTTTCTATGCAATATAATCTAATAACTTTATTTTATCTCAACCCAAATTTGCGCTGGATGATTATGTGTGCATTGTCCAGCTTTATTTATTTAGTAACTAGACTAGCGACCCGCCCCGGCTTCGCACGGTTTTATTATACGTAAAAATCTTCCTCTTGAATCACTCTATCTATTAAAAAAAACGCATCAAAATCCGTTGCGTAGTTTTAAAGATTTAAGCGTTCAAAGGGACATAATGACATAGGGACAGAGAAAGCGACTTTATTTTATACTATGTAGTGATTAAACAAAACTGTGATTTGCTAAAATATCAAATAGCTTAGGAATGGGTTTGCTCCAACTCGAAAAATAACAACCTCACAAGGTAAAAATACAAGTGCATAATCACTTTATTTCCTAGATTTACTATCATAATTACAATTTTCGGACGTGTCCAAAAGTCCTTTGAAGTCTAAAGGAAATAAAAACACTGTGTTTGAGTTAGTTTGATTTATTTAGCCAGTGTTTAATTATAAGTAAACTCAATAAACATAAGTAAACTCGAGGCAGATACTTAGCTAAAAGCTTGGCATCGCATGATACAAGGTTACTACGTTGCAACTCGCTTTAAATGCGCTCGTTAAAATAAATAAAGCTTTGATTACACAGTTTAATGCAACTGCTGACAAAAAGTCAAATGCCATTAAGATCTTTAAAAGGCTGATATCCTTCAAAAATAAATTGTTGCTGGCATTTTATAAGGAAACCATTAAAGTTGTTAAAAGCTTCCTTACGGAGTTGAGTTTGAATTGTTTTTATATACAGGTGTTGCATATTTTATGGAGTTTAAGAGAGGTCTCGGCAATAAATAATAATAAGAGGTTAATTACATTCTCATTATCACTACATAGTTAAAATAAAGTCGCTTTCTCTGTCCCTATGTATGCTTAAATCTTTAAAACTACGCAACGGATTTTGATGCGGTTTTTTTTTAATAGATAGAGTGATTCAAGTGGAAGGTTCATACGAATAATAAAACGGTGCGAAGCCGGGGCGGGTCGCTAGTTATAATTTTTTTTTTTTTATCAACAATAGACTTTCGTTTGACCACAATCTCACCTGATGGTAAGTGGCGACGTGGCCGAAGATGTATCACAAAAGTCTAGAAGACACCTATTCACTCTCGTCTTGAAGAGACTCGGGTTGTAGTTGTCCGGGAAAACTGAAGCAGGCAAGGCATTCCATTCCTTGTTGGACAATTCAAACAGCATTATCTAGCCCCAAGCTAATCACAGCTTGTGCTATGGGTATCAATCAATGTAATGCTAAGTTATCGACATAGCTCAAATAATGAGCAAGCTGAAGTGGCAGTGGGCCGGCCATATCACTCGAAGAACCGACAAGCGTTAGAGTAAAAAAAGAAAAGTGTTCTTGAGTGGAGACCGCGACTCGACAAACGTAGTGTAGGACGCCCTCCGGCCAGTTGGGATGACGATCTGCGAAAGACTGCTGGCAGATGCTGGATGTGTCAAGCTGAAGACATGGCGCTATGGCGCTCATTAGGGGAGGCCTATGTCCAGCAGTGGACTAATATTGGTTAATAATGATGAATTTAATGCTACAAAATATAGAATATCTAATCTTATCAATCTTATTCTCTCAATTAATTTTAGGCGAGGGGCAAAAGCGGTCCTCTGTTTCAATTCGACGTGTCGGATGACATCAGACTTGTTAATGATGCCTCGCAGGAGAAACAAGATTCACATGCTGGAAAAGTACTTCTAAGGTAAAATTTAGGGCTAGATATATACCAGGGCTAGAACCACGTTTATTAAAAACTATTTGCGCCCTGCGCCTTCGCCTGCATGGAAATTTAATTGTAAAATTTCAGAAATTTGTTGCACGCCTCCTAGGGGAAGTTTCGTAAAAATAAAAAATTCGTGTTTAATTGTTTACTTTGTACTTTATTTATACCGAGTTTTGAGTAAATTGAACCAAGGGAAAATAATTTTCAATACAAAATTTACCACCCTATTTAACCCCTTCAGAGATTAAAATTTCCAAATTTTAATAGCCTATGTCCTATTCTAGGTCCTAAACTATCTACGTATCAAATTTCACCTAAATAACTTAAGTAGTTACGGAGATTACCTATAACAAACATTCACGCAGACTTTCCCATTTATTATAATAGTAAGAAGTAAGATTTCAGCCCGATCTATTCAGTAGTTTTTGCGTAAAAAGATAAACAAAAATCCATACAAACTTTCGCTCTTTAATATTAGCATGGATAATAATTCGTCCATGATATTAGCAAGGATAGTATAAGATTTAATACTTAAACATACCTCAATAACAAATCGTTCATTTAATGCAAAACGGCCACATTTAAAAAAAACTCGAAAATGGTTTTATTGAAAAATTGGAACCTTAAACAACATATCTTTACATTTTGCTGAAGACACCCATCATTTTAGCTCATTTTGATGCAATTTTGATCAACCGCCTTGACTCCAATATTTTGGAATGCAGCCGTATGGAATTTAAATTTTTAGTAGGTATGTACATTCAGAATTATGAATTCAACAGGGCCATATTTTGAAAAACGTACATTTATATTCCAATATTGTAGTTTGTAATTTTTATCAAGTTGGGTGATAGCTATAAAGGGGCAATTATTTTAAAAGATAGAGCAAAAAATTACGAAAACAAAGATGTATTAACACCATAATATTAAAAAAGAAAAACATTAACTTTTTCAAAAAATCATGTTCTATATTTTGTTTTGGCTCTCCTGAATGTGGCCCTTTTGCATTCAATGAGCGAAATTATGTTTCATGTAGCTTCAATTAACAAAAACTATTTTTATTTTCAGATCATGGTACGAGAGGAATAAGCACATATTCCCTGCTTGTAGATGGGAACCCTATGACCCCACCAAGACCTATTCCAAATACACTATCAAAGGAAAGTGAATATTATATTAGGAAAATAAAGGAAGGAAATTTTGTAAAAAATAATAAAACACTAGTTACTTCGAGGTAAATATTGTATTAAAATAAATTATTGAAATGGAAGAATTTTATTGCATTATTCGTATCTATCTTAGCTGTTACAACTGACAATTTTTTCCATCTGCAACCATCTTTGGTCCTCTAAGTTGCTCAAAAACGTTTTCTTTTTATCGCTTAGCGATTCACGCTCTGTTTGGCGTGGGGCATATCTTTGGAAATGGATTATTGCGCTCAGAAGGTTCCAAATCGAAAATTCCGGCCATAAGACATCAGTGAAGTACAAGACTGTCTTTGATACCTGAAAAAAAGTAATATATTTCAAAGTACTAATACTGTTTCAAGTACCTACGTACTTACATGGTTGTAATAATTATTGGAATTAGATGATGACCACTGATATATAAAAAACTGCTACATACGGGCATAATCGAATAATACCGAGATTATCGAGCGTGAAATTTTAATTCATTTGTTCATTTTTGTAAATGCCTACTTCAAAAGTTTTAATTATTACCTACATTAATTATTTACTTAATAAATAATGCTGGACAACCCACAGCATGATCTAGCCCCAAGCTAAGCGGATTTGGTGTTATGGGTACTAGACAACTGATATACCTACCTTTACATAGATTTTCATTATACCTCTACACAAACAATTTCATTTCACATTATCTCAAACTTTAAAAATGTCAGAGGGAAACATGCATATTATATTTTAAGGCCATTTAAACAAGGTTTTTTGAATGCCGAGTTCATTCAACAAAGGTCAGTGAAGTAAACATACCTGCCACAGCATAAAATCCGAAAGTCTGACCTCTCCTGAGGTTCTTACTAAAAGTTCCGCCTCTCCAAGCTCCAGAGTATGGGTCACCAGTTCTTCGTCAATATCCTCTGCGACTAACTCTTTGTTGTTTACAGCATTGACGAGATGCGACGCAGCTCTGCTTATTTCGTCTCTACCTTCAAATAAATAATTTTTTACAATCATTACCTATGTGATGTAAAATTTTATACGGAATGCTCACAGTAATAGGTGCTTTGTTCATATAAAACTAGATGCGCAGTTTTTTTTTCATACAAAATTCAGAAATTTATACCCCTTCATAGGATAATTATTCAAAAAATTATTATGTGTTATTCTAGGTCATAAATTATCTACATACTTACCAAATTTCATTTATATAACTAGATAACCTACCTATAACAAACATTTACACAGACTTTCTCATCACTACAAAAAAAACTATAGGGACAGAAAAAACGACGTTATTTTATACTATGTAACTAGCGACCCGCCCCGGCTTCGCACGGTTTTATTATACGTATAAACCTTCCTCTTGTGTATCTCATCTCAATGTATACGCTTCTACAACAAAACTCCAAGTGAGTTGCAAAAATTATCAGTAAATAAATTCAAACAAATTATCAAAACTATTCTTTGTAAAAAGGCTTACTATAAAATATCTGATTATTTAGATGATAAAAAAGCTTGGGACGAGTTTTGCTCCAACTCTAAAACTAACAACCTAACAAGGTAAAGGTTTCTTGTTCGCTTCTTTACTTTACCTAAATAGACCGAAGTGAACAATAATCAAAGTGAGCACTTTATTTCATAATTTCAATTATTTTTTAACATGTATTTTATGACGTGTCCAAATGTCCTGTAAGGTCTTAAGGAAATAAAGCACTTTGAATTTTGTATTTTGAATTTTTGAATTTCTTGAATCACTCTATCTATTAAAAAAAACCGCATCAAAATCCGTTGCGTAGTTTTAAAGATTTAAGCGTTCAAAGGGACATAATGACATAGGGACAGAGAAAGCGACTTTATTTTATACTATGTAGTGACTAGCGACCCGCCCCGGCTTCGCACGGTTTTATTATACCTTCCTCTTGAATCACTCTATCTATTAAAAAAAACCGCATCAAAATCCGTTGCGTAGTTTTAAAGATTTAAGCGTTCAAAGGGACATAATGACATAGGGACAGAGAAAGCGACTTTATTTTATACTATGTAGTGATAATGATAAAACCGTTCGAAGCCGGGGCGGGTCGCTAGTTTATTATAATAGTAAGAAGTACCTAAGATATAACTAATAAATTAATTTCAATAAAAGAAAAGTGGCAAGTGGCTTACCAGACAATACTGCCATAACCAAGATGTCAAATCTTATCTAAAATCATTACCTGTATAAGCATAAGCAATGTTCAGTCTCAACTTGTCATTTTTTCGTGTAGCGAGCATGACACGAGAAAGCAAGGCCTGTAGGTCATCTGGTAGCAGTGATAACCGGCCAGCCACATGGATTCTGATGCCCCATTCGTTTATTTGATCTCTGGAATATCAAAGGTCACTGACATCATTTACTTAATTCCAACCTTAGAAAATTCAGTCCTTAAATTTTCTGGAAAATTTTATGGTCTTAATTCTTACGAATATTATAAACGCGAAAGTTTGTATGGATGTTTGATACTCTTTCATGCAAAAGCTACTGAATGGAAAGGGCTCAAATTTTGAATAGACGTTGTTAAAGCCTCTGAATAAAACAAACTACCTACTTATCATCCCATAATTCAGTTACCATGGGATAGAAATAGCCTTGAAACATTTTCATAGAAACAACGCGTGTGAAGTCGCGGACAGATAAATATTTTAACCTGGAGATGGCGTGCATTCATTACATAATAAATAATAAAAAAACAATTTTTAAATTTAGTAGCTGGTATCAAGCTTCTGCCGGAAATCATAGCCTCTGAAATCAACAACTAGCACCTTGTATACACAGACACATAGTGGCTACACATGTTTAGCGGAAACCTGTATTGAGACTGATTTGGACTTCTTTTTTTTTTTTGGAAAAGATAAAAAGCAATAATTAAAGATAAAAGCTGAGGATTGTTGTTTAAATTTTTTGGAAGATCTTTAAAATGAATTAGTATTAAGTTAGATGCCTTACAATTCATTTAAAAGCCTCTGAAACTTCTCTCGAGCTAATGACATCAGGGTATCAACTTCTTCTTGACTCCTTTTAAAGTTTTCAATGCTGAATGCATAAACTGTCACTTCAGGAATACCGAGATCTAGGCACCACTGGAAAAAGACAATTTATTAAACCAGTAACATACATACGTATTTCATTCAAATCATGAAATATTTAAAAAAGTAAGTTTAGTAAGTACCTCCTAAGTGATAAAATAATGATGTGTTTGTAATTTTAAGTCCGCCAGTGTCATGGGGTCCCTTCAGACTGGTATTCTACGTCTACATTGTTTACAAAAGTCTGTAGTTAGCTCAAATGTTTCAATTAAATAGATATATAACATAGTTTAAATTTGTTACTTTTAAAAGGCTTATGAGTAATGAATATGTGATAAAAATAGTTACCTACAGAGAATTATATTCGACTAGATATCTAAGACACAATTTGAGTTCCAAGGATAAATTTTTGTATCTTATTTAGGTTTTTTATTTATATAATAAATAAATAAATAATTCAGGACAGTCCACACAGCATCATCTAGCCACAAGCTAATCAGAGCTTGTGTTATGGGTACTAGATGACTGATATATACCTTCAATGTCTCCGACAGTTTTTCAAATCCCTTGTTATGACCTTCACTGGTTTTAACACTGTTTTTCCTCGCAAATCTACGGTTACCGTCCATAATCAGTGCTAGGTGTTGAGGTACTCTGCCCGTTTTCACAACCTTTATACAAAGTAGTTGGAAAAAGGATACACAGTTCTCTTTTACCCAAGACATTTCAAGAAAAACAGGACACGTCTGTCTTTGATTACTTTCAATTTAAAATAAGTATTTTCCGCAATCAGTTGTTCTCCTTCACTTTTAGGACCTTTCCACAATGTTAGTACCTACTTCGTCTCGCACGCACTATTAAGTAAAACATCGAGCACAAAAACAGGTAGGAAGGCGAGTTTTATCTCAGCAGTCAAGAAATTTATAGAACTTTGAAGGTTGAAGACTACTTCACCGAAACACGCACTAAGTATTCATTTATTATTATCAGTATCACAGAATGAGGTAGTAATATAAAAATATATTGTTTGGTTTGCGATTTCGGATCTCGTAGAATAGGTTAATTTAAAGTTTATGAGTACATATGTAATACCGTTCTGTGTTTTGGATTACGTGTAATGATGTGTGTGTATAAATTTTGATCAAAAAGGTCAGCGGCCACTAACTGAAGTCGTGCCAGTAGCGGCCGAATGGGTGAACGGACAATATAAAAAAAACATCTTTTATGATTAAGAATCTTACTATTATATTAAATGGAAAAGTGTGAATCTTTGTTAAAGGTAAGTAAGTACTTAACCCCTAGGGCGTGTGCAATAAATTTCTCAAAAATGTATGAAAGTAGAAACTCTGGTGCGCGGGCGATGCCACGGGGTGCATCTCGTCATACATACATCACATTAGATTTTATGAGTATTTTATTTACTCCCATATGATGAATGCCAATGAGGCGCTTATCATGGGATGGCCTGCGTCCAGCAGTGGACCAGTAAAGGTTGTAGATGAGATTTTATGAGTGTCTAAATCATAATCGTAATCAATAATCATAATTTTTGATGGATGAACACTCATGTAATGTTATGATCCTATTAGGTGATCTGTTGGTTTAAGAAGTAGAGGGTTTTGTTTGGTTTTTCATCATTGCAGACTGTACGTTCTCTGTAGACGTGTACCTTTATTTTCTTGATGCATGTGATTGTGACTTATGATTGACATTTTGACATTTGTGTGATGGTACCAACCTTACGAAATTAACTTTGGTTGGGTGGTTGGGCTACACTGACCTCTATATATACAAGTACTTGTATAGATACAGGTCAGTGTTGGGCTACCAACTACGAAATCAAATGTTTCGCGTCGCGGCTGGTTTTTTTTTAACTCGTATTAGCCTTACCTACATATCATTCTCACTTTTCAGATCATGGTTCTGTGTTTGTTTTACAGGTTTGTTTGAGTGATTAATAATCAGACAAAGAAAGAGATAGGTAGTACAAAACTATGATTAGGAATCATGTGACAAATAACTTTGTAGGTATATTATGTTTGTTTGTAAATCTTTGTCTAGGTTACATGAACTGTCGGAATCTCATATTTTGATTTCTCATAAATCCACTCATATTACTGATGTAACCACGCCTCCATCCCATGACTATGAAATTTCCACAAACCAGACACACAAGCTCAAAAGTGGCAAACCACGCGCATGTTGCCATCAACAGCAAGTAGCAATAAAGAATCTTGAATCTTGAAAAAAAAAAAAAAACAAAGTCAAGTCAAGCACAAATAAAATAGTTGGAGTCAAGCAAGCGACACCGAACGAAGAATTCGCCGTATGTTTTGTGAATTGCTAAGAAAACACCAGTAAAATGTTCAAAATAAAATTAAAATCTTTAGGTCATCCTAATCCTGAAAGTTTCAATTGTGAGGGTTAGTATAAAGTGTTCTGCATCACATCATACCACCAAAAACGGGATTTTTCTCGCCGGTATTCTCATCAATAACCCATTTTATTTTAGATGAAAAAGAGTACAAAAGCGTGGTTTTGTGGCTCGAAGATCAGAAAATTAGACACTATAAAATAGAAGAACGTGAAGGTCTGAGGAATTTCGACAGCGAAGGCTGGAAGGAAGCATACAACACCTACCAACGGGATCTTGTGAGCCCGGCAGCTGAGCTCTCTCCTAATGAACAGCTGAACTGGTTGCTTTCTTATGCTGTCAGATTAGAATATGCAGATAATGGTAAAGTTAAATTAACCTTAGATCACACAGTCAATTGCCTATAAAAATATATTAGATGAAATTACTATGACAACACAGTATTCAACGATAAATTGCTAGAAATTAAAATAATGATTCTTCCTGCTCCTTCATGTATACTTTGTAACTTCCTTTATTTAGAATCATATCATTATTTATTTCAGTTGAAAAGTACAGAAATGCGAAGGTAATGCAGCCAAAGCAAGCTGCCCCTAATGTTGTATCTTCAAACCCATTGGATAATATTGATTGTAAGTTACCCTATTTATTTGTATCTAAAGCCTTATGTCAAGTTAGTAGTTGGACTTTCTACTCTCTGTTGTTAAGACTGAGATACATTTTCTTTATCAACATACAAGAATGATTTGCAGGGAATGAATGTGTTAGTTAAACAATAGATAAATATGAAGAAATAATGATGGACAATTCACAGCATCATCTAGCCCCAACCATGAGAATAACTGTTTTTGTCTATTCTTATGCCCCAACCTAGGCAGAGCTTGTTGTACCTATACCACCCATACTACTAGTTAACTTATAAACATAATGCATTTTATAAAATATAGATATACTAGCGACCCGCCCCGGCTTCGCATAGCTTTATTATACATATAAACCCTACTCTTGAATCACTCTATTAAAAAAAACCGCATCAAAATCCTTTGTGTAGTTTTAATGATTTAAGCAGTCAAAGGGAAATAGGGACAGAAAATGCGACTTTGTTTTATACTATGTAGTGATTTGTTAATAAACATGAGTCATGAATCAAACTCTTAACCTCAAGAAGTCAAGTCAGTGAACCTATACCTGCTGCACCACTGAGGTTGTCATAAATAAATTTACATATAATTGTATTTTTTCAGTTTCCTGTCCAGAATTCAAGTCTGGAGTTGATAGAGTGTGTACAATAGCAGGTGTAAGCCCCCATCCCGATCCAAAGATCCGTTTGGCCGCTCTCTCGAAGATTTTGAAGACCTCACCACACCCTGACCCTCAATTAACAGAATCCTTTATTGTACAGCAGCCATCAGATGTATTGAAGTTACTTTTTATTGAAGACCTTAGGGACTTGCAGACTAAGATAAATGAATCCCTTGTAGCTGTACAAACAATTACTGCTGATCCCAGAACTGATACCAAACTTGGTTTTGTTGGTAGATAACTTGTTTTTAGACAGGTGTTAATTTCCAGTGTCAGCCAAGTTGTATGTCGTAAAACCAATTATGAAATTGCTTTATATTTCAATATCCTAATGACAAACAGTTTATGTAAAAATAAACTTAATTTAAATTATTTTTATTGAACACCCATTTAAGTCTAATAAATAACTAAACTAAGAAATTACACAATACTTTTATTCATTGCATCGGAGGATCCTTAGTGCTAATATGACTCAAACTTGAGTTTGTATTAGTCTTACCTACAAAATTTCTTGATACACATTTTATATTAATTATTTGCAAATCTTTTACATTAGGTAGGTACTAAGAAAGTTAGATACCGAAAAATTGTATTCATCTCGTAACAATCATTACAAACATAACCATTTCTATAAAGCTAAACCAAGAACTATGAGTTATTAATTATCAGATATTTCTTCAATTAGTGCATGCCTCCACCTTTCTCTAGCATCTGCGCAAATCTGTTAGTTATAAGTAGAGAAACATCAATGAATCTCTCCACACAGTTGGAAATGCATGTCTCCGTTCTGGAGTCCAGTTTAGATCCTGGTTTGTCAACACATTTTTCCCAGCAGAAGTCATTGAATTCGTGGATCTGAAAAAGTGAATTGACCATCATTTAGTTTTGTAATTACACATTACAGGTTCTACAATGGTTAGTACTCCAACCAGGTGCAGCTTCTTACAGTTATGGGTAGGTACTTAAAATCCATACTAAATTAAGGTATTAGCACCTTCCTTCAAGTGTATATTGCTGTTCGTTCACTCATTTTACCTGCGCATGAAACTGGGCCTTTTGTTTTTCAACCATCAGAAAATCTTGAAGTTCAGCATCGCCTGCTTTAGGGCTCGCAAAATCAGATAAATCACTCATTGTTTTAGCTTAAACTTGGATTCTTTGGAAAAAAAATAACTTGTCGACCTCTATCCTATTTTGTACTTTGTTTTTAGGTTATTTATGTATGTTGGTTTCTTTATGTTGTCTAAAACTGACTGAAGTCAAATGTGGTGTGGCCAGCTATCAATGTATTTTTGTCCTTGATAGGGAAATGCGATGCAACACGCATGAACTTGAATACATAAAAGTCGCCACACACACAGCGGTCCGCTTTCCGGCGGGCGGCCGAACCGCGCCCGCCCGCCGCCGCCGCCGGGTAGATAAAACATTATATATAGCTTGGCAAAAAAGAGTAGAAAATAATGGGGGCGCCACTGTAGGTCCTTATGGCAACACCTATAGCGCACCAAGCTAGTCTTGATACTTAGGTGTATATTTCTGTTATACGTACATTTATATCCACACATGGTATACTAGTATCAGTAAATATTGTTTAATTGAGCAAGGTTCTCGTTATGTAAGTATATAAAGAAAAAAATATAAAGTAAATTAAAATTTAATACATTGTTATTAATACATTGTAAGTTCTCTCTCACAGTATTCCTTTTCTATTTTTATTACGTGCTGGCACGAATTCTTCCAATCCTCCTCCGTAATAGCTTGGAACCGTTCCGTTTTAGCACGCTCAGCTGCTTCCTACAAAGAAGAAACTTTTTATGATACCTTTATGTTACCTTTTTCAGTTTATTATTTAGGCACCTAATTTCTAGACCATTTAAAATACAAACGCTATAGCAACTTTATTACAAAGAAATAACACAACATTTAAATTATGTAGAAATAGATTTACATATAAGCTAGTCTAGCTCAAGTATCAAATTCTATGCCCGCGCTATAGCAGAGTACGCAGAACAAACGTAAACATAACCTAACTGCCCGATGTTTATTGTTGAATATTTCACTTGTTCCGAGGAACTTTAATTTAATCCTGCTTTAGGACCATCAAGTTACCTTTGATTCAACTTAAAATTACAAAACAAACTCTCACAAACCTGTCATATCAGCGGTTCTTTGAAAAACATTGTTGAGATCTGAAAGAATAGTTCTGGCCTCAAATTCTGCCAGACATCGCCTGTATACCCTATAAATAACCTCCCTGGCAGCACTTCTAACTGTTTTATTCATTATTTTTCACTTTTCGTCACTGTAACACCACCGCTTGACCGATCCAAGTAAAAAATCCGAGAATTCGTAATCTTTGTTTACAATTTTACATCAAACGTCATTGTTTTAAGAATGTTGCCATTAAACAAAAAAATTAGTTCTGTTTCAAGACTTTTTTGCCAAGCTGTATATACGCGAATTTGTGTCAGACAGATTCCGTGTCCGGGACTCGGAAATGGAGCTTCTGAATAGCCACGGAACGTAGTAATGCTAGATTTTAGGAATAGCCCTGCTGCTCTAGACAACAGCATACATAAACGCTCTAGGTACTTGGCTTGGCTCGATGGTCTTAGTCTTGACTAGCGGTTTTAGACTTCGAGACATCTTTCAGCGTTTTGTTTTCTACTTCCACTATGTGTCTGTTGTCACAAAATAAATAAAACTCATGCTACACTCAGCAAAGAATTTACTTCATAATTTATGTTCCTCAATAAATTTAAGTACAGCATCATCTAGAATACTACGTGTTTCTTCCGCAAACACATACTGCGATGCATCTAAAGATAGTTTTGCTAACTGGGACAGTGTGAGCTTGAAAGTTTCTAAGCAGAGCCGGTACTCCTGAGACAGTGATGTTGAAAATACACCTTTATCATCAGTCTGGAAAAGAAAAAAATGCATGCATTATCTATCATTCTTAAAGTGTTTTGATAGATTTTTTTTTCTACTTTGGGTAGGACATTCTTTAAATCCAAGAGGGACCAATTTATAAAATTAATCTGGACCACTGACTATAAGATGTTACCTACAGCAAGCCATAGTCAGAAATTCTTTAGTAGGTGGGGGAGAAAGAAATCTATAATTTTTGTATAATATTTGTTTTCATGGTTAATAAGTTGAATTTACCTAGGAATGGCCTTAGAGAAGAACAATGTAAGTAATGAGTTTTTTTATTTACAGCATTGATTAAGGCATCTTTAAATGCAGACCAGACTCTGTGCCTATTTTAAAATAAAAACCAAGTGATTTGCTTACACAAATAATAACAGGAATTTCAGCGTCATACAGCTTCTTGAAATGATGAGAATCGTAATCCGGCGTTGATTTTGTATTTACATTACTTGTTAGACATATTTCTGAAATAAAATAGAATTACTTATTTAATCACTAGCGACCCGCCCTGGCTTCGCACAGTTTTATTGAAACCTTCGTCTTGAATCACTCTATCTATTAAAAAAACCGCATCAAAATCAGATGCGTAGTTTTAAAGATTTAAGCATTCAAAGGGACATAGGGACAGAGAAAGTGACTTTGTTTTATATTATGTAGTGATAACCAGGAAAACACTAATATGTACTTATTAACTGCATACATTTAATATTTTCTGTACAGGTGAGCACAGATATGCCTCTTGTACACCATTCCCTTCTTTTTTAAGTGAATGCAATATTCTTTAAAATGGACTTACCCACTGGTATTTTCTTTTCGCATAACAGAGTCCAGGCTTCGTCTGAGCCACCAAACGCAGGGTTTATGCAGATGCCATGTCCAATTCTATCCGGGTTGAAATTTAACATCTCCAAAACTTCTTCAGTATTGCATACCTCACCACAGTGCAATGTCACCTGAGGATAGAAATATGTATTCTGATTTTATATTTGAGGGTAGTTTACTAATAAAAATTACTTTTTGTAGAATTACGCGCATTCTATATCCAGAGTGGTTGGTTGCGATAAATTCGAAAACCATATCCAAATTTTACCTCTACAATAACTTCAGTAGAAGTATTTATTGGATTTTTTATAAAACTATTTAAAAGGTAAAAGATGTTTAAGCCAGCAGGACAAAATTTAGTTAGCCTGATGTATCCTACTGCTGGGCAAAGGGAACAAGGGGGCGGCCCCGGCCCTTATTTCTAAAAATTAGTTTATTTAAGAGAAAAAACCCTTATAAATGAAAAAGAATTTTATAAAATTATAATCCTTACTAATATTATAAACGTGAAAGTTTGTAGGTATGGATGGATGTTTGTTCCTCTTTCACACCAAAACTACTGTGGGTAATTAAAGTTTCAATAGTTGGGCTGTGCACACTAAGTGAGTATAAGCCACTTTTTTATCATGCCACCATTAGCAGTTTTGTGCCACCTGGATTCACTGACATTTTATGCCTACCCTCACAAACTCCGATCATCAGCTATGTGTAAAATGGATAGGGCCGACATTTTGAATAGTAATTGCAGTGAGACATAGGCTGCTTTCCATCCCATAAATCGGTCTCCAGGCCTTGAGACATTTCCACAGAAAAAATGCAGGCAGATACTAGTTATTTATAAAGTGAAAAAGAACCTTTAACCCAGCAGCTCTTGCTGTATTTAATGCTGGTAAGAAGTTCACAAACTTTCCCACCATTGGATTGCCACTGAGTTCTATTCCAACAATGACTTCTGGGTACATCTTATAGTATTCTATGGCTAAGCTTGCAATTTCTTCAGCATCCCTGATGGGGCAGGCTCTGTTTATTGAGACTATTAATCTGCTTATTATTTTAAAGTTCAAGAATGATTTTCTGCAACAAGTCAAATAATTTACATACATTAAAACTCTCATAGTTTGACATATCAAACTAGATTCATATAAAAAGTTTACATGCCATAATGAAACATTGGTTCAATAATTCTGCCTCTATCTCATGTGTTTTGTGTTGAACTTACTTGAAATCTACATGTAATTCCAGATATTGAACTATTTCAATGATTAATTTCAGCCTAATCTGATAATAATTTTTCTACAGGACTTTTTTCAGGGTGCTCTGGTTGTTTTCTATGTTTAATAAAACTAACAATCTATGTAGTAAACACAGATTACCCCCAATAATTGGGGGTAATCTGTGGTAGTAAAGTTTATTTAGTATGTCGGTTATCTAGTATCCATAACACAAGCTCTGATTAGCTTGGGGCTAGATAATGTTGTGTGATTGTCCAGCATTATTTCATGGTACACAATCTAGCTTTTGCCTGTGGCTTTGAACATACATGTGGTCCATGCATCATAAAACAGCTTCAGAATTTGGCAACAAAAAGCTTTTATGGTAATAAATTATAATCATATTTACTTGTTATACAAGTAATAGGTACCTAGTTTATAAAGGTTACTCACTTTATAGTTTGAACTAATATTTCCAGATATTTCCTTTTAGTCATATGTTCTGTGGCACGAGGTGTGCTTCGCAGCTCAATGTAGTGACATCCATCATTTTGAAACTCATCCAAAGTTAGTAGAGTAGCCAAGGCTAATGCTTCTGGTGTGCTTGTTAAAGCATGAGCAATGCTAAATACTTGAAAACAGCTGTAAATATTGAAAATATTAGGATATAACATGCATAATAAGTATAACTTCAGAATGGTGCCCATATTCTGTGCGAGAGCAGAATTTTTTCTGCTCTAAAAGGATTTCAATATTTCTTTTAACGCACTACTGTCTCTGTATCCGATGTTGTTATAGGCGGTATGTTTGCTGAATAGTTTACTACAGATTCGGGCGGGACTTTACAATCTGGCTGTAATAACCGATAGGTCGTTGTAAACGATGTAGTTATAATTGGTTTCGACTGTAGTTTGTTCGTAGATAAAGGCTACAGTGGTCAGCGATACCTTTGTTTAATATTTCTTTTACACCAAATAAACAGTTTCAGTAGGTGAGTAGGGTAAATGAGTTTAAGCCACTTCTTTATCACACCACTGTAAGCAGTTTAGTGCCACCTAGATCCACTGACATTTTATGCCTACCCTCACATACTGTGATCATCAGCTAGGTGTAAAATGTCAACCATAACTAAAAGATGGTATGCTAGAGGACCTAGTTTTGACAATAATACTCACTCTGATAAGTTCCTGGTATCTCCAGAGCCAATTTGGAACTCATCGCAGAAGGCATTTGTTTTATCTTCCAATCCCTGGTCAGCATAGTATCTCTTTAGCTGTAGCATTGTGGCTGGACTCAGGGAGCCGTTCAGATGAGCATGAAGTTCCTGCCAAAATTTCACATATTTCAATATTTATATTATACATACATATTTCAATTTTTCCTATGGCGGCGCGGCGCCGCCATAGGAAAAACCGGCACGCCTTCGCCTCCGCTCCGCCTACGGCTTCAGTGTGTGGAGACTTTTAATTATAAACAGCAACTTACAACTTTCGGCAGCTCTCGGCAAAATACTTGGATATCCATGACTGAACCATCAGATTGTGGATTCATGTTTTATGAATTTGGGTTCATCAAATTCATAAAACAACTTATCTGGTTTATTTCTCAAATTTATGATATGAACCTATTCACAAAGTACTTTGGACCAATTTGTAAAACCAATTAATTATATATTAGCAGATTTTTGTTCACTTTCTTTGTAATAATTTTAAGTTTGTTTGTATATAAATAATGCTTTTTTTTTTGCGGATGACTTCCACTTCTTGATCGGAGTTCTTTGTTGAGATGGCAACATGGCAACAGGCATTAGTCTCCAAAGATATTATAATTATTTAATCTAATAAGATATAATATATTTATATATTATGATCACGTAATAAAATATCTTCGTGTGTGTCTCTCTCTCTCTGGTAAGGCTCGGCGTAGAAGTAAATAAAATAATAAGCATTTTATTTTTCAATAAACAGGTTGTTTGGTCGAGGGTTAGACCACAGAGGTAAGACAAACTCGCAGGTGTAGGTGGATCTATTTATAAAACACAATTTGAAGGACACTGTTCAAATTTTTGTTTCTTGAATTATTTTTGTATTTTTCATTTTGGTACACTTAATACTTAACAAAGTGTAAACAAGCTATTAAGCCAATATTATTTATTACAAAGATCCTATGACTACGTTCCGTAGGGTAATGGTCTTGGTCATGGTCATGTCCTGTCATCCCTGAATGGGGTCTTCTTTGTACTTTGTTCCATTATTACACGGAACGTAGGTACTTGATCTTAGTTTATTACACCACGTGTATGATTCTCTGTGTAATCCAAGCATGCTACGTTGTACGCAGTGTAAGATCTAGCATTACTACGTTCCGTTATTACTTGTTGTAATAAGTGTTTGACATTATGGTTTGACTTGGGTTTGACAATAAGGTTGATCGAAACCAGAGATCAAAACAATGACCACAGACCAGACCAAAAGGATGACACAAAGTACTTGTAGGATGATGATAACGCATCACGAAACCAAAATTCTTTATTATCTTTTCAATCAAACACTTAAATTTCAACATGGTCCGAAGAATATGTTTCCTTTTATCTGTTTTCTTCTGCATTTTACATACTCAGAGCGTAAATAAAAAACCAATTGTGATCACAACTTGGTCGTTTAAGAATTCTACAGCAAGAGGTAAGTTAAATTTGTAGAAATTTTTTAAAGGAGCGTTTACACTGGCATTGCTTAGTAGTAAAATACTTAATTATTTTTTTCTGTTTAACTATGCATTTATATTTTATTAGGGATATACATCACCCACGGTTAAAAAACAATAATACACTAAAATATAGTACTGAAAAGTGTCCTTTACACTGCCGCTAACAGACCCACAAATCTTCCATTTTACCCCAACTTTCAGCTTGGAAAGTACTGGAAACAGGTGGATTGGCTTTGGATGCCATCGAAAGTGGTGCATCGGTCTGTGAAGAAGAACAGTGCGATGGCACGGTCGGCTACGGAGGTAGTCCTGATGAAGATGGAGAAACTACATTAGATGCTCTCATCATGGACGGGTCAGATTTATTTATCTTAATTTATTATTTACTAGCGACCCGCCCGGCTTCGCACGGTTGTATTATACGTACCTATAAACCTTCCTCTTGAATTACTCTAGGTATCTATTAAAAAAATATCAAAATCCGTTGCGTAGTTTTAAAGATTTAAGCATTCATACAAAGGGACATAGGGCTATAGGGACAGAGAAACCGACTTTGTTTTATACTATATAGTGAAAATAGGGTTTGCCATAGTGTAATTGTTTCATCATTATCTCCGAATCTGTGAAAGTACCCTGATAATTGGGGAAATGATTTTGCGCACTTTTATTTTGGATTTTATGTTCTACAAACACGATTAGTGAAACTTTTCTCGATAAAATAAATCAATCAGTTCTAGTGGTATAATAGGTCATTGTCTGTACGTCTGTACTTCTCACTCAGAAGAAAACTATAACTCGTAATTCCGCTCGCAAGGTACACTCAATTAAAGCAGTAGGTCTACTTTTTTTCAACGAAAAAAGAAACTTCGTTCGAAAGTTCGCGTAATTCCTACTCTGGTTTCATATCGTTACGAAACTTCGTTCAAATGAAAATTGACCAACAACCATGTACGTATATAGAGGGAGGGAGTCTGGGTGGACCATGAACCATGAGATTATAATTCTATGCCATGAACCGTAGATACGCTAACGCCGACAACTTACTTATTTTATAAATTATCATACATTTACATTTTCAGGAAGACAATGAATGTTGGTGCAGTTGGTGCTCTTCGTAGGATTAAAAGTGCTATATCAGTTGCTCGCCATGTGCTAGAGTACACCAAACACTCCATATTAGTTGGAGAACTAGCCACTCAGTTTGCTCTGCAAATGGGCTTTAAAGAAGAATCACTGACGACTCACGATTCTAAACGAATGTGGATGAAATGGCACAATGAGGATAATTGCCAGCCAAACTTCTGGGTGGTAAGTGTAGTTATTTACTTTATATTTGAATTACAAAAGCTTCTTATTTACTATAAAATAAGTATTTTGTATGGAACTAAAGATATATCTTATTTAGAATGTTAAACCAGACCCAGCACATCAATGTGGACCGTACGAAAAGAAGAGCTTCAGGCATTATTACAAAAGTGAGACTCGAGAGGTGGACAGATTCAACCATGACACTATCGGAATGGTCGCTATTGATAAAAACGGTGACGTAGCTGCCGGTACTTCAACAAACGGAGCGAAATTCAAGATTCCTGGGTAAGTTAAAAAAGTATAAATAGGTAACAGTAAAATAGAAACAGAAGGCCATGTAGAGCGATAGTGTTAATACTTTTACTTTTTATTCATTTTAACAGAAGGATCGGAGATTCTCCTATTCCGGGATCAGGCGCTTACGTTGATAATACTGTAGGGGGTGCTGCGGCTACTGGTGATGGCGATATAATGTTGCGATTTTTACCAAGGTAGGTTTTTTAATTAAAAGAACGTTCGTAGGTAGTTAATATGAATAAGAAGTATCACAGTTAATTTTTCTAAATTATTTATAATCCCGCAACTTTACTAGACGCAATGTTATGTGTAGCGTATCATATCAGTAGGTAAAGTGAATAAATTATTTAAGCAGTACAAAAAAAATCTCTCATACATTACAAACTACCTATCTACCTTATTATAATAATAATATAAGTTTAATATGTAATATTGTTACGTACGGCATACCTACCATAATATTGTTGTATATGCTTCCAGCTTTTTAGCAGTTGAGGAAATGCGCAGAGGAGCGACCCCAGTCGAAGCGACCAAGGTTGCTATCGAAAGAATAACGACACACTATCCTCAATTTATGGGAGCTGTCATTGCTCTAACGAAAGATGGACAACATGGAGCTTCATGTCACGGGATAAAAGAATTCCCCTATTCTGTTAAAGATGAATCATTATCAACTGTGGAAGTTGTAATCGTGCAATGCAACCAGTGATTCAATTTAATTTGAGGTCAATTTTGTTCTAAATTGGATCTAATTTTTATTTTCTAGTAATATAATGTGATTAAGTCGTGATAAGGTCAACCATTTACAGATCATATTCATTTCAAAAATTGCACGATTAGGAAATTTCAGATTATTTTTCAAATATTTCTCCAAAAATATATAATGTATAAAATAATGTATAAAAAATATATAATGTATATGTATTATGAGTAGATAAGTCAACTAAGAATATATTGTTAAGTTATAAGGTCAAATCAATGCGTGCGTAGACATTTTTTTCTTGTAGTAAATACGACCACATTGCCTTCAACAATGAGTTTATCTCCGTATTCTTCTACCTATTAGATAATATTAAACCCCGCGAAGCAGGATTTTTTTTCGTACAAATTTCAGAAATTTATTGCACATCCCATAGCAGCTATTTTGTAAAAATAAAAAATACTTACGTGTTTAATTATTCACTCCATAGTTTAGTACCGAGTTTTGAGTGAATCGAACCAAGGAAAAATTATTTTCCGTACAAACTTTACTACCTTATTTAGCCCCCTCAGAGGTTAAAATTTCCTAATTTTCCTATTCTAGGTCCTAAACTATCTACATAGGTACCTACCAAATTTCATCTAAATAACTTATGTAGTTACAAAGATTACTTATAACAAACATTCAAACAGACTTTCCCATTTATTATAACAGTAAGATTGCTTTCTTTCTTAGACCCCTCTATACTATACTATACATAAATCAATGTTAAATAGGTTATTTTGTATTTCTACAAATAATATCAATATAAAGTTTAGTATCTTCATAACTAGGTAGTTATTATATTATAGTACCTATATACATTAATTTGTAGTTTATTGGATAAATCCCCTAATAAGAATTTTCCTGACCCTGGATGCTATCTCATTAAAATTTCGTCTTGCAAGTTAGGCTTTTTCGTAAAGTACCTAAAGCCGCCCAAATTTTTTCAATTAAAGAAATAAACTTGGTAATGGCAAATTCAGGCTTATAATAATATTTTGCTTCTGGTGGAGTGGAGGAGTCTAAGTAGAAGAAAGGGGCCATTCTCCGGTATAATATTTAAAAAGTTGAATATACCATAATATATTTTTATATTGCTAGCGACCCGCCCCGGCTTCGCGCAGTGTAATAAAGGTACATGTAAACCTTCCTCTTGCTTGAATCATCTATTTAAAAAAACCGCTTCAAAATCCGTTACGTAGTTTAAAAGATTTAAGCATACCTAGGGACAGACAGACAGCGGGAAGCGTCTGTTTTATACTATGTAGTGATTCATATAACCTAATATCCCACTTTACTGAATGTAACAAAAGTAGTACAATCGTTTGATTGATGTGATTTGTAGGTAGATACATAGTACGTATATATATACGTATTGTAGTTATGTAGGTACCAACTATAAGGTCTCCACACACTGAGACTTTTAAATCAAATTTGATTCATTATTTGGATTGCAGCCTTGGTCATATTATGTTGTCTAAATATCCCACTGTATTGACGCTATTGGTGAAATTAATCCATACACAACACGTAAGAATGAACTCACTTCTTTCATATCTAGACGGGGTGCCTATCTACAATCATTAATGTGCCATAATTATGTTTGTTAAGTTCGCCGTAGTCTGATTATAAATAAATCGGGTTAGTTATAATAAAAACTCAAGCTTTTACACAAATTTGTGTATTACATGGCTTCCAGACTTTGATAAGTGACTTCGCACTTAAGATAATCAAGTAGTTCTTAAACTTCTTTGTACGGATTCCGAAAAAAATAAATTTGTACTTAAAATTGTTCGTGTACGCTAAGCCTGAATCATAGTGAAAAATTCGGCCGGAAACATATTTACGTGTCCCAGCGTGTCGCGATGCTTACTGTCGCGGCGGTGAGTGTGCACACTAACGTGTCGCGACACGAGGTATCATGGCCCAGTGTTGCCATATATACAGATTTATCTATATCTGTAGAGAATTTTGACCACAAATACAGATTACAGATTAAGCCAAATCTGTAAAACTTTTATTCAGATTAATACAGATCACATAGTCTATGATGAAATAATTGAATACTTTAGTTTATTTTTGTTTTTGCGCTAAGATTTCTTGCCAACCTACTAATATTATTTTATTTCAGGAACCTGTTTGTGTTGTCAACGTCATGTGTTGTCATTTTGCTGCAAATAATACTAAATTAAAAAATGTTCGCGCCACGAGCCACGCGCCAGTATAGAAACACATTTGCCTGTCGCGACATAACCCCCACCACCGCTCTGGCGCAATCGGTGGCTAGCAGTCTGCGACACGATAGACCGTGTCGCGACACGACACGCCATACAAGTATGTTCCTAACCATACTAAATGTATGAAACCGATATGCTCCTGGCGCGCCCCGACACACTGCGACACGCAAGTATGTTTCTGGCATTCTATGTCTATGGCCTTAATAGTCTTTTTATGTTGTCAGTACTGTAAACTTTGAACAACGGAGTGATGTATATCTGTCTCGTTTAGGCAAGATGTTAAATATATATCTCTGTCTCTTTTCTATACAATTTCATGAAAGACTGTGGAACATTCATCCAAAATCGAAATCTATTCCCCGGTATTTCATAAAACTTCGGCCATTTTGTGTTTGACTGTCTCACTGCGCTCACTGTTCAACGTAAGTTATCGTTGTATTTGTTGAAATAATTATAAGTAGGGTTCAAATAGATTTATTTTACAAGTATCCTTCTATCCCATAGATTTATTGATTTATCCAGTCAGGTCTTCCACATTTGTAATGTCTTTAAGTTCCTACCCATAACGCCACCACGTGGTGAATTTTCATGATGACACCAAAATAATCATTTCATTCGTGGTATCTACCATAGTGATTACACGGTGATGGCCTTAACGCGTCTGATTTCATAATAAAGTTTTGAACTTGTCTTGTCATTGGAAATTTCTAACTAAGATGTTAAATCAACAGAATGGCGGACGCTGCTCCAGCCGGTGGACGTGGCGGTTTTCGCGGCGGCTTCGGATCTCGTGGAGGTGACAGGGGAGGTCGCGGGGGCCCTCGTGGACGTGGACGCGGCCGTGGTCGTGGCCGTGGACGCGGCAAGGAAGATCAGAAGGAATGGGTGCCGGTCACCAAGCTAGGCCGCCTTGTCCGAGAGGGAAAGATTGACAAACTCGAGAGTATCTACCTATTCTCTCTCCCCATCAAAGAGTTCGAGATCATAGACTTTTTCCTGGGACCATCCCTTAACGATGAGGTGTTGAAGATCATGCCTGTCCAGAAGCAGACACGTGCCGGTCAGCGCACACGTTTCAAGGCGTTTGTTGCGATTGGAGACAACAACGGTCATATTGGTCTGGGCGTGAAGTGCAGCAAGGAAGTCGCTACTGCCATTCGCGGAGCCATCATCCTTGCCAAGCTGTCTGTGCTCCCAGTCCGCAGAGGCTACTGGGGTAACAAAATTGGAAAGCCCCATACAGTTCCTTGCAAGGTAACTATAGTTAAATGTTTCACTTTTATCAAATATAGTTTTAATTGTTTTGTGTGATGATACTGATATTCATTTCATTCGTGGTATCCCCTGAGGTTAATCCTATGAAGCTTTTATGCGTCTGATTATCCTGAGTAATTTATTACATGAAATTCACTGCTACAATGATTCTAACACAGTAATTTATTTGTTTCAGGTCACTGGCAAGTGTGGTTCAGTCACGGTTCGACTGATTCCAGCACCCCGTGGTACTGGCATTGTGTCTGCTCCTGTGCCCAAGAAGTTGCTTCAGATGGCAGGAGTCCAGGACTGCTACACTTCAGCCCGTGGTTCCACTGGTACTCTGGGCAACTTTGCCAAGGCTACCTATGCTGCTATTGCTAAGACCTATGCTTACTTGACTCCAGACTTGTGGAGAGACATTCCTCTGACCAAGTCTCCTTACTCTGAATTCAAAGCTTAGACAGTTTTGATGAAAATGAAATAAAAAACATGATAAAATAAAAGAATTTTTATTTGTTGGCCACTTAAAATTTATGTTCAAAAAAAAATTCCCTAGGCAGGCATTCCCAAATAAAACAGGCAGGTTAGTCTGTTGGACAAGCACAATGGGCAACTTTAGTCCTTCCCAACTTAAATTCTTTAGGCAATAGGCAAGAGCAACAAGCAGCAGCTCTTTCGATGTAAAGAAGTGACCCTCTAGTTCAATTGTAGAAACAAATGATTTATTTATATTATTATTAAATCATTAAAATAGTGCAATCAATGAGTAAGTGCCATGCACAGAGGTGCCATGTCATGCAGAGCATCATAAAAAACAAAAATGAAATATTAAAAATTGTTTCTTAAGGCTTTCATCTCAAAAGGTTGCCGCTCTGCCCCAGGGCTACCCAGGTTCAATAAATAGAGTAACCTCCAAAAATAACAAAAATCTGATTTAGGTATTACAGAATTCCTTTACTTCTCGTTCAAATACATCAATTGTGTGATTACAGACATTTTCAAGATCTCTTAGACCTCGTTTCAATATTTCTAAAGCAGGTGTCTCTCGGGCTTGAATCCTGAAGTGCATTTTAGATTCAGCTGGATGAGGTACAGTGTAGCCGCAGAATTCAACATCTTCACTGAAAAAAATAATAGATTTAGCTATCTAATAGGTTCCTTGTACTTAACACATTCCCTGTGTATGACCCATCGGTGGGGCATATTGAAGTTCTGATCGTACGTGCATGACACACATATGGGGCATGAGCCCTTGCAAGTTTAGAGGCTCGTAAAAATTTACACTTTTGAGTTTATACATTTTTATCGGCATACACGTGTAGCCAATGAACTAAAATTTAAATTGACAAGAAAACCGGAGGACTTTTCATTTAGGGTTGCCAGTATCCTACCATCAAAAGTGAAAGTATTTTGGGTAAAAATAAAATAAAATTGTTATGTATCCTAAGCATTATTTTTAATAAACACTGTTAAAACAATTAAGACAAAAAGCTTTTCGGCGGTTCAAGCACTCCATATCCGTTTTTTTGACTTACAGGCTGCTACCCGTTGATTTTTGACCGTCACCTTGAAATTCGAAATTGGACACTGATATTGAAAGGCACTGGCAGTAGACAGATTTAACATATTTTCCTGTCAAACGAGTATGACATTTATGCGGGTCATGGTGACATGAGCTTGACAAGTGCATGACCAACGGATGATTGTATGGAGTAAAGAGATCATACGTGCATGACCCACGAATGGATCATGGAGTAAAGAGCTCATACGTGCATGACCCACGGATGGATCATGGAGTAAAGAGCTCATACGTGTATAAGAATAAGAATAAGAAAGTCTTTATTTATAGCATTTACAAACTACCTACTACTAAGTTACTATAGCTAGTGTATGACCCACGGGTAGATCATTTACAAATATTAAAAGTAAAAACTCCATAATCTTGGCTGCACAGGGAACGTGTTAATATTGATAGTAAAATGTACCAGAATTTTATGGATGGTCTAGTTAGAGATATAAATGAGACTAACATTGTACCATTTGGAATTGCTGCTGGTTTTGATTTCAGTCAAACCTGAGTAGTTTTAACTGTAAGTTACTTTACCAAATGTACAATTTCGAAATCAAAAAAATTGTGGTTCTGTTTCAAACTGGGAAATTTTGTGAATTGTCGAAACTTAACAAATACATTTGAACCACTGCAAAAGTTGTTGACGGATGGCTGAAGGTATAGGTTTATAGCAATTATTAATTGTATTTTTTGCATACCTTGTGTTTTTATTTCCTCTGTGTTGTGTTGCAGTGGAGGGGAAATAAAAATATTAGGTATGTGATAATGATAAATAATTAATATGTATAATGATTACTACCTTAGACCTAAGCTACCTTTAGACTGTCTGCAGTTAGCTCAATGGTTTCAATTGTAAATACTAGTTGTAATATTTCTATTCCTTGCTTGTAATTTTCGTTGTTAAAAAATATTATGATAGGTTATTTTGTAGTTGGTAACTTACTATTGATTGATAATACATTTCAAAGCATTTCCCAAGGTGTGACTCTGATTTTGAAAAACATATGTCCTGCAAGTTGCTGTCTCATCATCCCCTGGAAGCTGGAAATAATAACAATTGTTGTTTATTAAGTAGAATAGGAGATCACAAGACATGGTAAAAAACAGGTAACATTGTGATTGTGGTTCATAAATTTAAGTCTGTGTGATAGAGGATATCTCATGCACATGACATTAGCAGAATATCAACAAATATGATCATTGTCAATTTATTGAAGTGTCTGTACAAAAGTAAAGGTTATTATTTATTATGAAACCTTGTTCTATACCCATAATGCAACCAACACAACATGCTATTGAAGATGCCGGTGGGAGAACTCTAGATAATATTTTATACATATAAATATTACACAGTGATAGATAAATAAATACCTCTGATATTTTAACATTGTTCATATTTCAGCTCGTGTTCCAAAAACTTCGCTTTAATAATTTGAACGTTTGATTACTGATTTTTATCAGGTTGTTCCATGAGATTTTATACACATATCAGCTGGCATGATCTTTCAAGACTTTTATTGATCAACTCGTTGTTTGTTTAGCTCAAATCGGCAATTACTAAAACCCACAATAGGTACCTATTTTAACAAATCTAATTCGCAATATCACTACTTTATATAATAGTAGGTACCTAACAAAAATAGTAAACTGAGGTTAGTTTGTAGGATATGTTATGTTGTTTTACTGTCAGGTTTTGTACCTAGACCTAATGTTAATGTCAATTCTACTGACAGTGTCATAAGAAGTTTGCAAAGATGGACGTACGAAATCACCAACATTAATCAGACGCTTTCTACACGTTCGAATACTAGCCTAGATTATTTGGTGGTTTTATTGGCACGATCACCAAAGTATTTTGGCGAAACCATTTTTATTATTATAATATTACTTTTAGTATATATATAGAGGTATACCTAAACCTTATAATTTTAATAACATAAGTGTCCTACTTTTCTAGCCTAGATTATTTGAAATATTTTGGCGAAGCCATTTTTATTATTATAATAATTACTTTTAGTATATATTTATACCTAAACCTTATAATTATAATAACATATGTGTATTCTCTTCTCAAATTTGTATAGAACCAACAACTAAAAGACCCTTTTAACACTGATCCCAACCGATTTACTTCGTACTGAAACTAGTTTTTTCGTAGGTACATACCTAATCAAAGTAATCAATGATGGGATTGTAGCTACATACAAAAATAGATAGGCAGGTAGGTTAGGTACCAACTACTTATTATTACTTCTTCTATAAGCTTTTCTATACTTGTTAAGCCACATGTTAGTACGCGGGTATGGAGCGAATCTACCGCCATCAATAGTTTTTATTAACTCCATATAACGTAGGAAGCCCTTTATGTAAGGGAACACATAGTTTTTTATCCAATTTGTTTTGATGTTTGTTTTGTGATTCTTTTGTTAGGTTTCCAAAATAAATAAATAAATAAGTAGGTAGTTAGGTAGGCACAACTCGGCACAAGCGTAGTATGGAACAATAGCAAAGAGTACATTATTAGTGTATGTGGTGTGTAGGAAATTACACGCCCGCCCCGGTAAAAGGGGTATTACACTACACGTTATTCAGGGACCCTAACCCTAACTAAGACTGGTGTTATAAGATTAAGGTCCCTAAGGTGCTTAAGGGGCGGACCTGGCAAGCCTTGCTCCCTAATCGCCCTAACTACCGGGCCCTGAATAACGTGTAGTGTAATACCGCTTTAAAGGATTTGATATCCGAAGTTATGCTACAATCATCAATTTTCCTTGGTTTCATTTGACAAAGTTAGGGGATAAACTACCTAGCTAAATGCTTTAATAAGAGCGGTGAAAGCTGATGTAGGTGCGCTTCATTTAGGAGACACCATCTAAACGTGTTATTTAGCACGACACCACGACACATCACCGTGCGGCACGGTTTCATTACGTAGATACGAGAACAATAGCTTGTGGTTTTATTGTACCTCCGTCTTATTATATAACTTAAACACAGTACGTACCTATGTTTTTATCGCGTAAATATCAATTAAGTATTACTTGGTTTTCACTATTTTCAGCCAGTATACCTAACTACGCTGTTGTGATCATTAGAGAATTATCGGGGAAGTCTTTAAAACGGGTCTTTTTTTGAAACCTTTACGTGGCCTTTCAAGTAAGAATGCCCATGTCGCTGTTTATCGATTTATAGGTAGGTGCTTTACTTGCCCTAGCCCTAGTTAAGTAGCTTATCTTAGATAGGTAATTATCTCACCTAAGTTATGTAAAAGATCTAGTTACTTATCTTAAGATAAGTAAAACTAAACACAAACTGAATTTTGTTAAATTCACCTATTCGTACTCACGTACCTACGTAGGATAGGAGGTGACTTTTACAAAACTACCCGTATGTAATCATCATCATCAACAGCCCATATTAGTCCACTGCTGGACATAGGCCTCCTCTAATGAGCGCCATAGCGCCCTGTCTTCAGCTTGACGCATCCAGCATGTGCCAGCAGTCTTTCGCAGATCGTCATCTCACCTGACCGGAAGGACACTACGCTTGCCGAGTCGCGGTCTCCACTCAAGAACACGTGTACCCCAACGGTTGTTGATTCGCGATATATGGCCGGCCTACTGCCATTTTAGCTTGCTAATTCTTCGAGCGTATGTAATACCTACACATATTTTATTTATTTGGGATAGGTACCTGTAATGTAGAATGATGACTAGTAGGTACCACCAGAGTTGCTGATTGAATCGGTAGAAGTCCTGTTGATGACTGACACGTTTGAGGCGTCCCAGCGGCAGAAGAAAATTTTGGTCCTTTTTGTGTTTTTGTGCCAATTATGGGCTAAAGACCAGACCCTCAGTCGAATTTCGCAAGCAAAACCCTCTAAGCCGCGGTCTATTAAGTTGATACTAGCTATAGGTACTTACTTAGGGGTCGTAAAACTTAACTGTCGGCACATAAACGCGGTAATGGGGCATCGGCATCTTTATTAAGAGACGCAGCATGAGTTTCACTTAACCATTTACGAAATAGCCCAGATTCCGCGGTTGGGGCGAATTGCGCTGTAATGTAACACCGTCAGTAACTTTCAGAGGTACAAATGAAGGGACTAGGGACATGAAAGTTACTAGTGTTACATGTCACGAATTTCGTACATTTTGTACCCTTCTTGTATTTTTACCTATTGCGGTTGCATACCTACCATCTTCATGATCGCCCGCCGTCTATTTGACGAATTACTCATGGTTTTAGCGCTTGGGAGACTCATCACTAATGAAATGAATTACCTAATAAAAAATCTCGGCAATGCTTATGAACATCATTGAACTATACTTAGGTAAAGAAGAAAATTAAGTAGAATTAAAAATGGACAGTCCACACAATTATCATCTAGCTAGCCCCAATCTAAGCGGAGCTTATGTTATGAAGATGTACAAAACATGTACAAAAAATTGTCTCGGGAATCGAACCCGCAACCTCCTGCGTTTTGGCTTCCCTTCACCCGCATCGCCAGAGAGGCGTCAATCAAAAAGTACCTAACCCTTTGTATCAGATTCCTCGATTTTATGTTCTTAATCATGAGGCATTTTCCAAAAGAAAAACCCTATATCTGATAACTCATATTATGGCGCGGATAATTCGACGAAGAATAGAGGTTGCTATTAATATTTTGTTAAAGAAAACGTCTCGTGACGATGTGGCATTAGGTTTACCTAAGACACAGAAGGTTGCGAGTTCGATTCCCACCGCTTTTGATTAATTTGCAGACATAAGTATTTGGATATTTTCTTATAAATATCTAAGTATCAGTATGGAATATCCTAACTACATTTTTTAAGAAGGTAAGAAGGTATACTAATGCAATTTTAACTAAAAAAAGAAAAAAAAAACTAGAACTTGTGAAATGTAAAAAAATCCTTTATTTTATTATCTAACCAAAAGGTGTCATAAGGATTTTCTTTTATTCTTGAATATTTAATTCCAGGCTAAAACTAGATAGGTACTTCTATTAAACATTTCAGCTCGATCCGTATCTACCTACTGTAGTTTTGGCGTGAAGGGTTATCAAACATCCATCCATACAAACTTTCACAACCAACTATAATACCTACGCGAAAGTTTGTAAGTATGGATGGATGGATGGATGGATTGATGTTTGTTACTCTTTCACGCAAAAACTACCGAACGGATATGGATGAAACTTGGCACAGAGATAGACTATAGTCTGGAATAACACATATGCTATATTTTATTCCGGAATTCCCACAGGAACGGGAATTACGCGAATGAAACCGCGAAGCACTGCTAGTTTATAAAATAAGTTTATTATAATGTGATTTCTATAGTTTTCTATTAATAACTTTAAGACTAAGAGGTCTGAGCGGCAAATTGATGATTCAAATATACAGTAAAATTAACATAGTAGGCATTACTGATTGATGTAAACCTATTCTAAATGCGAACAAGTTTTAAAGTCGTACCTTGGCGCTCAATCAGTTAAGTTTTGTTACTCAAGCAAATCACTTGTTATTTATCGAGGTGTTTCGAAATGATTTTATTATTTTTAACGGTCACCGTTTTGGTGATATATTTGCTGATATCGTGGAAAACCCTTCTTAAAGAAAGGAGGAGGTTTAGCATAAAAGGACCAACACCCCTGCCGCTTCTTGGGAACGCTCATCTTTTCATCGTGAAATCTACAGGTAAGTTCAATTTCAAATTTTTTATTTAATTAGATAGCAACTTACTTAGATAGGTTCATTTATTTCGTTTTCGGACCATCAGCCGAATCAGAAATCAGTTCATGTTTACTTACAGAGAAATTTTTACATCACTAATCTATACCTAATTTAGTTTTTGAAGAACAGTTAGTCAAAACAAAACAATATTTACGAACTTTTATCGCACCACCTCAAGATAATTATTTACAAAACAGAATGAAGTAATTTTGAATTTGGTGAATAAATTTATAATAACAAACATGAAACAGAGTCAAATTAACCATAATAAATCGTACCTACTAGCATCTGCCCGTCGCTTCGCATGCGTAGTTTCTATGGAAACGTCTTATGGCTTTTTCTATCATAACTGATTTTATGGGATGTAAGTAGCCTATGTATTATTCCGGTTCTAGAACTACGTTTATTCCAAATTTCAGACCGATCCGTTCAGTACTTTTTGGTTGAAAGAGGAACGAACATCCATCCATACCTCCATTCATACTTTCCCATTTATAATATTAGTTAGGAAGTGAGGATGGTCTTTGTGTGGTCTGAATTAATAGGTACCTGAATTAATAAACGAATTGAATTACGCTTAATTTGGTCTTGTGTATATCAAGGTACCTACTACGCACCATCTTTTGGACGAGAGTTGTCATAAAACTTCCTCAGGAACTTACTCAAATGTATTAGATACTAGCAGCGCGACGCGGTTTCACCCGCGGCAATTCCCATTCCCGTGGGGATTCCGGGATAAAATATAGCCTTAGTATGTGTTATTCTAGGCTATGATCTGTGCCTCATCCGTATCCGTTCAGCAGTTTTTGCGTGAAAGAGTAACAAACAACCAATCATTCATCCATAGTTACAAACTTTCGCGTTTATACTACACTAGCGACCCGCCCGGCTTCGCACGGTTTTTTTATACGTATAAACCTTCCTCTTGAATCACTCTATCTATTAAAAAAAAACGCATCAAAATCCGTTGCGTAGTTTTAAAGATTTAAGCGTTTAAAGGGACATACGCACACTAACACACACTTTTTGTCCTGGTAAACCATCAAATTCCCATGGTATACATACAAGTAATGAAATTGGAATTAACGCGGCTGATACCACGGGGAACAGCTAGTTATATATAATATATATTTATATGATAGAAGATACGTGTACCTGATATTAGGTATGTGTAATGTTTATGATACAATATGATGTGTATGATATAAGATATTGTATGAAGCGAATTAATGATTGAATTAATTAAGAAATAACTTCTCCAATCATTCGTAGAACACTAATTACGATTTGTATAAATGACCATGACCTATTAAAGCCCAAGGCCATGTTTTGTTTTACGGCGGCCTTGCCACAGAACATGTTCAAAACCAGAAATTTGCACTTTACGGAATTTTAAGTTGTTTTGTAGGTACAGTCAGCTGCATCGATGGTTAGCCATCTGCGTATTAAAAATCAAAAGTTAGCAAATAGTTCAAACTGAGGCGATGTCATATAATACTGGAACTTAGAAAATTGTGGCTTCGTTTGAGTTAATTTTCCCATTAACCGTTTTATGCTCGAAATTTTACATTTTCGAAGGTTTTTAAATTATTAAACTTAGAAGTAAACTAGTATAGGTTGAGGTTTATTGAGTTTTTCACGAAAATAAAAACCTTTGCCTATACCTACTATCAATCCTCGTACATCGGTCGCATTGACTTTCATTTCACATGTCATTACTACGCTAAAAACCTCCAATCGAGTTTTATGGTTAATTGGGTTTTTATTTATTTGTTAAAAGTATTGAAACTTATATCAATAAATAAATTAAGATCTAAGCTCTTCTATCTCAAAACTGTTTTGAATATAATATCTATAATTTTTTTTTAATATACTCGTATATAATTTCCATTCATCTGCGATATCTTCGCAGATGAATGGAACAGCTTAATGTTGGTATGCTTGAGGTTTTGCGAGAGTGAAGAATGAAAGGATGGTTGCTTGATTTTGAAATTATTCTAAATTATATTATTATTTTTATCGAAATTTTATGAAAATCTTATTAATTATCACAATGTATTCTATTTTTCTTACATTAATTTTAATTTTGTAGATATAAATGTAAATAAATATTAATCTTAAATTTCTGTAAACTAATGTAATTGGTTAATTAATCGTATTACTTACTAAATAAATAAATAAATAAATTCGATTTAACGGATTTAACATTAATTCCCCACACTATACATTATAATGACGAGAATTTGGAACCTGTGACCAATCTATGCGATTCACTGTATGAGTCTACTGAAGGTAGGTTACTTGTGGTTAAAATATCGATTTTCAAGATACTTGTACCAAGCGAATAAGACTGTAAATAAAACGCTGATCAACAATTAAAATTAAATCTGTCTGGAATTTTTATTACCGCTACCGTTAGCAAGGATAATTTTATTTATTTGCAAGAGGCAATTCCACGTCAACGCGGCTTAAATAATGACAGTTTAAAATGATTTTATTCTTGACTAGCTGGTGCCCGCGACTTCGTCTGCGCATGATTAGTATTTCGAGTACTCGCGATTTTACTTGCGTAATTCCCTTTCCCGTGGGATTTTTGGGATAAAATAAAGCCTATGTGTTATTCCAGCTTATAATCTATCTCTGTGCCAAATTTCATCCAGATCCGTTCAACAGTTTTTGCCAGAAACAGTAACAAACATCCATCCATCTATCAATCTATCCATCCATCTTTCCATTCATACTTACAAACTTTCGCGTTTATCAGTTCAATTCAGTTTGGTTCCCCTGGGCTATACGGGTTTTCAAAAATTTCTCACAGTATCTCAACGACGCGTACACACGCGTCGTTCAGATGCTGTGAGAAATTTTTAAAACCCGTATAGCCCAGGGGAACCAAACTGAATTCCGGGATAAAATGTATCCCATGTCCAATCGTCCCGAGTTACATTCGAATTCATTCACTTCCGTCGTGATGCGTGGTTAAAGAATTCTTCTTTCACCCTCTCTCCCAGGGGAACCTTACCGAATTCCGGGATAAAAAGTATCCCATGTCCTTCCTTGTAGTATGAACTCAAATCGTCCCGAGTTTCATCCCAACTCATTCAGCAGTTTCGGCGTGATGGCCGGTAAAGGAATTTTACTTTCATACCCTCTCCCATGAGAACCTTACTGAATTCCGGGATAAAAAGTATCCTATGTCCTTCCTCGTAGTATGACCTATAATCATGCCGAGTTTCATTTCAATCCATCAAGTAGTTTCGGTGTGATGCGCGTTTACGATACAGACAGACAGACAGACAGACAGACAGACAGACAGACAGACAGACAGACATGAATGAAAAAAATTACAGTTTTGGCTTCAGTATCGATAATAGAGTGCCCTCCAAAAAAAATTTTCAAAATATCTTCAATGTACAGAATTGGACCTGTTACAGTTTTATTATAAGTATAGATATTACACGTACCCCACGATAGAAATCGCCACTACCAACAATAGCTAGATAAATTATCCTAACAAACCAGCCTAATTGCAATACTATAAATAAATAGTAATAGGTTATAATACTAAATAATCTAAACGGCATCTTCTAGCCTCAAGCTAAGCAGAGTTTAGAATATGAAAAATTCATAATGCACAATCATTATGATCTATGATAGGTATTGTATTTGTATTTATTTCAAAACATTACATCTATTCTTACAGGTATATTTCGTTAGGTTAGATCAATGATAGGTAGGTAAATAGTCACATACATTTATACATTAGTTTTGTAAGCTATAACACATAATGTGTAAAAATTACTTTTTTTTCCAGAATTCTTGAATCTTCTGAAAAGGTTATCTACCAACTACGGGGATATTTATCTAGTTTACTTATTGACCTCACCATATGTGGTGTTAAGCCATCCAAAATTCATTGAGGTATCTACCCACCTTTATACATATTGTACCTACTGTATGTTTATGCTGAAAATTTGACTGTGAACTTGCATAATTAACCTTTATTGTTTCAGCCGATAGTGACAAGTTCAGAGAGCATAACCAAAGGGAAATCGTATGACTTCTTGAGGATCTGGCTAGGCCAGGGTCTACTCACTTCGACAGGTATATAATAGCTGCACTACTAAATTCACTACGATTCATAAACCTAGATATTTTTTAAACAAATGAGTTACAAAATAAATATTGGTGTAAAATATTTTGCACACTGGTATGATCATAGTATGCTGCGAAGTTCCAAACAATTCGTGGTTTTGACAGCTTTCATTCATCATCATTCCATTGGTCGCTCATTCTTTTTTGAACTCGGAACTTCGTAGAAATATTTTTTTTTATATTAATTGTATTGCATATGTAAATGTCAAACAAAGCGGGGTTAGTTGTACCACGTATAACTAAAGAAAGTTTAAAAAGATTATTATGATTATTGTTTTTATGGATTTGCCTCTTTTTCAGGAGGTTCTGGTTATTATCTATATAATATAAAAATACCTATCTATGTAGAATAAACTATTAAGTATATCTGTGATCTGGCCACAAGCTATCTGCTTAGCTTGGGTTAGGTGATGCTGTGTGAGTTGTCCAGCATTATTTATATATTTTTTTTAATTTTCAGGAGAAAGATGGCGGACTCATCGCAAACTACTTACTCCTGCGTTCCATTTCAACATTCTGCAAAACTTCTTCCCGGTATTCTGCAAGAATGGCAGGATACTCACAGAGAAGTTGGAAGCCCTGGCTGATGGAAGAGCAGTCAATCTGTTCCCTATTATCGCTTTGGCTGCCCTTGATAATGTTACAGGTAGTTTACTTACTTATTTTTTATACCAAATGTTTTAAAATTTAGCTCCTATAACTTTGAATTTTTTTGTGAAAATGTTTTTATTAGCGGCAACTTGATTAGTTTATAAATTATGTAGTTTATAAAATAAATATATCTACTGTTTAAGTTGAGAAAATTTAGAACTTTTTGTTCCATAATAAACGAAAAATAAAATAAATTACTTGCTTATTATAAATTAAGGGCACGTTAGAGCCATTTGTGAGAATAATTCGAAATAAAAAAATGCGTTCATAGGGGGCGGAGCATAGGTGCTTTTTTGGAAAAGTTTTAGCACAAAAATCTAATTAATGTTGCGATAGTATTTGTGGTGGTAAGATCTGCAGTCCATTGGGAATTAAACTGGCACGCTTTAAACAGCCTACAATCATACACTAGATACCAAAATCGAGAGAATGTGGGGTCTTGACTATTTTTTACATAGTCAGTTATTTTTACTTTATTCCATAATAGGCTCTGTTGTTTAAATTTAAGATCTAAGTAAATAAGACTTAGTGTACAATTTACTTAAACATTTGCGATTTCTGTGTTTTCAGAGGCTGTAATGGGTGTTTCGGCCGATGCCCAGAAAAAATCTGATTCAGAATACGTAAAATCAATTGAAACGTAAGTGTTTTGATGTAATAATGTAGTATGTACCTGACTACTTGGACATTATCGTGTATATCAGTTATCAAAACTAACTATCCATAAATTAAAATTATACTATGAAAAGATAAAAAAAAATAGATTTATATTTTTATTTATGTTGTAAGTACCCATTAATAATGCTATGTGAATTGGATAGCTAAATTTATCGTTTAATAATTTTATTGATAGCTAACTACCTGCGCCCCGCGGCTTCGCCCGCATAGAATTTTTCTTGTCAAATTTCCGAAATTTATCTCCCCCCATTTATCGTAAAAAATAAAAATAAGTGTTTGATTACATATTTACTTTGCAGTTTATTTATACCGAGTTTTGAGTGAATCAAACCAAGGAAAAATAATTTTCCATAATACTTTACCACCCTATTTCACCCCCTCAGAGGGTAAAATTAAAAAATTTAATGCCCTAAGTGTTATTCTAAAACTAAGTTTTTTTTTTTACAATAACTTCATTAGTTACGGAGATACTTTTAACAAACATTCACATAAACTTTCCCATTTATTATAATAGTAAGATAATAGTAAGATGAACATCTTCGAAGCTATTTCTTAGGTAGGTACCTAGCTTCATTTAAAGTTACCATCTTTCAGTCTGACCAAGATTATATCTATGAGGATGCAAGTGCCTATAATCAGTGGCGATGCCATCTTCAACCTCTTGCCTTACAAGAGGGCGCAGGACAAAGCGCTGCATTGTCTGCACTCACACACCAGGAATGTGATCGAAGCAAGAAGAAGAGATCTCGATCAAATGAATAAAATAAATCTTAGAGATTCAGATGACATTGGTAAGAAATGTTTCAACCAAATAGAGAATTCTAGAATCCCTGTAATTTTATGTAAGGCTGTGTCCCCAGTAGGCAAACTGTTAGCGGCCGACTGAGTGAGGCGCAAATTTGTGGCGAACTGAAATTTGAGTTAGCTGCAAACTACATAAGATCAATTTTCGTGCGTCGTAAGAAAACTGTTATGAGTTTTATGAAGGTTTTGGTGTGAGTCAGCCGCTCACTGAGATAGTCGGCGCGCGTACGTAACGCTGCAAACTGCGTACAGTGAGCGCAAAACTAGCAAACTGTGGACACTCCATTTCTAAATGTATGGAAGGGCGTACTAAATCAATACGCCGCAAACTCAGTCGGCCGCTAACAGTTTGCCTACTGGGGACACAGCCTAATGTAGCTGCGCGGCTTCACCCGGATGAAGTGACGGAAGGATGTGTTTTGTACAGGTTTTATTCCAGGCTGAGTCTTTTCAAAATTAGTGATGTGTGGCGTGAAGAGGTAATAAACATCCATACATCGAAACATTGCATTTATAATTACAATATTAGTGTGATTTTCATAATAATTGCATTGTTTGCTGTCCAAAAATGTTATCGAGGTTGGAAGTCTCAATCAAATAGTTTTTTTTTGGGTTAGTAACTACATTACGTTATTGGTAGTGAGTTTTATCTACTAGCTACTAGAAGCCTTGATTAGCAAAGGGCTTACAAATCAAAAGTCTTGAAAATCAAAGATTGCATTCGTCCCTCGAACTTTTACGAGATCGATTTTCAATCTTTTACGCTGCGCATGTGCATTTATGCGATATTGAAGTTTTTGGCACAGCTAGTGTCCTTAAAAATTTTAAGTGTGTAGGTAGTATTGTTATTATTCCTGGGACGATGCACGATGGACTCACTCTGATGACGTTTTAGCTTCGTACGGTAAATACCTAATAGTTGCTGTACTTTTAAATAAAGTTAGGTATCTATGTTTCCAGGTTTGAAAAATAAGCACGCATTTTTGGATCTTCTGCTGTTAACAGAAGTAGACGGCAAAAGAATGGACGAAGAGAGTGTAAGAGAAGAAGTTGACACTTTTATGTTTGAGGTAAGTAAGTAAGTTATTTTTAGCAGTGACGGAACGGACACCGTACCTACTATTGTTACGCATAGTAGTAAGTAAAATAAGATATTTGGAATATATATATTTTTTTTGTATAAGAATTTGAATAGGTAACTTAATCATTTTAAACGACTTTGAAACCGGAGGAGATTCTATTATTATTTAAGGTGCCTGTGGGGAAAATATTGCAAGGTTACTATTCATTATGGGACAGGGACACACTGTATAATGTTATCAATAGAAAATATCGATAAAATAATTTTCTCAGATAGTTAAATAGTACCTACCTAACCTACCTAGTTATAGTCGGTAGATAAAGTTATTTTTAAATAACACAATTTGCCAAGTTGAATGATGAATGTCAATAGGTACGTAGGTAGGTACTAAGAATAACAAAATTTTCCTCAAACATCTACAAAAAAGTTGGCGCCGTTATTAAGCATTAAAAACGAAGGTTATGTTATGAAGGTTGAAAATTTAAGGTTTCAGAGTTAATTTAGTACCTATACTTGGTACTTCAATTTCGATAAAAAAGCACTAGGTTAACAATTTAAGTACCTACATAGGTAGGTACTTATTAAGCAATAAGTACCTACCTAGGTAGGTACTTATTGCTTATTATTATCAAATCAAATCGTTTATTCATATCAGACATGGTACACATAGATGTTACAAATAAATTGATCCTCATATCTCGCCACATTCCTGGCATGTGAATACATAAAATAAAATGTTCCAGTTAAGTTCTAGAAACAACAACATATTTCAAATAATAAGTAATTCCTATGCTGTTTATAAAAAATAATTTAATTAAAATAAATATCATGCTAAACTATACAGTAAAATATTCAAAATTAAGGTACCTATGTTAATTAAATATTTTAAACGTCAGGCCAGAAACTCCTGGATTGTGTAAAACCTATGTTAATATTACTTTGTGTTCTAAAATATTTTTCGGCAAATGATTATAAATTTTGTATGACACATAGGCGCAGTTTCGTTTGAAAAGTTCTAATTTCGGTCCAGGCATCACTAGAGGTTTATGTGTTACAGATCTCCGATTGATACCATAAAGACGGTACCTTAGCACCTAATCCTTAGGTACTAATAATGATACACGCGAAAGTTTGTCTGTATGGATATCTGTTATTCTTTCACGCAAAAACTGTGGAACGGGCTGAAATTTTGAATAGACATAATTTAGCCTTGGAGTAAAACATGAGCTACTTTTCATCCAATAAATCAAATCCCGTGGTATAAAAATAGCCTTGAAAGCTTTCCATAGAAACAACGCTTGTGAAGCCGCAGGCTGATACATATAACGAAACAGATATAGTGTTGGTTTTTTATTATTCCTAATAGTGTTAAATATTAGAAGAAACCTTGACTCCATCTAAGACTATTTTCTAGGAAATGTGGATACATTCTTCTTGTATTTTTCTTTTACTCTCATCTGTGAGCCTTTATCTCCGTACTTTAGCCACCACGGATTCAACAGTAGGTACATATATTAGTTTTCTATCGTGTCAGAAAAAAGTAGTTTATTTGATAGAAATACAATCGACGCAGTGCAGAATGTCATTTCGTAATAAAAATGTTCGAGCGATTTCATAAGGCCTTGGCGAGAAGCCAGTATACATTCCAGTGCAGCTCAGTGATTCAGCTTGATGACTTGATTGTAGCCGATAAGGTCCAATGAGGCACTATAAATGCATGTTCTCGTACATTAGGTACTTTATTATTATGCATGTAGGTAAATGCAGTAAGCGTAAGTTTTCCACTACACATGGCATGCATTAATGGTTCCGGACTAGTGCATACAACAAACTGTTTAGATTTTCGGTGGTATTCGAAAAATTAAAACTATTTTTTATTTATTCCTTCCGAAGAATCTTTTTGTAATTTATACTGAGTGAATTATAATTTTATGAGGTATCAATTTATCTCAGTAATAAAATACAATAAACGCGAAAATTTGGTGTATGAATGTTTGTTACCTCTTTTCGCCAAAACTCCTGAACGAATCGAGCTGAAATTGAAATAACGTAGTTCAAGGTCTGGAATAAAACATAAGGCTAATTTTCATACATTTTCAAGCGGGTGAAGCCGTGGGTAAAGCTAAGTAACACTTTTAAATACTTTGTAATGTAGCTTCGCCCTAAGCTCTATATAACAAAGTATTGAAAAGTACTAAAATCATACTATAGGTATATACGGATACAGAATGTATAACAAACAAGACTATTTGACATCAAAAACAGAGTTTACTCCCTGATGGTTGAATTTAAATCAGTTGTTTGGACGTTTTCGACACAAGTTTTCATAAAGTAAAGATACCAACCAACTAAGCTGCCTGATGATCAGGTCATCTTTTGATGATGAATTTTCAGATATTAGTCTAAACTGAATCTTTTTTTATGTTTATTTTTTTAGCTTTTTACATGAATATGCTGAAAAAGCAGAGTATGTTGAAACAACGTACTTTTACGACCAATTGTATTTTTTTCCATACGCATAGAACTATAAATAAGTAGTACTGTATTTAATAATCATAATATTATTACTAATTACAATAATAGTGTTAATAAATTGACTTAAGGGCCGTTCTAATTACGTAAATAAATAAATAAAGTGAGAAAAGTCCCTGCTTTCAAGATCTTACGCATATTTTATGTGAATAAACGGTTTGATTTTACAGCGTTGACAAATTAACATTTCCAACAAAACTGGGAGAATCTTTAAAACTTTTACTTTTTTAGGGTCACGATACAACGACTTCCGGTATCGTTTTCAGTCTGTTTTGCATATCTAAATACCCGGATATCCAGGATAAAATTTACGAGGAACAAAGGAATATTTTTGAAGATGATATCGAGAGGCATCCTTCCTTTGCGTAAGTGTTTGCCAGAACAAAGACGGTGAATTAGAGCGCCAAGAATTTCCTTACCTTTCTTTATTTTTCGAGAGACTAAATAACGAAGGCCAATAAATAAAAATTCATAGTAATATTATAAACGTGAATGTTTCGATGTAATATTTGTTCCAATTTCACGTAAAAGTATCTACTGAATGAATCGGGCTGAAATTTTGAATATGGAATGTTCTGACTCCGAAAGACATGAAATGTAACCTACATTTCATCCCATTAATCAGCTCTCATGGAATAGAAATAACCTGGAAACGTTTTCATAGAAACAACGCAAGCGAAGTCGCGGGCAGATACTAGTTCTTCATAATAACAGAAAGTCTTTACTTAATTCATAATGAATATAAACAAACTACGATCTCAATTTCTTATTTACATCGGAAGAACACTAGTGTTATTTCTCATTCATAATAATTAATTACAATAAATATTTTACAGAGAACTAAATCAAATGAAATATTTGGAGCTAGTCATCAAAGAATCTTTGCGATTGTACCCATCCGTGCCTTTGATCGAGCGACGTATTACAAAAAAGACGAATCTCCATGGCATGACTCTGCTACCAGGAACCAATGTCACTATCAACATCTTCCAAATGCAGCGGCATCCTGACCTGTTCCAAGCACCCCTGGAGTTCAGACCAGAGAGGTTTGATACCAGGGAGGGAGGGGAGGTCAAGAACCCCTTTAGTTATCTAGCGTTCAGTGCGGGACCGAGGAACTGTATTGGTGAGTGAATGGTGTTGTGAAGGTCAAGTCACGGAATAGGTAAAGATACAAGTTCGCACGTGACATGTGTACTAAAGCCGAAAGATGGGTTCTTAGTCCATTGAAAAGTTACATTTGGGGTTGCGTTTTTTAGAGGACGCAATTTTATTTTTTTTGATGTGTAGTTAGTAGTGTTAAGCTAAAACCAAGTTTGTGGGGTCGCCACCCTTGTCCCACGGCCGCCATCTTGAAAATAGGGGTTGAAATGGTTTTTGTGATATATCTCTTAAAGTATTTATTTGATAAAAAAAACTTCTTAACATTTTTTGTTGCAAATTAATTTTTTTACACCTTTAGCCTAGTAACTTTTTGTCGTAGAACTAAAAATAAAAAAGTTATAAGCGAAAGTCAAAAAAAAGTCCCATCTCTCCTCTTTCTATGAAAGAGGATATGATTTCTTCTCTTTTACTGCACAAGCTACTCCTCTATGATATGCTCTTCCCCTGGACATCAGACGTGCGAAAACACTTACTACTTTTAAAAAACTGCTTCACCAACATGTAACGTTAGATGTTTATGTAAGTTTATTATAATATTGGTAGGTTATATGTTATGTACGTAATTTCTTTTCCATTTCTCTATGTAGATATATTGTAACTGCCACCGTCTATATTGTTCTTTTATATCCAGTCCATCCAAAGGTTGCCTGGAAGAGATCGCTTTTAGCGATAAGGCCGCCCTTTATACTTAGTCTTAGTTTGTAGTATTTTATGTATTATTCTCTTTATTTGTGTGGTAGGTTCAAGTATAATAAAGAGTTTCCTTTCATTCATTTGTGTCTAAAATCATTTGAAATCGTCTTCACAATTAAAAACAGAATAAAATACATCCGCACGTGGAGAAATATGTAGCACAACTAAAAGACATAGGTTAAAGAACAACTTCAACACAATGTTATGAGCTATTCTTACAATAACAGAGGTTAGGAATAATATAACAATTTTCGCTTATAACTTTTTATTTTTAGTGCTACGACAAAAAGTACTGGACTAAAGTTGTAGAGAATTTAATTTGCAACAAAAAATGTTACCGATTTTTTTTTAACAAATAAATAGTTTAAGAGATCTATCGTAAAAACCATTTCAACCCCTATTTTCAAGATGGCGGCCGTGGGACAAGGGTGGCGACCCCACAAACTTGGTTTTAGCTTGACACTGACCCCCCCTACACATAAAAAAAATAAAATAGCGTCCTCTAAAAAACGCAAGGTAAGGCCTAAAAAATGTAACATTTCAATGGACTATCTGGGCTTTGGGGTTGTCAAACTTTGATAAATGATTTTTTTAATAACGTATTGATGATATAAGTTTTTTTTGGCTTGTTACTGTTTTTTAACAAATTGAGTGTACATACACTCGTATGTTAGTCATGAAATCATTACAAAATATTGATAAGACCCTTTAAAATTAAGGTGATCCGATTTCCATACGTTTGTATTTTCCCAAATATGAGCGATGTGGACATAATTTAACAAATAAATAACTGTTTTTGGCTTTGTTATTCGTCATTATTTGCGGCAAATTGTGTTTGATTCATGAAAACACTCGGAATAATTAGAAATAACGTGAAAATTTTAGGCCATTTCTATCAATGCGTGAGTGAACACGGATAGTGTCGTACGCCCGCTTACTTGAACATGTGAGTGTGATGGCGGCGACGGAATCGCCATCTGTGTGCTATCTAAAGAATCATCTAATAATACCATAGTCTACCGTTCTCAAAGGGTTTTTCCATCGTCCAAGTATTTATTCCTATCTATTTTTGCTGCATGTCAAATAAGATCTAGGAAGCCTACGTTCCGTTTCCATGACAACAATAAATGACACTATGTAAACAGATAAAATGTTTGCTTATAGATACCAGTTTAGAGAGTTTTACGCTGGGGCCACACTACCTTACCGTCTACCGGGCTGTTACAGCAATAATTATGACATTAAATTACCGTTTAAATTACTGCATGACCTGGTGTGGTTACACTAGAGTTTACCTAGATATGTCAATAAATAAGGCGGTAAAAATATCACGTGCGTCGCCGGTGAGCTCATATTGCACACTGGACAAACGGTAGTGGCCACAAACGCATTAATTACTGCGGTAATCTTCTTTGATGTGCGAAAAAAGACCGCCGCCGGAGCTATTGTCTACCGCCATTTGCCATATTGATTGGCATTGTAAAATTATGGCCATAAATCGTGGTTACACCTAGGTGTTGTATAAGTTATAATTAAAATAATTATCGGCATATCACGGTAGTGTGGCCCCAGCATCAGACGTGTCAGATTGTATGCAAAGCATTTCGATCATTCATCAGTGACAACCGATGTGGCGCAGTGGGCGAAGGTCCGCCTGCGACCGGTTGTGGGTTCGATTCCCGTGTCGGAAAAAATTGTGTACGATCTACAGAAATTGAACATGAAATTGTTCCGTTGGTCTGGGTGTTTTCTATGTATTTATAAAAAAAATATCTATCTATGTAATGTATTGTATTAAGTTTATCAGTCAACTAGTACCCATAATACGAGCTTTGCTCACCTTGGGGCTAGATGATGCTGTGTGGACTGTCCGGAATTATATATATATTTTTTTTATTGGACTAATCGTAACTTTTTACAGAGAGCCAAAACAAAATTTTGAACATGATTTTTTTGAAAAGTTAAAGTTTTTCTTTTTTAATATTTAAACATCATTGTTTTCGTAATTTTTTGCTCTATTTTTTAAAATAATGGTCGCTGTTATAGCTATCACCCAACTTGATAAAAACTACAAAAGCCCATTTTGTATTAAAATTTTGAAGCAAAGTTAAGATAATTATCCCAATAAAAAGAAATAAATATTTAAATTAAACTAGCTTTATGAAATGTTCTCAAAAGAAAATATACTTCATCAGAAATAAAACCATTTTCAAAATTTTTTGAAATGTGGCCGTTTTGCATTCAATGAGCGATTTGTAAAAATGCCTGAACTTAGCTGGCGTAAGAGCTAAAATAAAATAAAAATCAGTTGGTGTTGATAGTACATAATTGTTTCTTTTTATTTTTGTCATACCGTTAGAAACGAGGTCCCTTTGTGGGATGTACCTACGCAGAACAGTCTACCAAAGTTTTATATAACAATCAAATAGACTTAGGAAGGCTTACAATAAGTAATTTATGACAAATATGAATTTGTTTGTACTAGGTCTATGACATTTTTCAAAATATAAAGAATAAAAATGATAAAAATCAAAAATTTTGGTAGTGTTGAAGGGATTCGAGCCCGTACTAACGGGATGTATAAAAATTTTGTGGATATTTTATTATCAAAAAGCAAAAAGTAAATTAAATTTTCGGTGGTTTCGAACCCAGGTACGACTATACATCGTCGCACCCACCCGACTGTTCAAACCGCTAGTCCAAAGTGAGTTATTGAAATACTGTGAAAATTTGTATTACTTTTAATCTTTTATAAGTGGTCGTAAAATCGGAGCTAAAATACCTAAGGCTGTGTCCTGCGTAGGCGAACTGACGCGAACGCGATTGCGAGGCGATCCGATGTGAACTTAATGCGGTGCGGAGCGACGCGACTACTCTGTCCTACGTGCGCGCGAACCGCCACCGGCCGGCGCGGCGGCCTGTCCAGTTCGCGCGAACAATTCAAGCCAACTGATCGCGTTCGCTTTCGTTTCGCGCCGCGTCCGCCGTACCCCACGTGCGTTTGGTCACGTAGGCCACTTCAATAGGTATCGACTGTTTGTTGTGTTCGCGCCGCACCGCGCCGCTTCGCGTTCGCATCCAAATCGCTGACGCAGGACACAGCGTAAGTACACAAAGAACAGAGTCAAAAAAAGTGAAGACTTCCTTACGCTAATAATTTTAATGTAATTTTATTATAAAATTGGAACAACTTTCACAGTGAGTACATTTAAAATTAATGATTGTTATTGTGAACTTATTCAATTTATTTGTCAATTCCAATGATTTAACGAAATTAATAAATAGCATGAAATGTATTTTTTTTTACCTATGATTTGTAAGATATTCTTTAGCTAATAAGCTAGTTTGTAAATAACATTACCCTCTGCGCCTTTTTACTTAAATTGTTCAAAACGATAAAAGAAAATTACCTCCAATTTTTTTTTTTAAATGTAAATAGAGCCTTTTTTTATTCTTAAATAAAACAAGAGTCGAAAATTAGTTCGTTAACTAGTGGTTTTATTGAATTAATTTTAGATGTAATTTAGTAATGTCCCGAAAACGGAAATATTGGTCCGAAAAATATTTAGTCCTAAGGCGTCTCCAATTATCTCTGTTATTTTTCGAACAGTAGTTATTTTAGTTCCACTGAATTTATAGGGTTTGCCTGTGTGAGTGACTCGTAGCGGCCGATCACTCACACAGGCAAGATCTTTTTTGCTCTTCCCAAATACTAGCTCCCTAAATGCTTTCAACACTTGAAAAATTGCTTGGTACATAAAAAACAACATACCATTTGCGGCAAATACATTACCATTAAACAATTATGAACAATTTAATTAGAAAATAGTGAAAAACATCAAAATTGAAAATCATCGCCATCTAGTAGCGGAGCTATGCTTAGTCCTGGACGCGAAATCACCTTAAGAAAGAATTATAATAATGTAATAATACGAGTGAAAATACGAAAACGGTAAAAAAAGTAAATAAACAATTGAAATTCAAAAAGTAGAACAAAAGTTAATCCTGCGAGGCCAAAACCTTCTTTCGGCTTAGTGCACGTTGAACATATAACGTTGAACCCTGTATAGTAACTTCGTCGATATTTGATAACTATTAACTACCTACTAACTTCTCCGGTATAGATGAGAGCAACATTTGTCATACCTACAGCTAGCGAGAGGCTTTACAAAGTATGATTTATACTTTAGTTAAATGCTAATGTTAAGTCTAAGGGCTCCCACACAAAACTGCGATTTGGTGCGATGCGATGCGATTTGATGCGATTTGATGCGATGTCACACGAACTTGATTTGCGAATTTCTGCGATGCGAATTTGTGCGGCGAACCGTTTTGTAGGGTAACCATATCTTCAAGTTTAGTCCGCCGTATTGGACGTGTTTTTAGGAAGCGTAAGATGGATCCCAAAAAGATAATTGAACCGATTTAAGCAAAAATGATCCAACCCACACAAACCTCAATTCGAGATAATCGATATTTAAGTTTGTGGCGGTATTTCTTTAGCTTTGTAATACAAAATGTTGTTATTTTAATTTAATTTAATGCTATGTAAACTCAACTTTTTTGCTATAAATAATATAAAGAATAAATTGTAATAGTTTAGTAGATAATTGGGAAAACTTGCGCCTGGATCATTATTACAATATTAATTTTGTATGGAAAGAGCTATGTAGGGTGCAAAAATTAAAATGCAAAAATGATTCAGTGTGTTAAAAATTAGTAATCATTTTTGTGTTTTAAAAGACAAAACAAACAAAATTGGCCCTACTCCTCGTCCAAATCAGAATAAGGTTCATCACATAAACCATCTACATCGTCTATTATTGCAGCTTCCCTTCGGTTTCTTAAATTAATCAATGCAATCATCTGGTATCTAATATTAGATCTGCTGGCCCTGTACTTATTTTATTTTATTTATTTATTTTTCGTTAAAGTACGAAACACACAGAAGCCGGAGGCGTGGCGGAGGCAAAGGCGTGCGAGTTGTATTCTATGGAATCCTATGAAAGCCTACACACACACCGCAGGCCGTGGCGAACGCGGTGCCATAGGAAAAACCGGCACGCCTTCGCCTTCGCCACTCCTCCGGCTTCTGTGTGTTTTGAACTTTATATACTTTATTTCGTTTACGTACTTAGATGAAATAGCAATTTTAAATATTAACTTGTCAAATCTTAACTTGTTTTGTATCATCATCATCATAATCAACCTATATTAGTCCACTGCTGGACATAGGCCTCCCTTAATGAGCGCCATAGCTCCCTGTCTTCAGCTTGGCATCCAGCATCTGCCAGCAGTCTTTCGCAGATCGTCATCCCACCTGGCCGGAAGGCGTCCTATACTACGTTTGCCAAGTCTCGGTATCCACTCAAGAACACGTTTACCCCAACGGTTGTCGGTTCTTCGCGAGATATAGCCGGCCCACTGCCACCACTTCAGCTTGCTAATTATTTGAGCTATGTCGATAACTTTGGTTCTCTTTCGGATGTATTCTTTACGAATCCTATCCTTCAGAGAAACTCCGAGCATAGCTCTTTCTATAGCTTTCTGAGCTCTTTGAACTGATGGACCAGCTTAATATTATAGTTTGAATCATTGTAGCAAATTAGAACGGTTATATGTTAGGGTAACAAAAGCAACACAAAAATGATTCAAGTGGCATGAAACACTTATACATTTTAAAAAATGGTCTTCGACATGACAGTTGTGGGTTGGATCATATGGATTTTCCACATTTGTGAACATAGAGGTGTGAGTCTTTGATATGTTAAAATATACCTTATTCTGATTACATTGGTTAAAAAAAACTCGAAATTGACTAGGTTGTGGGTTGGATCATTTTTGCATAAATCGGTCCAATTGCACTGCTGTTATTGTTAAATAGATATAAAAGAAAAAGAAGATTCTGGATTCATCCATTTAATACGATTATGAACTCTGAAGGGAACTATTTTACTCGAAATTACTATGAGTTGAGAACTGAAGCAGTTTTTTTTTACAACACAAAGAAGGCGGCTCAGGCGCCGCGCTCTTTCGCTAAAGTTGTCTCAGAGCGGACTAAAAGGGGGGTCACCAAGTATGACGTAATATGACAGGAATACGCGATGCAAATGAGATCTGACGTTATCGTGCGAGCTCGCAGATATTTACGATGCGATGCGAGCTCGCAGTTTTGTGTTTGAGCCCTAAGTCAGTAATAGGCCATACTGACTGATCTTGTGTAATCGGGATGTAAACTCTACATTGCTGCATTGTAGAGAGACCTACGACGTAGACCCTCTACGCCTCTACGTCAAGGGACATAAATAATAATAAATAAATAATTATAAAATAAGAAATAGAAATGAATGATAATGTTAATTAACCTAACCAGTAGGGGTAATTTAATTCATTCTATTTGTTTCCGCAACGGAAACGTCAAATTCAAATTCGATGCCATTTCCGTCCGATCTTTAGAACGCTTTTTTGATTCATATTCTAACTAAGGAACTAAGGATCCAAATTCAAATGGCGAAATTTTTCAAATACGCTTTTTAAAAAAAGCAATCATAGTGAAAAGTTTCCGATATCGAATCCGAAGGGTTTCACGATGAAAGAGCGACGATTGACAAAGAAACTTCTTCGTTAACTTTGATGTTTCAAATGAGTAGGTTATAAAAACTAGAAGTGGCAGAATCGCAAGCTCGGAACAAACTTCATAAATGGAACGTCAAATGATGAGGGATAAATTCATGTTCATACTAATCCTCCGGCCATGTGGGATGATGACCTATGAAAGAAAGCAGTCAGAAACTGGAAGCGTCAGAGGTACCTATGTCTAGCAGTAGAATTATATCGGTTGATAGTATGATGTACAAGCAAAGCACCTTGGTTTCGCCGATTTCGCCTCAACTATGGATTTTTCTTTCGCAGGTCAAAAGTTTGCAATGATGGAGATGAAAGTGACTCTGTCTGAAATCATCAGAAAGTTCATTCTCCTGCCGGCTGATATTGAACCTCAGCTGTGCGCTGACCTCATTATAAGATCAAAGAATGGCGTCCACGTGAAATTTCAATTTAGAAAATAAGTAGTAATTCTAGGAATCGGTTAATTATATTTTGGAGATGATTTCTTAATTTCCACATTCTTTATTGCACAAAGAAAAAACATTGAAAACTTATAACCCTAAAAAGAGTTCTCTTCCAGTAAACCTTATCGGGAGAGAGTCAAATTTGAAAAAGTGTGAAATGTGCTTATTACTTAAAATAACAGATAGAAAGGCGATTATAATATTGTGTATTGCTACTTTTAAAGATAACCTAATATAATTTTGCATCATATCAATTAAACATATACATACCATGAAATACATTTAGTACTATAATAACTAAGTACATGAAGTTCATGATTCATCATTGATCATCCTATTTGCTGAATTTTGGGGTAACTTCTGTATCGACCCCTCAGTTGTGTATTCAAAAATTAGTTAGTCTTTAATTAGGGCTCTAGTCGTTAAGAAACTTGTGTATTCAACCTATTAAATGCTCTGCGGTGTCGGTCAAGTAAATTAATACAGGTCAGTGAAGCACCTCGCCTATTCAAATAGGGTAACTTTCGTAATCAAATTTGGGAAAATCAGCAAAGGGTCAGGCTGTATCTGTCAACACTGTTTGCCAAAATAGTTAAGTATCTCATTTCACCGTATGAAACTGTACCCAAAAGTTTGTAGTTCTGTGAATGTTTTAATACCCTCTGCATTGGATTACAGTACGCGCTCTTTTGTATGGCATTTGATGTTTTGAAGCAGTGATGTTGTGAAGTTTCTATAAGTAATTTTCTGGTGTTTTATGATTTATTTTTAGTTTATCTATACGAGCAACATGATTCTTTACATTTCTGTAAAACCGCGTATTCTAAATTTCGCTAAAGATTCATGCTTCATCATTATAATTATTGCGATTTCATATATCTATCATTATATTAGATAGGATAGGTGATAAACATCACCCTAAGAATAAAATATATATAGAAATAATAATATCATAATAAGAATTTACCAAACAAACGTAGTGTAGGACGCCCTCCGGCCAGGTGGGATGACGATCTGCGAAGGACTGCTGGCAGATACTGCATGAGTCAAGCTGAAGACAGGGCGCTATAGCGCTCATTAGGCGAAGCCTATGTCCAGCTGTGGACTAATATAGGTTGTTTATGATGATGATGATGTTGATGAATATGAATTTTGCTTTACTTAATATGTGAGAGTATGAGATGGATAAAAATATTAGGTAGGTATATAACATGCTTTTAAACTAAACTTAGTGATAGCCGTGAACTGTCCAAATTATACGGAGAGACGGCTCAACGCTGCAGTAAATTAAATTTTATATATTTTCTGAATAACGTTAAATTACGCCGCATATGGCAGCCCTACAATTTTGGGGTTCAGTGACTTTAAAACGAATATTCCAAAAACGCATTTCGACAACGATATTATTTCAGCATCAGCATCAGCTCAGAGGTAAATATATAGGTATACGTAATTATTCTAAGGGTTACCTGCTTCATAGTTGTAAGTTTTGGAATTGAATATACAAATTGAATATATAAATTGAAAATACTTACCTTGTAGGAAATGTTTAATTTGCCTAAGTGTACAGCGATGTCTATTATATTCGAGAAAATAAATAATTATTAATTTTTATTTTTGGTTATTATTCTCTGAAGTCTTTACCTTGAAAATTACCTATCTTACTGACAATTACCTGCCCCCTTGAATTGTCACTATGGTAATTTGCAGCTACGATGGGATGACGATCTGCGAAAGACTGCTGGCAGATGTTGAATGCGGCAAGCTGAAGACAGGGTGCTATGGCGCGGCGCTCATTGGGGGAGGCCTATGTCCAGCTGTGGACTAATATAGGTTGATGATGATATAATTTGCGCGGCAGGTATAGATCTATCATTGGTCGGTTCATGACATCAAGAGTTTTACGATTCCTTATCGTATTCACATAAAATCTGGTGAGAGTTTACAGCTGAAGCCATAAAAACATAAGGACTTCTTTATGGCAGCCATATCCAGCCTTCACAGCCTTTGTGCCTTTTGTTTGTGATTTGATAAGTTCAGGTTTACAGCCCGTCGTTAGATAGGTGTTTTTATTTACTGCGGACGTCAGTGGCGTAGTGGTAAAAAGTCCACCAAGTAAATAAGTCTCATCTATTACGCATAATACAAGCTCTTATTAGCTTTGGACTAGATGATACAGTGAGAATTGTCCAGCATTACTATTTATTTATTATTACTTTGGAGCTAGATGATGCTGTGGTTGTGGCGGACGCGGCATTAGAATCGACCCTGAGTTCTCTAAGATCCCTGGAATCCTTTAAGATCCCTCGAGTCCTCTAAGATTCCTCGAGTCCTCTAAGATCCGTCGAGTACTCTAAGATCCGTCGAGTACTCTAAGATCCCTTGAGTCCTATAAGATCCCTCGAGTCCTCTAGATCCCTCGAGTCCTCTAAGATCCCTCGAGTCATCGAGCACCTGCCAAAGCAAGGGCAGCAGCTTGCTGCCCTAGCTTTACGCTTGCGATTACGTACAGAATCAGAATCAATTGAATACCTACAATAATTACATGGCAAGACCTTACATCTATGTGATGTCACCGTGTTCCAACCGCAAGCACCTGGCCTGGACTTCGATTGTACCACTGGTCGACATTTGAATTTAATTGATAATTGATTTCAAGACAGACAACAAGGCAGCAGGTGTGCTAATCACTACGTAGTATAAAACAAAGTTGCTTCATGCTGTCTGTCCCCATGTAAGTTTAGATCTATAAAACTACGCAACGGATTTTGATGCGATTTTTTTTAATAGTGATTCAGGAGGATTTTTTATACATATGTATAAAAAGCCCATGCGTAGCCAAGCCGGGTCGCTAGTATTAAATGGGTATGTAAATATAATTTGGAAGCAACCTAATATCTAACTTAGTCCTAAATAAGTTTCCATTAAAATCCTTCAATCCTTCTGGTAGCTTGTTATAAATAATTATGTACATGTTAAAAACATTTTTCTGTAAATATCCTTATAACATTGAGGTTTGTAGATGAAGTTCTGAAACTTGGCCCGTATTTGTCGAAATATAACATCCTCACGTTTAGTAAGTTGGACAATGTTTCATAAATAAACAGGCTACACAATCACTACATACTCGTAGTATAAAATAAAGTCGCTTTCTCTGTCCTTATGTCTCTATGTCCCTTTGAATGCATAAATCTTTAAAACTACGCAACGGATTTTGATGCAGTTTTTTTAATAGATAGAGTGATTCAAGAGGAAGGTTTATACGTATAATAAAACTGCGAAAGTTTGGATGGATATTTGTTACTTCTTCACACCAAAACTACTAAACGGATCTGATCGATCCTGTTTGAAATTTTGAATTACGTAGTTCTTCTAGGCCTGGAATAAAACTTAAGCTTTTGATTTGATTTAGATATTTTTTGCAAATCACTTGGGAGTTTGTTTGTAGAAGCGTATCATAGTCCTGTGTTCAATATTTCTGGTGTGCAATAAAGAATTTTTGTGTTGTATTGTAATACCTAATACATTTGAAATATATCTACATTAGGTAGTCCTTGTTTAGTCTAGTTGTGGAAAAAACTTGTTTCTTCTTATTTCTAGTCAGAAATAAGAATAAATGTCATTCTAGTTATCGTTCTAAAAACGCTCGTTATAGGTAAATTGGCCAATAGGATGAACTATAATTGGGCCAACACAAGTGGTTAAAGTGCCCCAACCATAACTTTCTCTGAGATCAAATAAAGTAAATTTTTGCATCCAACAGCTTATATACCCGACTTGACGCAGGTTGACATTTATGAATATAAATTGGAATAAACTGGGCCATACGTTAATAAACTTTTAACCAGTCTTGAGGTTGCAGGATTCAGGTGTTTGTGATTTATGTTTTACATCATCATCATCAGCTTATATAAGTCCACTGCTGAACATAGGCCTATCCCCTAATGAGCGCTATAGCAGCGCCCTGTCTTCAGCTTGCCGCATCTAGCATCTGCCAGCAGTATTTCGCAGATCGTCATCCCACCTGGCCGGAGGGAGTCCTACACTACGTTTACCAACTCTCGGTCTCCACTCAAGAATACGTTTACCCCAACGGTTGTCAGTTCCTAGCGATATGGTCGGCCCACTGCCACTTCAGCTTGCGAATTCTTTGAGCTATGTCGATAATTTGGTTCTCTGTCGGATATATTCAATAAGAATGCTATCCTTCAGAGAAACTCCGAGCATAGCTCTTTCCATAGCTCTCTGAGCGACTTTGAACTGGTGGAGCAGCCCTACCGTGAGTGTCCAACTGTCCACGTCTCAGCTACGTAGGTCATTTTCACGTTTTACATAATAATATAAAATTACATCTGAAGAGACTTGTGTAACGAAGATAGCGTTGAATGAGAATGTGAAGTGCATTTTTGATTTTTTTCGTGTGTTGAGGTCATACAACCTCATTTTTAACCCCAATCTGAGATGTATCTGTAAGATACAGGATGTACGTACAGGACGTACATCCACCTCAGATTATTGAAAAAAAATTTGACCATACGTATATATAAAACACTATCTATAAAAAAAAACCGCATCAAAATCCGTTGCGTAGTTTAGCATACATAGGGATATAGGGACATAGGGACAGAGAAACTTTGTTTTATACTATGTAGTGAAGCCAATAGCTTTCGGTTATTAAAAATATTGGAGTGACTTTTAAAATTTCAAGTCTAATCAGACCTTTGAAGAATTGAACAATTGAGATGGTCACTTTTTAGGACTGTGTATTTTATAAGATAGATAACAAAATAACAAGTTCAAAAACGTTTTACGAGATATTCGACCTACTCGAAATGCCAGACTGAATGTTTTCCATTTACACCTGATTGAGTTTATTGGGTTAATTAATTTGGACTGACCCTTAATACCTTCCAAGTGGCTGATTACCTGCTGTTTGTTACGTCGACGCCATGGCCCGCTGGCGTGGAAAATTATGCTCCAAATAGTCAGATAAGCTTTTCAATTTACTACACTACTATTTACTATATCTATGTAATAGTGAAATGGGTTGATTCTGGATCAAGTTTTGTTGTACGGTTTTTTTAATTTGGAATTATATGTATAGGTATAGGTATATACATAAATAGAGTGGAGTTTTGTAAGGGTAAGTAATCTAAAGGCTACAGCTACATGAAAATGGTATCAGGAAACTAACCATCCTTTTTAGAATAAATATAATCCCCAATCACAGATTTTCAAAAAGTTATTCACATACATTTCGAGAAAATGGGCGTATTTCTCAAAATCTTTTTTGATACCAATCTATCGTACCACATAAATTATTTTTAATCTTACTATTATAATAAATGGGAAAGTGTGAATGTTTGTTATAAGTAATCACCGTAACTACTTATGTTATTTTTATGAAATTTTGTGTTTAGATATTTCAGGACCACAGAGGATATTAGAATTTAAAAATTTTAACCTCTGAGGGGGTTCAATAGGGTGGTAAAGTTTGTATGGAAAATTATTATTCCTTGTTTTGATTCACTCAAAACTCTTCACACAAATAAACTGCAAAGTAATAATAATAATAGTAATAATTAAACACATATTTTTTATTATTACAAAACTTTTCCTAAGAGGCGTGCAATAAATTTCTGAAATTTGACCAATAAATTTCCATGCGGGCGAAGCCGGGGTCGCTACTATTCAATACAACTTTTTGTAACTGTGTGTAGGTTGGATGGCAAAACTACTTGGTTGAATAGATAATACTCTTCTAGATATTATTATCAGTAAGACTCTAACATTAAGAATATAGAGCTGCTATTTTAACTAAATACAACTATGATGGTCAATTATTATCGTTACAGCTAAAGCAATCTCCATTGTTCTTCAAAATGAGCCATAAGAACGAATTGAATAGATATCATTTTCTTAACTTTTAGCAATTTAAGCTGAACATCAGCTAATTATTCGCTGAAATTCAGCCTACGAGATACGGGTTTAAGACGTTGCAGCTTTATGGAAATGAGGGAAGATAATAACTATACCGTCTGCGGGAATATTCTCGGGTTTAATGAAGTTTAATGGAGTTTAATGAAAGTTGAGAGGCGGCGTTAATGACCTTCCCGGTAACGCTACCACCACAGGTTGTTTTTGAATTCATGCGTGTTTTGTATGCGCATATTCATTAATTTAGAAGTGTGTTTGGGACTTATTTTTCGGTTTTCCCCGGAGATGTTTAGCAAGTTTCATTTAAATTTTAAGCCGAGCAGAATGTTTTGTAAAAAATAAAAAATAAATTAACTGAAACATTTTCTTATGAACTTAAAGCTGTAGGGGTTGTTAGTACTTAATATTAAACAGAAATTCAGTCCTCTGAATGAGCTGATTCCTCAGAGGATAATCATATTTAGTAGCAATAGCATTTTGGATGCTGTTGTTGCTTCCGCGGGTTCCACAAAGCAGTGAGGCTGTATTTTTGAGTCAGATAGCTTCAAAGGAACCGGTGCGAGCCTCAGCGAACACACCTTGGGCCGAATTCCACTACATAACTGATCTCTTTACCTTATTTCGCAATCGTATCGTCGATGATTGAAAATGCAAAGCATTGTTCGCGTTTTGGATAAAGCTGACCTATAGACTGAAAAGCAATAAACAACTAATGCTGAACAATCCGCATCATCAACCCCCAATCTAAGCAGCACTTGGTTATAAATAAATACTGAAAAGAAATGAAAACTGGGCATATTTTTTCACATTTATAACAAAGATGTGACTAAAATCATTAAAATGACATGAATCCAACAAGTTTTACTTACATAACCACAGGAAAAAAAAACTAATATCTCGCTCGAAAGGTTCGGTGGCTGGTATTCCAGCTCGAATGTCACACCCAATATTGACTTCTAGCTTTTTATTTGTTTGCCTATTTCCACGGCGGTTCAATTTGCTACACATCGGAAACATTTCCAAGGGCGGCGCCACATTCCTCCGGGATACAATTTGGGGAATGTCCCGGTGAGCATTCTGCTGTGAACGTAAGCGACGGAACGCTGTCAAATTCCAATCAAATTATCTTGAAATTGGCTTGCTTTTGGTACTGAAATATCTTTTATACGCTTATGTATCATCAGTAAGCGATGTTTTGGTGAAATAAAAGAGAACCAAAGTTGATTTTGATAACCAAGTTTCAGAAAATTCAAATCTATGTAGTTAAATTCAAATCTATTTTTAGGGAATATGAAGTAAGATTTTGGAGCAGTTCTGGAAAAAAATCCCTAGTTTCATTCATTCAAAAGTGAAAATAAAACTAAAAGAAGGAAGGTACCTATTAATTTAAAATTAAACGGTAAATATGGAAGTACATATTAGCAAGCTGAAGTGGCAGAAAATTAATAAAAATAGACAAAATTAAACTACTTCAGACAGATGCATTAAAAAACTTAAGTTTTTGTCTGTCTGAAGTAGTTTAATTTTGTCTATTTTTATTAATTTTCTGCCACTTCAGCTTGCTAATATGTACTTCCATATTTACCGTTTAATTTTAAATTAATAGGTACCTTCCTACATTTAGTTTTATAACAAACTGAACGTGTGAATTTTGGAAATTACTTTGTTTAACTTAATTATATGATAAAATAAGTGGGGGCGCCACTTTAGGTGCTGTTTTCGCCATAAAACATAAGTCATTTCGCCCGCATGGTTGCTGAGATCTCGATCAAATAACGTGCGAACCAGTGCACTTTCATGATGTTTGTCGTATGTTTTGTCAATCGTGTCTTTACAGGCCCTAAACATGTGGAATTTATATGTGATTTGAGATTTTAGCTCCTTGAGTACTAAAACTAAATCTAGGCCAAGATTGACAAACCTTATCTGCTAGGTTCGCTTAATCAGACGACTGATGTGGCGCAGCGGGCGAAGGTCTGCCTGTGATGCAGACGGTGGCGTGTTCGATTCCCGTCTAGGGTAAATAATAAATTTCAATAATAATTAATGTTTGTAAGATCTGTTAAAAGATCTATAAATTAAGTATTTGTATTAAGTATCAGTCATCTAGTAGGTACTCAAAACAGAAGCTCTGCTTGGACTTAAGGCTAAAAGAAGCTGTGTGAAAAAAAACAATCTACAAAAAGATTTAAAATACATACCTAAGTACTTCATTGTATTAAAAATTCAACTTACTTTTTGCACCTAAATGGTAAATAGGTAAAAAAGTCAATCCTGTTCATTATCATGTAGTGCCCGATAAACTCAATAAAGAGAACGGATTTGACCTCAGTAAAGTAATAACATAATTAAATAATATGTGATAAGCGGTCTATGATCTTATTTGTCCTCTTAACTCTGATGCAACCACTCTTGATAACGCGCAAATAATGGCGAATAAAAGTAAACTTTTACATTATTAAATAAAACAAATAAATAAAATTCTGATGATGTTAATTCGCGTAACATCATCTAGGGCCAAGCTAATCAGAGCTGGTTTTAAAAAGGCCGGTCGATTCTGTTCGTGCGAAAACTATAGTAAACTAATTTGATGCAAACTTTGTGTCATCAGAATTGGCTTCTTTTGTGTATTTATGTTGTAGATTTTATGTAGTTTTTATGTAATTTGTAATTTCTGACGGGTCCAATAGTTATCTAAGTGTCATAAAAATAAAGCACCTTTTAGTTTGTGTCGTTTATAAAAAAGGTGGTTGTTTCAGTTGTTGACTTGAAGAAACTTAGTGGAGCGATTGAGGTGAATTTCGGCGATGGAACAAAGATTCGTTTTGAAGATTGCTGGCTTCGAGATCACTGCAGGTTAGTTTTTTTTACACATTTCAAATTTCGGCCTTTTATCCCGATTTTTATCGATAAATATGTGTCGTGCACATTTCGTTTGATCATGGTTCGAAAAATCACATTGTATATTTTTATTTTTACATATAAGCTGCATTTTGGCTTCAATATTGACTTAAAATTAATACAAAAACAACATTAAAGGGTAAAATGGCTTAGCAGATTTTGTGTAGCGTTTTTGGCAAAGACAAATGCTATGCCTGTTTTCAAGCAGATTTAAATTAGTATAGGGTAAGGTTGCGTTAGTCGTACCCCCTAAGGAATTAATTCTGTAAAATTCAGTGCAAAGGAAATATAACAAAATCTACTGCATTTACTGCATCTTTATTTATTTGACTTTCATTTAACATTCATAGAAACTTGAAAATCTTTTATAAAAATAGATATTTAACCGTTTTTCGAAAACATACCTTCGGTAAGATTAAGGCGCCTAGTCGCCTAATTCGTACCACGTAAAGCCTTAGTCGTACTTAGAAAATGGACTTTATTCAAATAATTCTGTTCAACTATAGAAAACTACTTATTAACTAGAGATCACAATTAAACACGTAAATATTACCTTTAATTCAGTCTGATAGTAACATAAAATATTTATTTTGGTTTTTTAGTAAATAACACATAAAAAATAAAATCTTTAAAACAATATAATGTTCGAAGGCAAAATTTATGAATACAGAACTAGTTAATCCTATGAAACAAGTCTCTAAATTCAGTAAATGCTGCGCTAATAATCTTCCATATCTGGTGATATACCATTAGGTCTTCCAAATTTTGTTTTCATTTCTTTTTTTTCAAGCCTTTCTAATGTCGTTGCAGTGTAGCTTTGGTATTTAAATCTTCTACAGGCTTCATTAAATCTAATATCCATTCGGGTGTTTCTGTAAAACTACGTCGAAATCCTCCTGCTTACAAGAATTATACTTTGGATTCGCCATATTGGTTTATTACCAGAAAAAAAGTAAATATTATTTTACAATTTTCATAGTACTTAAGTTGTACCGGTACGAGTAAGGAATTTTGCACAGGTACGACTTAAGCAGTGGAGTCTTCCAAATTTAAAACTAAAACCACTGAAAAAACCGAAAAAGTTCTATTGTTTGAGTATGCCTAAACCATTGCCAGATAATTATTACAAATAGATGTTAACGATAATAAGATAAGATAGAATAAGGTAAGGATCAGATTCCTGTCATAAAAAGCTTACAAATGGGTCAAAAAACTTAATTAACACTGTATAAAAAACTTACTTTGTCATTATTTTTCCTTCACGAAGTTGGACGGCCATCCTCTTGTTTACGTTGGTTCGCTTGACTAAAAAGTTTATGTCGACGACACTAGACAGTAAAATTTATAAGAATCAGACAATATATAGCCGGGGTACGACTTAGGCTGTGGTACGACTAACGCAACCTTATCCTAAATGAAAGTCTGGTTGACTTCACATTTTGCGTATTATTAAGTATTAATCAAAATTATCCTCATCTAGCTAGATCACCTCGGGATCATACTCTAAACAAAATGTGGGTCTTCTTTCGCTTTAATTATTTGACGAAATCAAAACATACATGCATGTAAACACAACACATAAAGTTAGCACAAACATAAAAAGTTAATGAAAAGGGATGTCATCTCTTTACGTTCAGAAATTCTGTTTTCAGTATTTTTTAGTGGTTTTCATTGATACGTGTGCCAATGCTCCGCTGAATTTCAGCGGCGGCGCTTCTTGTAATTTTATTACACATTTTACTTTATACATACTTACAGAATGCAGAAAATGTAAAAAAATTGCTAAAACATTTAATACGCATATGTCAGAACCGTGTCGAAGAGTCGGAAAAGGAATTTCCGGATAACTCTGCAGCGGAGGTGTGCAAAAAATTCCATTTCTGAGAAATTGAAATTGATGAATGAAATGAACCACGTTTCAGATGCTCATCTTGTTACAATGGTGACACGTTTCAACGAGCAAAGCATCTGCTAGCGATACCGGAGTCAAACATAGAAGAGGCTTTGCTCAAGAATTTAGAGCTATTTATAAAATGTAAGTACAAGTAAAAAGCAAGCTCAAGTGGTAGAGGTCCGGCCATATATAACTTGTAGGATTCATATGTCCGGTCATATCCGAGAAGAACCGACCACCACTGGAGTAAACGTGATCATAAGCGACACCTCGGTAAACGTAGTGTAGGACGCCCTACGGCCGGGCTTGGTTATTATGTCTGAGTTGTACACCTCTTCAGAGAAGGTACTTCTAGTGGGCATGTGTGCTGATGGGGACTAATTTATCAACAGACTTATTAATATTATATTATTGTAACTTACTTATTATAAACGAGAAAGTTTGTATTTATGGATGCATGGATGTTTGTTACTCTTTCACGGAAAAACTACTGAACATATCAGGCTGAAATTTTGAACAGACTATAATATATAGCCCTGGAATAAAACATAGGCTGTTTTTCAATCAGTTCCCATGGGATCGAAATAGGACACTTATATAAATAAGGCTTTATTAAAATTGATGAATCTAATAAATAATAGAAACAAATTAGAACTAGTATATAAACAACTAGCGACCCGCCCGGCTTCGCACGGTTTTATTAGACGCATAAACGCCTGTTGAATCACTCTATCTATTAAAAAAACCGCATCAAAATGCGTTGCGTAGTTTTAAACATTTAAGCATTCAAAGGGACATAAGGACAGAGAAAGCGACTTTGTTTTATACTATGTAGTGATTGAGCTAACTGCAGACGGTTGGAAAATTATCACCTTATTTCATATAGTGTATGACTGTGTGCTTGCTAAAGACCGGACTTAAAGAATTTGAAGAAGGTTTTTAAAACACGTGTTTAATCCATTGTTTCAGGGGATGACGGTCATGAGAGCACTTACACAGCAGACTTCTTAGTCCAGTTTGACCTCAAGCATTGGAAGAACAACAGGAAGTTGAAGCCTATTCTATGGCGAGGTCCTAAAGTCGCCGACAAAGTTGGACGAGTCAACGTCGACGAGTTTCTGGATACGGAGCGAGGGCCCAAAACAGTGTTCCAGTCTCTACTTGATTACGGGGTCGCTTTGATCGACGGGGTAATCAATTGTTTGTTCACTGGGTGTTGGTTAATGGCATGGCCAATGGAGATAAATGAGCGTTGACCGCGGTTAACACGCAATGTTGATTAAAAATATGTCCCAAAGAAACAATTCCGATGTTTTATGGTTAAATTGGACGTGGGAGGCAAATAATTCATGTCATTGTTTAGGTAGTGGGTTTATACAGCTGTGAGGAAATTGTGCTAATATTTACTCGTAATAACATTGAATTTTGTACCATATTAATTGGGATGAATGAATGAAAACTTGATTATACTTTAAGTAACTACCTACAGGTAAAATACATAATATATCAAGATAAAAATAACATAGTAGGTAACCTATAATATTTTGATACTACATATTTGTAGTTGATAAAACCGGATTGTTTTTTGTTAAGATCAAAATAGGTATTTAATCTTGGATAGATATCTGGATAGTTTATTTGGTTCATATACAAAGAACAAAATTACATTGACAACAATTTAGGTAGGTGTAGGATAGAACGATGGCATGCGGGTGACGCATAAAACGTAAAGTTAACTATAATTATTTCTATCCAACGGTTGCCTATAAGAGATCGTTTGTAAGGGTCGCCCATAACTTTTCTATTTAATGTGTTTTTGTGACATTCTTTTTTCTGGTAACTACTATATAATAATATAGGTTAATTGTATTCCTCAAAAGTCTCTTTCGCCATGATTCCAGGTAGAGGCGACCGTAGAAGCCACCGAGAAGGTCTGCAACGCGCTAGGCGGAGTCCAGCACACGTTGTTCGGAGGCATGTGGAGATTCACCACTGTCGCACAGCACGCAGACACCGCCTACACCAACTTACCGCTGGCGGTTCACAATGATAACACCTACTTCACCGAGGCTGCTGGGTAAGGTTCACACTGTCGCACAGCACGCAGACACCGTCTACTCCAACCTACCGCTGGCGATTCACAATGATAACACCTACTTCACCGAGGCTGCTGGGTAAGGTTGACACTGTCACACAGCACGCAGACTCCGCCTACTCCAACCTACCGCTGGCGGTTCACAATGATAACACCTACTTCACCGAGGCTGCTGGGTAAGGTTGACACTGTCACACAGCACGCAGACTCCGCCTACTCCAACCTACCGCTGGCGGTTCACAATGATAACACCTACTTCACCGAGGCTGCTGGGTAAGGTTCACACTGTCGCACAGCAAGCAGACACCGCCTACTCCAACCTACCGCTGGCGGTTCACAATGATAACACCTACTTCACCGAGGCTGCTGGGTAAGGTTCACACTGTCGCACAGCACGCAGACTCCGCCTACTCCAACCTACCGCTGGCGGTTCACAATGATAACACCTACTTCACCGAGGCTGCTGGGTAAGGTTCACACTGTCGCACAGCACGCAGACACCGTCTACTCCAACCTACCGCTGGCGGTTCACAATGATAACACCTACTTCACCGAGGCTGCTGGGTAAGGTTCACACTGTCGCACAGCACGCAGACACCGTCTACTCCAACCTACCGCTGGCGGTTCACAATGATAACACCTACTTCACCGAGGCTGCTGGGTAAGGTTCACACTGTCGCACAGCACGCAGACTCCGCCTACTCCAACCTACCGCTGGCGGTTCACAATGATAACACCTACTTCACCGAGGCTGCTGGGTAAGGTTGACACTGTCACACAGCACGCAGACTCCGCCTACTCCAACCTACCGCTGGCGGTTCACAATGATAACACCTACTTCACCGAGGCTGCTGGGTAAGGTTCACACTGTCGCACAGCAAGCAGACACCGCCTACTCCAACCTACCGCTGGCGGTTCACAATGATAACACCTACTTCACCGAGGCTGCTGGGTAAGGTTCACACTGTCGCACAGCACGCAGACTCCGCCTACTCCAACCTACCGCTGGCGGTTCACAATGATAACACCTACTTCACCGAGGCTGCTGGGTAAGGGTTAGAAGTGTTATTATCGAGTTCGTTGTCGTGTGAAGTGATTGCATTAACTGAGCACTGGCTTGGAGCAGCTAAAATTAAATGTGTAACTTTAGCCGGTTATAAACTAGCTTCTTACTTCTGTAGGCAAAACATGTCTCACGGTGGATCTTGTCTATTTGTTAAGGATTCTATAAAATGTACAGAAAATACCGACTTATGCAAGTTGTCAGTGGAATTGTACTGCGAAATTTGTGCAATAGATTTAATTGATTCCGATTTAACAATCATATGTATTTATAGGACAAATCTTGTAAGCGCTAAAGATTTCTTCCCTCACTTGGAAGTTTTGTTGGCTAGGGTTAGTGCTTTAGGACTAAATTGCGTTATCGTAGGTGACTTTAATATAAATTATTTGAATCAATTTAGTTGCGAAAGAAAACGATTGGCTGATCTACTGTCATCCCATGGTATGTCCAATGCCGTTGATTTCCCAACTCGAATATCGCAATTCACAACCACTTGCCTCGATCACCTCTATACAAACCTACCACCGGAGACTGTGACTACATCTTCAGTGACTACAAACCTTAGTGACCACTTAGCGGTTCGCGCTAGGATTTACTGTAGCAAAGTTAAGACCAATAAAGAGCTAAAGTTAACTAGAAATTTTTCATCTCTTTATCGAGATAACTTTATCTCATCTTTATTGAGCGTGGACTGGGAGTTGATAAAACGTCGCAGGCAATCTCTAGATTCTTTTGCTATGTCTATTGTAAACGTTATTATCAATCAACATGACATCTGCTTTCCATTAAAGAAAGCCAAATACTTGACTACCCCTTCGTGGGTTACGAATGAAATTAATGAATTTAGGATATTATTATTTAATTTAATTGACATCTGCAACAAATTTAATAATAATGATACTGTACAAATACTATTAAGTGATCTAAATATTAAATATGATGAATTAATTCGAAATAGAAAAAATGAATACTTTTCAAATATAATTTTAAATAGTAAAAATCAAAGTAAATCTATGTGGTGTGTTGTCAATTCTGAGAGGGGAAAAAACAATGTTTGTAATATAGATTTTACGGATACAATTACTAATTCCTGCGGTACAAAATTTCAGTCTAAGCAACAAGCTGTAGATGAAATGAATGCGAGGTTTATAGGCGCAGCCTCGGCGTGCGGAGCACCCGCGGCTGATCTGCCTAGTGTGCAGGCGGCCTTACAGTTAGCGCGTCCGCCGGCAGATCGTTCGCTAAGGTTTGTACCGTTTACTGCAAGTGAAGTACATCACATTATTACGAAACGGATACCTCCCAAACCCTCAAAAGATGCGTATGGCATTTCAATGAAACTGATAATGATGGCAGCAGTTTCTCTAGCGCCAATCTTGGCTAACCTCTTCAATGAGTGCCTGCGCGCAGGTGAATTCCCGTCGTGCCTTAAACTAAGCAAGGTATCGCCTATATATAAGGGAAAGGGAAGTAGGACCAACATGGACTCGTACAGACCCGTGTCCATAATTCCAGTTTTAGCTAAGGTGATGGAGAACGGAATAAGCTCGCGTTTAACATCTTACCTCGATGAAACAGAGGCTCTATCGGACAGACAGAACGCGTATCGTGAAGGCCGATCGACCACATCGTTGGCGCGGGAAGTTGTCCAGAGCGTCTTGGAGGCTAGAGAGAGGAAACAACAGGTAGCTCTTATCTGCTGTGACCTCTCAAAAGCGTTTGATGTGGCGGATCACGCGGTGCTCGCGGCCAAGCTGGAACACTATGGAGTGCGAGGTACTGCACTCTCACTGCTATCTAGCATGCTTACCTCTAGGTCACAAGTAGTTGTAGGAGAAAATGGGAAAATCAGATCCGGTCCTCTCAGTACGACAATGGGGGTAGCGCAAGGATCTGCAGTATCTAATATCCTATTTTCCATGCTACTTAATGACCTTCCGGAGGCTGTGAGCACTGCGGAGGTATATATGTACGCGGATGATGTGGTCGTTGTTGTGTCTGGTGCAACAATAGACTCCCTCGAGCATAAGCTAAACCTCACCGCGTCCAGACTCTCCCAATGGTTCGAAGCAAACGGACTTGTGTTAAACATCTCTAAGACGCACTTAATGCACGTCTGTCTGTCCGGCCGACTTCCTAGAGCCCTATCTGTAGTCGTGGGTGGAACTTTTATGGAACAGGTTGCTAGCACCACGTTTTTGGGTTTTGAAATTGACAGGAGTCTCACATGAGAGTCGCACATTGATAAGGTGTGCGGTAAGCTCGGAGGTGCGTGCTACGCGTTAAGCCGCCTAGCGAGATTCCTACCCAAAGACGTGGTACGCTCCTGTTATTTTGCGACTGTCCACTCACTATTGCAGTATGGAGCTGAACTGTGGGGGCGTGCGGCCGACTGGCAGCGCGCCTTCCGCATGCAAAAGCGCGCCATACGTGCAATGGTGAAGGTTCCACAAGATGTCTCCGCTAAACCTCACTTTATAGAACTTGGAATACTAACGCTTCCATGTATAGTCATATTCCAGGTGGCGGTTTACGTGAGGAATAATCTTACGTTCTTCAATAAGAATAGCGATATTCATAAGTACAATACTAGACGAGCGGACAAACTCACCACCTTGCCTCGCACTCTCGCGAAGTCTGGGAAGTTAACGCACATTATGGGACCCGCAGTCTACAACAGTCTTCCTAATAATGTAACACAGGCCACAAGCCTGTCATCCTTTAAACACAAGCTGAAGCACTGGCTCATAGACAACAGCTTCTACAGCTATGAGGAATTTTTAACCTTTAAATAAAAGGAAATAAACATTAGTATCTGAAGATACATACTTCTAATTTTACAATATGTTTCTTTGAATTTTTATATTATAATCTTAATTAAATTAATTTGTATTTAGATATTTACTATTTCATGTTCTTTACTAATAAGTGTAAAGTAAAAAAATGACGTGTAATTCTAGTAATTTACGAAATAAATGACTATTGACTATAAGGTTCACACTGTCACACAGCACGCAGACACCGCCTACTCCAACCACGTATTTTCCTAACATCTTTTTTTAAAAAAACATAGTAAGAATTCTCTACGCTCTGTTGGAAAAACTTGAAATATTTATTCACTTAATTAACTACCAGATGGATCCAAGTTTCGCTCCAAGTATTTCGTTGCTAGTTCAATTCAATTATTTGAAGAGTGAATTATTTACAATTGTTATTCGCCAAAAACATTTTGCAAAAGCTCTTGCAACAAAGCCCGTCAAGAGAAGATGCTGGAAGATAAAGATCTAAGTCCTTATGGCGAGTAATCAGATTCCTAGATTTATAATATGAAATAGGTTTTCAAAGACGTGTCTATTTATCTTCGAAGTATTTTATGTAACTTACTACCTACTGTTCAGAGCCCTTTAGTATGATTGACGCTAGTAACGAGACGTGGTCATGACGTCTCTTTTTTCTATGGAATATTCTCTATATATCATGCAACAAAACTACGCAAATCACAAAATAAACAACATGTGCCCTGAGTCGGGTTGACTGTAGGGATTGCAATCCGGTCCGGCGGATCCGGTAATCCGGCGGATCCGGCTGTTATTGGACATACCGGATCCGGTGAGTCAGCGCCGGATCCGGTGGCGGATCCGGTAAAGCAAAAAATACGCGAACCCAATTGTCTTAAAACAAACGATGAAACAATTTCGGTCATTTCTTTTTTTGAACGTGCACAATACACGCATCGTTTTATGTTATGCCCTTTGCATTTCACCATATGTTCACCGATAGATTGAGTTTTCGTATTGTTCAGGGCTTTTTGAAACGCATCATTGAGATGTTGCTTTACTGGACGAATTTTATGTCTCATTGTTGCAAAAATGAAGGTTTCGCCGTATTTCTTCGAATCGAGTTCGAGGCATCACCTTTGATATGAAAGGCACTACCATGTCTGGTTCTGTAGACCAATAATCCCTCAATGATGGTAAAATATGGTAGCCCATGACTAAATTCATACCAAGGAATGCTTTCCTCTCGTCGGTTACAATAGCGAATTCCCGCCCATTTTGATGAGCTTACCACAGCTTACAGCAGCTTATTGCAACAAATTGTATTAGATACATCTAATACAATTTGTTGCAATAAAATGTCAAAGTAAGTAGATAAACCAAATATTTCAAATGGAGTTGAAGTACCAGTTTGATCATCCAAACATATTTGTACCTTCCCATAATCTGAAGGAAATACGTTTGGTGTGTATGTTCTCTGGCCCACTTGAAAGCAGGTTGATAGTCGGTTGAATCCGGTGAAATCCGGCTGGATTGAAAATGATACCGGATTGCAATCCCTAGCGAGAGTTTTCAGAAGTTTCATAATTTCATTTAGTACAAATAGTACCAAAAATTACAATTAGTACCAAAAAATATAAATAAAAGAGACTTTATTTTCCATAAATACGTATTTTATTTTTCTTTCTATGTATTAGTATCAAAACTAAAAATCACTAACTACTAGGCCAAGTAACTTTGAAATCCGGCCGGATCCGTCCGGATCCGGTCGGATTAGCGTCAATCCGGTGAAATCCGGCCGGATTCAAAATGATACCGGATTGCAATCCCTAGTTGACTGTATAGTCAACGGGACTCAGGGCACAGGTCAGTCTTGATAGACAAGTGGTCTTTGTATGTCTTTTTCATAGTTCACGAAAACTATTAAAGCTGTCGTTACATTATCACATTGCATTTCCCCTTCCGGGTACTGAAAGGAACTTCTTTCACAGCAAATTAATAGTTTCAAACCAACTATGGTTATGTATTAGCAACAGCACGACTAATTTTACGAATGAGTTTTAGTTAAGTATTTGTTGAAACAAAATGAGTAGTCCAGCGAAAGTATTCGTTAAAAGTGGTACAGTCAAAAAAAAGTCCAATCATCTGGACAACGGAATGTAAAATAACTTCTTTGGCTACTTATTCATTACTGGATCACCATACAAGCGTCATTTTGATAGAAAAACATTGAGAAATTGAACTTTTCTTGGGTAGTAAAATAAAACTGTACTGTGAAATCTCATAATAGCTACGCAAGCGGACATTTTGGTATTCTATGCCTTGGGGTTCCTCTGAAAGTTCTGTATTTGCATAGTGCCGCAAACCGCGCGTTGCTTGGTCCTAAATCAACGTCTCTTATCGGGTTCTGGTTAACAAGTGGTTCGGTTCTAATGAAGCTTGGAAGCGAGGTGCATGCTAATATAAGATTATACAGGAGTCGCACCGTACTGATCTTGGATAACTTAGTATTAGCACGTACCCATTTCAGGTTATAGACTCGGGATAAGCGAGTTGTGGGATGATGAATAATCCCCAGGGAATATAGTTTACATATAACCAAACCAGCATGATATGATAATATTTGATTTTACAAAAACCAATAACCGATAATGAATGTTTCGGCTAATGCTAGCTGAAAAACTACTGGTCTGAGCTTGATCAAATTTTTAAGCACCAGCTTTCTAATGAAAAAGAATCATCAAAATTCATCCTATATTTTTAAAAAGTAGAGTCCAATGGAGAATTTTTTTAACAATTCATCAAAATTGGTCTATAAATTGGCTTACTTATCGGAAAAATTGATCAAAATAACAAAAACTTACAAACAGCCCATCATAGAACCAGCGTTTTACGAAGTTGGTTCCAATGCGTTTATAGTCTTCAATTCATTAGCAACTCAGACGTGTCCTCAGTCCTGCGAGCTCTCAGATAAAATCCTAACAAAACATTTCTGTCTCCAATACGAAAAATCCTTTGTAAGTAGGGTAAGTACCTAATTCTAATAAATTATTTGAAGAGCTCGTCTATTTGCGACCCGAATGGGTGGGATTTTGTCTCCTCCATCATTATTATTTCAGTCGGTAGCTTTCATGAAAGCATTCGCTTGTTGATCGTTCTCGGTTCTATTTTGTAAGTAATTCGTTCACGGTACCTACAGACCACATTTGATCCAGCATAAATTACTAATTTTGACTAGCCTCTATAAATATTATGAAACTCCAATACATATATATGTGTGGAGACACTTGAATTACTAAGAATTTACTAATATCCACGTAATTTTTGGGTGCATTTTTGTATCTCTTCAGCCAGTACCCTGATGAATTACAGGGAATACAAAAAATTAAGTCGAGATTCAGGATTTAAAAAAATGGGGTAGGTTTAACGGGTTACAAGAGTTTAAAATTAGTTGTTTGGCTACGTTTTGAAATGTGTAACTTTTTATGTAGGATGTTTATGACTTGAATTGTACGTATCTGAACCGCGTCACTGAAAGTTTCTTCTTACTTTTTTGACATGCTCTATTTTCTTTTTGTTTGGAAACATTCCGACTAACTCTTCAAAATAAAGTGATAGATCGGTGATCGGCTCGCCGTTGACCTTTGAACTTCTCTTTGGAGTTTCCCAGTTATCGCACCTACCAAACTAAAATGAGTAGATTTTTGTTCATCATCATCGCATCTATATTAGTCTACTGCATATGATTAGGTATTTTTATTTCTTTCGTATTCATTCTTAGCGTTTCGTACCCAAAGAGTAAAAACGGGACCCTATTATTAATACTTCCTCGTTTTCGTCCGTCTGCCTATCCATCGATGTAGCCTCGGATCGCGTTCTTGATGCGAACAGAGACAAAATAAAATGCTACATTACGCTGATGAACTCGTAACGTGTCAACGAAATTCCGAGTCCTATACGATCTAACTCGTATGAGCGCACTCGTTCTGAGAGTAGGTATTGTGAAAACCCGGCTTCATTATTCGAGCTAGTTCCTGTACTAGCTGGAGAACAAAATGGTTTCTTAAAAAAACAACCAAGCGCCTCGTGCGAAATAAGATCCTTGTACGTAGTAACCTCCTGCTCAATTCATCGGAGGAAATTGTTACATTCTCCCTGTTCTTTACGACGTGGAATCTCCTTTTGGCAGAAGCCTGATCTTTTTTTCCAGCTCGGAATAAATTGAGACACCTCCTCCGATACTATTAAGTACAAAATCCGACATATTTAGATGTTGAGGACTATTATTAATATTTTTAGAATTAAGATAATGTAATGACTACCTCTATTAAACTCAAGCTAGTAGCTTAGTACTTCTACGAGTCCACTCGATCCGAACATACTCCGACCGTGTCAAAGCGGCTTTAGAATATTTTTTTTAATTGAAAATGGTCGAGCTTTTAGACGGAGAGCTTTCCCAGAAGGAACTTCTTCACTCTTGATGATATAAAGACTCCAAAATCGTAATCGTGACGACCGATGTGGCGCGGTGGGCGAAGGTCCGCCTGCGACGCAGGAGGTTGCGGGTTCGATTCCCGCCTCGGAACAAATTTGTGCACGATCTGCAGAAATTTGTTTCGTTGGTCTGGGTGTTTAATAATGTATAATAAAAAATATCTATCTATGTAATATATTGTATTAAGTATATCAGTCATCTAGTACCCATAACACAAGCTCTGCTTAGCTTGGGGCTAGATGATGCTGTGTAGACTGTCCGGAATTATTTATTTATTTATTTATTTAATCTGGCGAGTCAAGAGACGCAGGAAGCTCATTCCACTCTCTGGCCGTGCTTATTATGAAGGTTGGGTGGAGTTTTTTAGTTCGACATTGTGGAATATTGATCAGGTACGGATGGTATTTTTCAGTGCGTCTGCTGTCGGACCGGTGGTTTTTCTTCCAGATAGCCTAGATAGAGATAGATAGATTAGTAGCCTAAGAGAGATATTAGTAAGGACAGTTAGTACAAATACAGGACTTAAAGTGGCGCTCCTTCTTATTTTATCATATAATTCCGAGCTTAAGCTCTAATGGTTAGGTTTACGCAAGCTTAAAAGCTCTAATTGATAGGTTTACGTGTAAATTTTAGACTTTTACATGTAAACCTATCAATTTTTTAACGGAATTCTATGTTTAAATAAGTGGTGGCGCCACTTTACGTCCTGATTGCGCCTTAAAATTTATTTTCATGTCTTAATTCTTTACTTCTTTCTTTCTTCTTTCCTTCAGCCTACAAGTACTGCACTGCATTGAGCACCAGAACCCCTTTGGTGGTGAGACCATCCTAGTAGACGGGTTCTTCGGAGCTGAGCAGTTGAGGGACGATGACCCTGAGTCTTTCGCGTTCCTTACCACGTTCGATGTCGAAGCGGAGTATTTAGAAGACGGACATCATCACAGATACTCCGCGCCTGTTATTTCAGTCGATAGAAAGACGCAAGATTTGAAACAGATTAGGTAAGTCCACACATGCTGCATACAGCATGTTGCATGTTTGCTGAGGACTTCTGAGGCGTAGTGGACGAAAGTCCGCTTTTGCAGGTGGTTCGATTTGCTCGAGATGTTCTGCGATAAAAGTATACCTGCAATGAATTATTGAACAAATAAATGATTTTATTTATAGCTTACTCTATATTTTTGTGTAAACCAAATAAACTTTTTCTTATCTTATCTTTATTGCGATGATAAATTGAACTATTATTAGTTCAATTTATTTTAATTGATTTACTAATTATTTACATGAACTAATTATTAATCCATTAAACTAGTAATAGGTTCCGCTGTTCGTCCGTTTGTCCATCAGTACTAGGCTGTATCTCATGAACCGTGATAGACTGTTGAAATTTTCACAGATGATGTAGTATTTCGGTTGCTGATAATATCATCAAAAACTAGAAAACATAATTAATTTATTAATTAATAAATATTTAAGTGGATTCCCATACAATAGACATATTTGTTTTGCCATTTTTATTGATTGTACGGAACACTTCGTATGCGAGTCCGAATCGTACTAAGCCGTTTTATTTTCGTCAAATGAGAGGGCCAAGGCTTAAACAATAGAGCTTAGAACTATTAAAGAGACCTTAATTCTAATTAAAATAAATTGCATATAACGAATATAGTCTACACCGCATTATAAGTCCTTATAACTAGGATAGCTAATTAATCATCAGAAATCAGTTTCATTAAGCGTTAATTAACTAGCTGAAATAGAAACAAAACTTGGTTGTTACGATAGACACGCTATCCATAATTACAGAAATGGGGAGGTTATCTTAGTAGGTTTCTTTTGTTCTCATCATGATAGTGTTAATTAAGACGTGGTTTACGAACCCAAAAAATAAATCGTTATTATTAGAATACTTATATCAGACTTCATAGTCAAATTTTACATTAAATTTTTACATAAAAATATAGTTGTAGTTATATTAATCTATAGAATAAATTAATTTAGTTGAACAAATATATGGATGTTTGTAATTCTTTCACGCAAAAACTTTGAAACAGATCGATCTGAAATTTTGAATAAATATAGTTCTAGCCCTGGATTAAACAAAGGCTACTTGTCATCCCATAAATCAGTTCCCATGGGATATAATAGCCCTGAATTTATATTAAATTATTGTCATAGAAGGCATGCGAAGACGGGCAGATATTATGGTATGGTTGTTACTCTTTCACACAAAAACTACTGAACGGATCTGGCTGAAATTTGGCACAGATATAGATTATAGTTTGAAATAGCACATAGGCTATATATTATCCCGGAATTCCCACGGGAACGGGAACTACGCAGGTGAAACAACGAGGCACTGCTAGAACTTCACATAACAGTATCACAGAAGTTTCTAATGCAGAGGCTTTATTCACTATGGAAAATCCAAGGGTGTTACACAGATACGACAAGGCAGCGGCGTGGAATCGGAAAAAACGTATTTAGAACACATTGTTACGTCACACGGTTTGGGCGAGGAATCTCCTATGTCACAGTGAAATCAGATGTTCTTCCAGATTCAACGTATACTATGTTTTTCCAGATTCAACGTATACTATGTTCTTCCAGATTCAACGTATACTATGTACTTCCAGATTCAACGTATACTGTGTTCTTCCAGATTCAACGTATACTATGTACTTCCAGATTCAAGTTATACTATGTACTTCCAGATTCAACGTATACTATGTTTTTCTAGATTCAACGTATACTATGAACTTCCAGATTCAACGTATAAGTACTATGTTATTCCAGATTTAACGTATACTATGTACTTCCAGATTCAACGTGTACGACCGGTCCGCGATGGCGTTCAGTCGACCCGACGAGTGTAGGGCCTACTACCGCTCCTTGAGGAAGCTGGGCCAGTTCTACGAGGATCCTAAGAACCAGTGGCAGTTCAAGCTTAGTCCAGGTAAGAAAAGTAAAATTCAAATATAGAACACCCATTACTATTGAATATAAAAAGTATGTAAAGGTATGAGCACACAATGATGTAACCATATATATGCAACCTGCAGACTTTGATTGTACTTCTTAAATAGATAAGTAAACAAGTATATGTAAGTACAACTGAACTTAGGTTAAGTTCGCTATCCCATAACTCCGTTTAGGATATCTGTATTAGGAGGCAACGCTCTTCCATATTTAACTTAACTATTATCTCGAAATTAGAGAGGAAACATTTCATAAACAATATAAAACAAATCAGGTAGGTGTTCAGAATATTTAACAAACTAATAGAGTAAGGTTTAAGTAAAGTGTAAGAAGTAGTCTTATGTGGTGTGGTTCAAGTGCAAGCTGAAGCGAGTAGTAATAATAAATAATTCCGGACAGCATCATCTAGCCCCAAGCTATGCAGAGCTTGTGTTATGGGTACTAGATGACTGATATACTGAATACAATACATTACATAGATAGATATTTTTATAATACATAGAAAACACCCAGACCAACGGAACAAATTTCTGCAGATTGTACATAAATTTGTTCCGAGGCGGGAATCGAACCCGCAACCTCCTGCGTCGCAGGCGGACCTTCGGCCGCCGCGCCACATTGGTGGTCGTCAAAGTTGTAGGTATAGGAGTGAATGTGTGTACCTACTGTAGGGTGCTGATACGTAAAAGCTTATTTTGAGTTTTACCTAACAGTGTGGTGTTTTCCCCAGGAACCGTGTTGGTGATGGATAACTTCCGGGTTCTGCACGGTAGAACCGGGTTCTCCGGCCAGAGGGTTCTCTGCGGCAGCTACGTGTCACGCTCCGATTGGCTGAACAAAGCCCGAAACCTAAGACTTATTGACTAATTTTTTAAATGTATCTTATCTAAGACTACAAATGAACTATTCAAGTTTTCTTTTAGACATCCGGGATTCATCGTCGGTCAATTTGCTATTCACCATCAGGTCACAATCTCACCTGATGGTGAATAGCAAATTGACCGACGATGAATCCCGGAAAACGAAGAAACCATTAGAGAAACCTCATAACCTAAATAAATAATCCAAAAATGAAGAAAAAAGAATTAAATACAAAAATGTTCTCGTTTAAAAAAATATACCTACTTACTGTCAAAGTTCATAATTCATTATAGGTAACTTATTAAATTTTAATCCTGCAAATAAATAATGCTGGATAATCCACATAATTTTTCAATCCAAACTAGAAAAAAATATCATTTGATTTTTTTACCGTCTCCCTAGCCTCGTTTATTAATTGATTACTCGTCTTTAACTGTTTGTTGACTCCTTCAGAATAAAGAACAAAAAACAATAAATTTAATTAAAATTAATCCTGCAACCTAGTACGGTTTTACTCAATTAAATTGAAACTAAATTGGTTCATCTTAAGTTCGCTCGACCATTCAATGCGCATCAAGAGCTTCTAAATGAATATTTTAAATCGGTTCATTCGTTGGTTCATTGCTATCTCACTGTTGAGTCTATTTTCATAAGAGATCTCTCATCTACTTAGGCAGAGGTTGTTAAAAACGCTGATAATGAGGATCAGTTTATCAAGAAGTTTTGAGTAGATCATATTACTAGTAATAATTAATAGAAATATGATCTACTCAAAACTTCCTGAAAAACTAGTCTTTTTAACGCTGCAAAGTTATTTGTTGCCTTTTTGCGTTTTTTGTAGTCTATCCTGATATGACAAAGAGGTACAATTTGTTTATGAGTTTGTTTGTGAGTAGTATAGAGGTAGAGTAATCTGTGGCAGTACTAATTCGAATATCAAAAATTGTTTCATAAATTGAAGGCTACAACATTCCATTTTAATTTATTTCAGAAATCAGAAATCAATAACTTTATTTCTTTAGGGAAATTAGCACATAGACAAGTCAAGTTATAAATATATATTACAATATTTAAAATAGAAGAAATAAAGTGTTATAGTCTTTTTCACATAGGAAGCGTTCCGTGACGTTTCAGTTTGACTGTTATAGAAATGAGCTAAGTGTAATCGTAAAAATTTGATTCGATTTTTGACTATTAGTAACGAAAATCGATTATTCGTAAAATATTTTCATTAATTTTAAATGAGTTTAACAAAGTAAAACATTAAATTAGGTCTATATAAATAAAAACAATAGTAAAAATCCACATTTCCAATAGGTAATGCGTCATAACCTAGAAATAGGACGGTAATAATATCAGCAGATAAGAAGGTAATTAAAAATCAATAACAAATAACCAACAATAATCATAGGTATGTACTTGCGTGATAAAATTTTAAAATGATGATGTTGAAAGTTACGATTTTAATTTGCGATAATCGATTTATAGATTTGCTGGAATAACATTTGTTTGCCTCAACTCTATTACGTTCTGTTCTACGCAAAACAAATTGCCTCGGATTTCATAAAATTATTGATTTCTATTTTTTATTACGCGTCGAGGCTAAAATAAATTTATTTTTGGATAATTTGTGTGTCGTGCTATACTTCTATAGCTTAATTCATATGTTTGAGATGAAATAAAAATTGTTTGAATTTTCGAAATTTCAATTTGCCAAAATCCTAGTGAATTGAAATGAAACGCATTCCATCTGTCAGGGAACGCTTCCTATGTGAAAAAGACTATAATTGATTTTCTCTTTCGTTTCATTTTTTGTCCTGTTGTTTTTTTTTCAAGTACTGCCTGAGTTAAGCTTCCAACTTTTTGTATAGCTTTTTTGACCATAGCCATGCTATTGCTACGACGTAGCCATGCCATAGCTACGGCGTAGCTAAACATAGCTACGTCGTACAAAATGACCTTGCACATCATAAAATTGCGAAATATACATATACAAAATAATATAGCCTGACATAGAGGACGTTAGGCTATATTATTTTGTAGCGAAGTTATATCTGTTACAATGTTAATGTACTTTTCAAGAGTCGTAAACGTGCCTAATGCTACGCCGTAATGTATCACGTAGGTGCTACTATACGTCAACGTGACAAGCGTTGCAAACTGGTTATTAGCTGTCGAGTCTGTTGGCAGGGTTATCGTGCAACTATAATACAATATATCAGGGTGTTATTAGGCTAATCATTTCCCTGTGACTTTGGTATCGTCACAGGATGACGCATTGGGTGCTTTACTTTAGATGAAAGAAATTACAGATGGGGGAAGAGACACACGCCCGTGTCAAAGACAAAGATCTCTACGGCGTAGCTAACCATGTCTACGTCGTAGAAAATTACTTAGCTTTTTATACATTTCTGATACCCCTACGGTAGGCTATATTATTTTGTAGGTATTAATGTACTTTTCAAGAGTCGTAAACGTGCCTAATGCTACGCCGTAATGTATCACGTAGGTGCTACTATACGTCAACGTGACAAGCGTTGCAAACTGGTTATTAGCTGTCGAGTCTGTTGCCAGGGTTATCGTGCAACTATAATACAATGTATCAGGGTGTTATTCGGCTAATCATTTCCCTGTGACTTTGGTATCGTCACAGGATGACGCATTGGGTGCTTTACTTTAGATGAAAGAAATTACAGATGGGGGAAGAGACACACGCCCGTGTCAAAGACAAAGATCTCTACGGCGTAGCTAACCATGTCTACGTCGTAGAAAATTACTTAGCTTTTTATACATTTCTGATACCCCTACGGTAGGCTATATTATTTTGTAGGTATTAATGTACTTTTCAAGAGTCGTAAACGTGCCTAATGCTACGCCGTAATGTATCACGTAGGTGCTACTATACGTCAACGTGACAAGCGTTGCAAACGGGTTATTAGCTGTCGAGTCTGTTGCCAGAGTTATCGTGCAACTACAATACTATGTATCAGGGCGCTATTCGGCTAAACTAATCACTTTCCTGTGGCTTTGGTATCGCCACAGGATGACGCATTGGGTGCTTTACTTTAGATGACAGAAACTACAGATGGGGAAGAGATATACGTCCTTGTCAAGGTTGAAAATATTACAAAAATCTTCATGCAAATCTAAAATTGAATTCGAGAGATTATTCAAATTCTTTTTCTAGAGTTTCATCATCAGAATTCAGGGATCTTTATTTCTTTAGGCTTCCAAAATAAGCACATAGGTAAGTCATATTTTAAATTATAAATAATTATAAAATATAAGAAGTATCAGTGTTAATAAATTTTCTTTTCGCTTAATTTTTTTGACCATTAGTGGAAGAAGCGATTCATAAATCATTCGTCTATGGATCACGATACTCCTACCATTGCCATAGTGAAGGTAAGTAAAACGATTGGTTAGCAGAATTGGGCTCCTAAATAACTATTGTAGCTCCAACATGAAGAGACAATTGTAGTATTACTATAGGTCCATTCCATTAGCGCTAAAGCATCTGTGATGTTAGTGTAAGCATCTCATTATAATTCCGCTTATCTATAATCTTCATTATTATTGAATTGTTAGGAACGAATCCTTTAGTAACTATATTAAATATAACTTTATTAAAATAAAACTGTAACGCTGTGGTTTACCTCAATAAAATTAAATAAAATTTACAAACACGCTAGGGTCTACCTTATCAAGGATTGAGATCTTTCATGCATGACACAATCCAAAACATAAATCAAGGAGTAGCTCAGCCATAAACTAGGTTTGGTCATCAATTCTACTGATTTTTTTTCTATTTGAAACGTTTCATTTTTTATTAAGCTGGTGCTTTTTATGTGCTCTCATATAAATTTTATAAGATCTGACTAGTAGCTTTTTAATTATCCTTTATAATGAGCATTTTATTAAATTATATAACATTGTGGTGACACAGTTTAGCTATAGTAAGCGGTGCAAACGCGTTTCACTAATTTAGCAATTTCAGCGGCTAAGCCGAGCTCTTAGGGTGACAAAACTAAATCGAGCTGTGCTGCGCTGTACTGCGCTGTGCTGTGTCAAAGTCAACTCGCTCGTTTAATGTTTTAATGAGGATACAAACTAACCATGCTGTGCTGCGCTGTGCTGTGCTGCGTCAATCTGTTGACCAAACATAGCACAGCGCAGTACAGCGTAGCACAGCTCGATTTAGTTTTATCACCCTTAGTGTCACACCTAAGTCACTCTAGCAACCTCCCTCAGAAAACACATAGCCTAATTAAGGTTTATAAATTATCGTTTAATCTCATTTCTTGTATCCGTGTTTCTGTGGAATGAATAGACTCAGTATATCGCACAAACTATATTTTATTCAACCAACCCACAGTAGCTCAATTAAAGACTTGTAACATAAATACAAAAACATCATAATCATACCTATAGAAGGATGGATGTTTGTTACGTCTTCACGTTAAAACTACTAAATGGATCGGGCTGTACTTTTGAATCCACGTAGTTAGAAGCTTATAAAACATAAGCTACTTTGCATCACATAAATACATCAATTTCCATGCGTACGAAGCCGCGGGGTCCAGCTAGTTTATTATTTTAGTGTAATTTATAAGATGGATCGTGACTACTTTACCTGCCCAAGCCTCGTGACCCCAACCCTGCCAATGACAATTATATCCTCGAGAAGGATTGCGACTAGTGAATGCCTGTTACTTCGTATCAAATCTTCCTATTTAAATTGTGCTGTGTATTTTACAATTGAGGAACCAAAACTGTAAGCATTGCTGGATGGATGGATGTTTGTTACTCTTTCGCGCAAAAACTACTGAACGTATCTGGATGAAATTTGGCACAGAAATAGATTATAGTCACACATAGGCTATATTTTAACCCGGAATTACAACGGGAACGGAAATTACACGGGTGAAACCACGCAGTACTATAGAAATAGTGAACTCAGACTAAATTACGAAGATTATAAGCGAGGCTAGCCTAGCCTAGCTTTAGTTGGGCGATTGACATAACTGATAGGCTTTCTGTATTATAATTCTATTAGTAACCAACCTGGTCATGTCAACTTTTATATATTAAGATTATTTGTAAAGACGGTCTGTAAATTATTCCATTTGACAGCCATTCAGCTTTGTTAAACTAAATTTAATTTGTTTCGAATCCATTTTGCCAGAGCTCTGGAATATTGGACAGGTCAGATTAAGTTTAGTTCATTCTCAAGTTATAATCCTATGTCTGAAGTTTCTACTCGAAGTTGTATATTGTTGAGTACTTGGACATTAGAAGGCCTAGCTAGCTAGTGCATCCATTTATTAAGTTTAAGTACGAGTTCATAGATGAGGAGAGTTTAATAGCACTAAGACTTATAAAACAAAACTATTAATCCCATGTTATCTTATAAAGCTACTTTTAGTGAGGGAATATTCTAGATCGTAGAGGTATAAAGATCATACAAAAAAAACCTGAACATGGAAATAGTTTAAGGTTATTACATTGATATACATTATTCGTTTATTTCATTATAAGATCCCGACCCAAAATCTACAAACTTATTCATCAAACATAATGCCAATGCAGAATTTTATTTTCAAAGTTCTAACAAAATGATGATGCTCTAAATAAATGACAAAGTAAAGGCTGAATCTACTTAATTTAAACAACAATTAATGTACGATTATGATAGACATTATTTAATTACCTATGTATCTACTATAATTGAGAAACTCCTCCCTTTTTTGAATTCGTATGATTTTTTGATTTCGAATGTAACTATCTTAATGATACACCTAAGAAAACTCATTTTTGTGTTCGGCGTCAGTGAGTTTAGACGTGTAGTTGAAAACTTTTTTTATATCTTTATTAACAACGAAAATTACAATTAAGGAATATAAAAAGTTAAAACTAGTATATACAATTGTAACTATTGAGCTAACTGCAGACGGTTGCAAAAAGCCTAAAGGTAGCTCAATTGATCCAAGTCAATACCAGTCGGAAGCGTCCCCAAGACTGAAAACTTCACTTTCTAGTTAAAAGTGTTACTAGATATATAAATATTCTATACTATTATTACTTTTTTTTAATAGTGAAAAAATATCTTTATTAACAACGAAAATTACAAGCAAAGGAATAGAAAAATTACAACTAGTATTTACAATTGAAACCATTGAGCTAACATCAGACGGTTGCAAACAGTCTAAAGGTAGCTCAATTTTTTTTCTACTATTACTATTATACTTATATTGTATTTAGATATCCAGCACCACCATGTAATTTACCAAAGCAAATAAGAGAAAAACACAAAAATACCTGAGCTTTTTCAGAGAACAAGTAATTAAGTAAATCAGGATAATCTACAAGAAAATGGTTAAAACCTGCGACAACCAGTAAAAATCGAAATTTAAGAAAGGGCCAAAAAACGTGAGAATATTATTTACGCGAAAAAGAAGGAAGGCCCGTTCAAAAATAATTCTGTCATTTTCCCTTTCGAGTGAACTAGCACGTTATCGACGGTGCTTACCTTCTGAAGGGTACGTACGTGATGATGGATAAAGCCCTAATTCCTTTAGAAGCACTTGTTCAAGTACACTTATCCTGGATCAATATGGTGACTCTATTAAAGCTAGGCAATCATAAATGGATGTTTTTTACAAAGATGTTTTAAAAATAATAAGCAAATTCAGGCTTCAATCATTATTAATGACTAGCTTCTGCTTTTTCATAAGCATTTAATATTTTGCATTTTTTCTTTTTTTCTTTTTGTATACACGTGCTAGTTTTATGATACAAAGTAGCATCTGCACGAAAGAAGTATGCTTTCGTGTATTCGAGCCTTATTTAGAGCTTATTATTAGACCATACGAGAAGCATCAGCAATAAATACAAATAGTGGAAATAAAAGGGCGGTGGTCTATGGAGCTTTGTATTAAAGTTTTTACAAAGTAAATGATGCTTAAAAATGTTTTATATAGAAAAGAACTTGTGCCGTGCGCTGAGGCTGTATTGGTTGTTTCGTACAATGTGAAGGGAGTGAATGTGTGGTCCGAAGCTGTTATTCGTAAGACTTCTTGAATATTTCGCTGTTTCCTCGCAATTTGGCTTGAAGGACCATGGAAATAAAAGGGCGGTGGTCTTTGGAGCTTTGTATTAATGTTTTTACAATGTTATTGATGCTTAAAAATGTTTTAAATGAAAAAGAACTTGTGCCGTGCGCAGAGGCTGTATTGGTTGTTTCGTACGATGTGAAGGGAGTGAATGTGTGGTCCGAAGCTGTTATTCGTAAGACTGCCATGAAGTTGCAGCTGTGTGTTGCGGCTGCATTCACGCCGCTGTGTCCTCACATTGTTTGCGGCGTTAACAAATAGTAATAAATAAATAAGGGAGAGGCCTTTGCACAGCAGTGAGACACAACAGGCTAGTTGTAATTCTTATTGTAAATAACTAAATACGTTGGACATCCACACAGATAAATCTCAAAATCATCTGATTTGAATCAGAAAAAAGTTATGATTAGAAATTAAAGAATACAGTGGAGTTAAAAACCTCTTTTTTCTAGTTTTGTTGGGACTTTTTTGTGTCGATTGCGATAGTAGAAAAACACAGATATGGACATGGCTGAAAAACAAATAATACTTTCTATTATTGACAGCAAAATAGCTAAGTTCGCAAAAAAAACCCGAAGGCAAGGTGCCAAGGGTGCTTTAAGATCTTATACCTATTTCCATAAAACCCAGTATGGAAGAGCCATAATATTATTATGGTAATACATACAACGATACAACGTGGGATTGAATAAACGTAGCAGAAGTTTACTTTGATTTTATGCCAGCACTCATGATGATTTTATTTGCCTTATTGTTTCTTAGCGTTTTGCACTTACTGTAAATGGCTTCTGTCTACCAACTTGATTTAGTTGTCTATTTTACCGTGAGGGTTGATGCGTCTTTTGGATGTAGGATCAGTCAGATAGACCTGTAGTGTGTAAAGTTGATAAAACTAAGGGATAATCATATGTAAAAACTACAATTAGCTTCGCGTGTTTCCCACAGAAGTATAAAAAAAAACACAATGTCATCTGAGTTACAAGCGGAGCTTGTGTTATGTGTACCTCCTAGAGAGTTATCTAGTAATATCAATAGTAAATCAGTGGATTTACCTAAATTATTACAATACTTGAGATAGAATATAGATATTTCTTCTTCTTATATATATTCTTATAATACATAGAAAACACCCAGAACACCCTGAACAGATATCTACAGATTGTACAAATAATCGTTCCGAGGCTGGAATCGAATCCAGTACCTTCTGCGTCGAAGGCGGAGCTTCGTTTGCTGTGCTTCAGTAGTCGTCTATTTATCTAGTTATTTATTTATATAAGTTGCGATAATCGGTGATCAATCTGTTAAAAATCTAAAATATTGATGCTCCACGCCAAGCGAGCGAAGGTTCTCCAATTACTGTCAGAGTGCCTCATATACATAGTTAAGTAAGGCAGCGCGAGCCAAAAATATGAAAACGCCAGAACTTATTCAAAATAAGTTCAAAATAATATTAGTTGGGAACCTAGTTCTTTATAAAGTTATGAAAAACTTTTGTTAGGTGTAATTTTTCTATTCCTTTGCTTGTAATTTTCGTTGTTAATAAAGATGTTTTAAAAAAAAAAAAAAAACTTTTGCTTTTACTACTGTGCCTACACTGCAAGATCGTATTAAGCCTCCTCTACACGTCTGCAGATGCGTCTGCAGACGTAATCGGCGGATGCGTCCGCCGACGTGTAGAGGGGGTAATTTGTACGTCTGTTGTAGGTATTTAACGTCCGCAGATGCATCTGCCACTTATCTGCTTGTTGTCGGTCTTTGTGGCACGGATCAAAGGGTTTTGGCTCGAATGTGCGTCGTCCTGTCCACACGTCTGCAGACGCATCAGTTTGATCGGAGTTGCGATCGAGAGTGCACGCGTGCCTGCGGTTTAATTTACTTTGCGCAGCACTCGTGAAAACGCTTGAAATTGCTAACAATATGACGAAACTTTTAAGTTTCTTGACCTATATCAAGCTGAATTTTTTTTTTTTAATCAAATCGACGTAAATTTGATTTGATTTGAACCTGAATAAAAATTCGCTTAAAAATTCTTTTTCTATGTATAGCCAGCATCCACCATCTTCTTCTGTTCCATTTCTTTTTAATAACTCTATTGCGATGCACATTCACGTAGTAGTTAAAAGTACTACATAAATAAATAGCTGCTGCAGCTACGGTCTCAATATCCATATTTAAATTTTAACGTTGCGTCTGTCGAGAATAAACATAGACTGATCGACCTGCAGACGTGTGGACAACTCGAGGTGATCCATCTGCGGATGCATCTGTCAGCGTCTGCAGACGCATCTGCAGACGTGTAGAGGAGGCATTAGGTTGCAAAGAAACGTTTTGTTTGTAACGTTTTTCCAACACGTAAGTACTAAGTAGTAACCACCGGCACCGGGGGCAAGAGGAAAAAAAAAACTTAACAATCTTACGAATAATAATAAGACAATAATGTGCGCGAGGCAAAAAAAAACTTAACAACTTCTGGAGTGCAAAAATACTATTTCAAGTAAAAATACTCGTGTCAGAAGGTTCTCTTCTATAACAGACATTCCAGATAAATTATTTGTTATAGTGAAAAATGTTGGAAGTGCTAACGCCTGCAATGAAATAAGGGTTATAATATGTATGTTGTCATAAATCATTTCCCATGGAATAGAAATAACCTATAAACGTTTCCCAAGAAAGCATGCAAAGCCACGAGCAGAACTAATAAATAATGCGAAGTAATTGCTCATGTGCGTTGTTTTTAATATTGTATTTTTATTGTAAACTAGCTGCGCCCCGCAGCGTCGCTCGCGGGGAAATTTATTTATTTGTCAAATATCATATTTTTATACATAATATGCTATTCCCAACGAAGACAAATCCAAAAACACAAAAATCTTAAAAATCGGTCCAGCCGTTCTCGAGTTATAAGTGTTGTAACAAACACGACTTTCTTATACATATATATATCTATAGATTAGTTACTTATAGTAGTTAATCTTTTTTATTTAAACGTGTAATATTGTGTCGTATTTTCATAAAATTAATTTTTATTTAGTTAATTTGTGTGTAAGGAGACTTATATGTATCTTTAACACACTCTCTATATCTCTATCCCTTGTGTTCAAAACAACTCAAAATTTGGGTATAAGAATATCTGCTAAGTTACTGTTAAGTCTATTGCACAACCACATTCGAGCTCGATCAGACGTTAGAAATGCACTTGAATAAAACTTTCAATCCCACGAACTGTAACGTTGTTTCCAATGGAATCTTGGGGTAGACGTGACTGAAATTATAAAAATCCCGCTTTTAAACCGTCACTTCAAGATTCGAACGCTCCGATGAAGATGAGGAATTGATTTTAAAATATTTTCAAGAACTTTGCCATCTTATAAAATACCTACTAACGTAGAACAAGATGACGACACCTGAATAAAGCGCTTATTTCCTTGCTCAACGAAAAATAAAACTTGAAGAAAGCGATCAGACTCAGAAAAAGGCATTTAAACTGATAAACGAGTGGAGAAGACGAGAGAAGTTAACGGTTACCGTCGGTGAGCCGGTGCAATATTGAAATGGGAGCAATAAAAGCTGATTCATCTCTGTAGTCTCGTTCTATCCACTGTCTAACCACTATAACACAGTCCTTAGGGATACTGCCGGAGCAAACTTGCACCATCTACTTGTTTGTATACCTTGAACAATGAGCGAAAATGAGGATAGTAAGCTACTTTAAGTTAAGAGGGAGATGATTTGTTAGTCAAACTAGGCCTAGATCTGATGAAACCCGGTATATAAACTTAAATAACAAAATTCAACATTAAATTTAACATGATAATGCACATTATTTCTTTAGTTTCTGTAATGGGACAAGAGGAAAAAAATACGATAAAAGTCCATGAAAACCTCACTAGTACTACTTTCAACATACTAATTCTATGGCTTGTTGAAAAAAAACTATAGATAACCGAGTAAAAATTATTTAAAACCATTATTAACGTACGTAGCCGAATCAATAAGTTACGGATTATACAGAAGATACAGAATACTATAAATCTTGTAGTTCTGGATTTCTATTATTCTGTATCTTTAACAAGTCGTATCTTTCTCAAATTGAAATCTTAATAAATAAATAATTGGGATCTCAAGAAAAGCACCAGCTTTAAAATAGATTAAAGAAGAATCATAAATTTTTTTCTCGGAGAAACAAGTTTTGAGGTAAACATACATAAATTTAGAATTAAAAACCTCCTATTTGAAGTCCGTTAAAAATTTAACAATATAATGCACATTCACTGAAAACTAAACTACAATTAGTTATGTAAGAGCGCCCAGTGTCAAAGTGTTGTACTCCTAGTGGTTTCACGGAGTTTGCTTTGCACTTTTGCGACTTCTCCGAGTCTCTATTGTGCTAGTAAGCGCTTGAACAAGTAAGAATTATCTGGAATTTAACAGTATTTTCTTGGAATGCGTGGCGTGGACCGACTTATATAAGTAGATGGCTTCTGCCTAAAGGTTAACTACTACTACTGGTTACTAAAGGTTAAATAAATAGCTGCTAATAATCATCCTATTGGATGTTATGTCAGATCTAGAGATTCAGCTTTTTGCAAAATTTTATAGAGTACCTAGGTGAAGAACTAACTTTATTTCTTAGTAAAAAGCATTTAGAAAAGTAAATTTTAAATGATCAATAATTAAGAAAAATAAATAAAGAGTCAATTGTTATTTAATACACTACACAACATATATAATACACACTACCACTAGTACGTTTGTTTATAACTTATTTCTCACTCTGACTAATGTGAATAGAAAAAGACAGAGTGAGTACAATACTTATTATTACAATACTTACGAGAAAGAGTGAGATAATACTTTAAGTTCGCAGACTATTATGAATCAGGGGTCATATCTTTGGTGTAGTACAAACAAGTCGACCAACAACAGCAATTTAGAGGAAATTGCTTCGCAGAACTGACCAGGTGCGTGTGAGTGAAATGATTCTAATAAATTTGGGCAAACTTACTCCGACAACAGGTGGAGGCTCTTCTGCAACCTTCGTCTACAAACCTGCTTAAGTACGGTAAATAACTAGGCATTACCTACCCTACAAAATTACTCTAAGTCATTGGTGCTATTTCGTATTACTCCTAGGCAACTGACCATCTTAGAGCCTATTAAATTCTGACCTAGGCTTCTGGATGTTTGCTACTAATATTATAAAAATTAATTATTTGTATTTTTTTATGTTTTTAACGAATAAACTCAAGACTTCATTTTCTCAAAACCTCTTTGTCTTTTTTGAGTTAATTCGATTAGATCGACTGTGTCCCACCCAATGCAATACAAGCTGCAACGCAGCAGGCAAACTGGGGAGGGATTTGTACTATGTTCTTACCAAAAAAAAATGAAAATAAAATAAAAAAAAAAAACGAGAAAAGAAATAAACCCTGTTTTCTATGTAGTTAGCATGGCTTTAGGAGAGAATGATTTACAGTCCACGGCCGTAAATCAGGCGCAGAGCCCGCTTATCCAAAATTTCATTTAACTGTGACAATAAATCATTGGAACATCTACTTCGCAATTATCTTTTTGTACAGGTTTTTCCTGTGATTTAAATGATATTACGAACATTTCCAGAGTTTGTTAAAAGGGTTTTTTGAATACAAATTGAGATTCATACATGCACAGTCATTAGACCCCAGAGAAAAGTAAAAAAATGGAACCATACAATTCATCTGAATTTCACCTGAAGACATAAAGTTTGAAATAGGGTTTAGGTAGCAATTCAAATGTTGAGAAAAAGAGAAAAAGAATTTCGTGTATCTAAACATCTGAAATAAAAAAGCCTGAGTTTTTATATAGGTAGACTTTTTATATACCTAGTTGTATATAGGTACTTAAGAAGATAGGAAAACTTATGATTTAGGTACGTAGAGATATTAAGCATAACAACTTTCTGAAAGTGAAAATACAATATTTATGTATATAATAAGCATTTGAAACTTTTATATTTTTTTAGATACTGCTGTACTGTGTGTGTCAGGTGTTTTGTCGATTAGCGATTGCCAACCTTGTTTCGTGAAAAAAAAAAAAATTATTAAAAAAATTGTAAACACTCATATTTAACTCTCCTGTATTCATACTTCATTCTCTCTTCGAAGCATGGTTATTCGATCGCCTACAATATAATTAGAAGTCTTTGTTATATTATTTAGAAAGATTGTTTTATCTAAACAATAAACCTATAATCTATTTATTAACTAATTAATTCAAGTCTTTGATACTCGTTAATTATTAAACAGCTAACCTTGGCAGACTCAGCCAGTGAAATAAATCCAATTAGTCTCATGACTTTCTTCTCATATAGCTACCTACCCTTTGTATCAAATATACGTATTATTTGTCCGTGGATTTACGAGGGTGTGTACAAAATGAGCAGGTGTGGCGACGTGAACACAACGGCAAACATTAGTGTGTGGATTGGTGTACCTACAGTGCGTAAAGGAGTGTCCATATTGCATGGTGTTGACAAATAAAGAATTATTAAATATTTTTATTTCTTAGGGATAACAAACAATTAAACTTAAATAAACTTAATTCTAAAACTGAAAAGGGGTGGTGTTAGTCAACATAAGTAAAATTTAATATATTAACTATGTATATAAGGTGCAAGAGTGTTAAATATGTTACAAAGATAAATTTATTTTATCAGGGATCAGAGAGAGGTCTTTCACCAACAGTGGGACGTTACAAGTTAATTAATACCCTAATCAAAAATAATTATCATCAGTGAAAGTATTTACACAACAAAACAAAATAACAATCAAAATAACGATAAGTCAACTTATTAAGCAAAGCTTGTGTTATAGACACTAGATAACCGACGCGACGTAGAAAAAAGAAAGCTTTATTCATAGCATAGCTCTGCTAGTGACTTCACACGCGTTGTTTTATGGGACCGTTTCAAAGCATTTCATGGGAACTGACTGATTCATGAGATAAAAAGAAGCCAATATTTTATAGCAAGGCCAGAATTACGTCTATTTAGTATTTGGGCCCGATCCGTTTCTTAGTTTTTTCATCCATGAACATTAATGTTCGCATCCATAATCTTATAGTAGTATAATATTTCATTTATATATGTTACAAATAAGAAACTAATAAATAATTTATATACATTATTCAAGTTTAAATAGTAAGTTAGTTAGAAACACAGAGCATAATACAACTCCGTGGTTAGAAGTTACGATTATAGAGGTATTAGACGATCTGCGAAAGACTGCTGGCAGATGCTGGATGCGTCAAGCTGAAGACAGGGCGCGTTCATTAGGGGAGGCCTATATCCAGCTGTGGACTAATATGGGCTGATGATGATGATGATGATCTCGCTGCTGGACGTCCGACTCCTCTAAACCCAGTTCTTGGACGCGTCTGTATTGGAGACATCCACAGAGAAACTTATACAGTGGTGGTCATATAATTAAGAACGATTTGAAATTATAGAAGTTATTTATTTAAATCGTGGTATACACAGATATGTGGACCTTCTAAGAAGCAACTAGTTATGTTATTAAATAGCCACATTAATAGAGCAACGTTGCTTAGGAATGAAGAATAAAATCGCTAACTATTTTTTTTACGTATTATTTATTTTACCAAAGTATCACATTCAAATAGTACTGAAGCTGGACAAATAATTAAGAACGATTTATTAAAGTTCTCGGTAATTATTTTGTTTGTCACTTACATTAAAAAAAATCTGACCAATATGTAGCGAAGAAACTTTAAAAAGCAATTTCATAAATTTTTCACTAAAATTAATAATAAATAGCATATCAACGGCTTTTGATTACTGCTTTACACCAGCGAGGCATTGACTCTATTAATTTTTGAGATTTGGCAAGAGAAATAGAGTTCCATTCTTCTAAAAAAACGTCGTACAGCTCTCTTAAATTCCCACACTGTGTATTTGAAACCTTTTTCTTTACTTTGAACCTCAGATTCTCTATTGGGTTTAGATCTGGGCTGTTAGCTGGCCAGTCTAAGACTGAAACTGATTGCGCTGTAAGAAATTCCTCTACGGTTCGCGCAGTGTGTTTTGGATCATTGTCATGCTGGAATGTCCAAGTAACCGGTAAAACGTCTTCAGCATAAGGAAACATTGTTTCTTCCAGTATATTTTTGTACTGGAACTGATCCATGTTACCTTCTATCAATTTTACAGGTCCAACACCATGTCCAGAAAAGCACACCCAAATTTTCACATTTCCACCACCATCCTTTAAGGTAACTTTCGTGTACTACTTAGGGTCAAATGCTGTATTCGGGGGACGTCGTACATATCGTTTCCCATCAGAACACACTCTGTTTATTTTCGTCTCGTCAGAAAAAAGTACACTTTTCCATTGTCGCAAAGTCCAGTTTTCATACTTTCTCGCAAATGCAAGACGGGCTTGCCTGTGACAAAGTTTCAACATGGGTACCTTTCTTGCTATCCTACCGTGCAATTTTTCTTCTACTAAATGTCTTCGAATAGTGCATGCTGAGATTGCACGGTTGTTTTCACCAGAATATTCTTTTCTCAGCTCATTGGACCCTTTAAAAGAATTTTTTTTAGCAATACGAACGATGTTTCGGTCATCTCGAGGAGTCGTTTTTCTCTGTTTAGGTTCACGTGGAACATTTGAAGTAGTTTGATACGTAGCAAAATGCTTTACAGCATGGAAAACCATCGTTTTTGAACATTGCAGATGATCGGCTATCTTTTTATAAGACCAATTCTTCCGGCGAAGTTTTATTATTACTTCCCTTGTAGATTTGTCACAACTTTTATTTTTTCCCATTGTTTTCTAAGAAGAAATCACTTTTAATCTTTTACAGTGCTAAATGGCGCTAAAATTATACAAAAAGTTACCAAACCACTGAGTGTTCTCTATTTAAATTTGAAAAAAGGTATAAAATAAAGATGGTTCTTAATTACGTGACCAGCCAGTACATAGGGATACTATGTTTAGAAGTAGTGTAAAAAGTTTGTCTATTTATTTTTAGCTAATCATTTTGTACCAATGAATACGGTGGTATTATGTAAAAATTTTATGATAACGAGAGAAATAAAAAAAATTGCATACAATTAGTTTTGGGTCTTAGTTTGAAAAAATCTTCGCTTTACATCAGCGTTCTTAATTATATGACCACCACTGTATAAAACAACGAAGGTCTGGCAGTCCTTGCTCTATAACATATAATAATTGGGGGATATGCTTATAAACCAACTTGTAAGTTGCATTGTTAAGAACTTCGATGGGCAGACGTCAGTCGCCTTGAAAATCAATTTGAATTTTAAATTGTTATCAGAGAATTTGTTTGACCCGTTGAATAATCAAATCATCGAACTGTCACCCAACTAACTACGGGTTCTCGATCAATTATCGATTCGTCCCATCGTCCATTCCTCGTTTGGCCTATTTTCCAAGTAACTTCTCGGCCAAGCCTTTGCCTATGCTCCAGTGTGTTTGCGTCTTTATTGATTGCAAACACCAAACACCCCCTAGCTACGCTGTGCATTCAAAGACGCCCCTGTTTTGAATAATGCCGAAAGCACAACGAAACCTATTGTTGGATACAGACCAAAGGGGTAAAGTAGAGCATGTTTGTTTTAGGGATTGTCTTGAGTACGTAGTAACCTGCGTGAATTATTAAAATCTTTATAATTCACATGGAATATGTTTTCACAAAGTATTAGGTAAGGAGCTGTGACTCGCGGCTTCACCAGCCTGAAAATTGCCTTGAACTACGTTTATTCAAAATTTCAGCCCGAGCCATTAAGAAGTTTTGGCATTGGAGAGCTTATAAACAAACATCCATCCAAATTGTCACATATCACTACATAGTTTAAAATAAAGTCGCTTTCTCTGTCACTATGTCATTATGTCCCTTTGAACGCTTAAATCTTTAAAAATACGCAACGGATTTTGATGCGTTTTTTTTTAATAGATAGAGTGATTCAAGAGGAAGGTTTAAATACTTATAATACAACCATGCAAAGCCGGGGCGGGTCGTTAGTTATATAATATAAAATATTGGTGTGATTACTAAATAGACAAATCAAACTTTATGTTTGACTATAAACAATTAAATAAGCACTTTAGTAGTCTGTACCACAGGTCTGTACACGTCTATGTATGTTTAATAATCATAAATATAATAAAATCAGATAATAATAAAACTGATTTACTCACCGATATACCTGCGTTTCAATTTCCCAAACTATTAAAAAATTATATAACTTTCTGCAAACGATCAATAAAATTTTGATTGATACCACGAATTACATTTCCTAAGTACATAATAATGAAAATCAATAAAATACAAGACGTAGGTAAGTCATTAATTATATGGTGTTTTCTTACCAAAGTTTATTACGTAATCAAATTATAAGGCTATTACTGGCTTGATCAAGATTAGTTAGTTTCTGTGTAATCATTCAGCTAAAAAAATTATAGATTCGAATCTTTTTTCCAAAAATATTCTAAACTAAGTATTCTATCTTGTTAGAGATATATTTATTTTTATTTGTTTTGTGTACCTACTACTACTACAGACATCATTAAGCTTAGAAAATACTTTATTTATTATATTAAATAAAACACACATCGTTAGAACAAGTTGAATTAGGCTTATTGGATACCTAGTTGTCTCATATAATTTTCTCAAATAATTGACTAAAAATAATTTGTTTTATCGTAAGGTACCAAATAAACATCTTTATTAACAACGAAAATTACAAGCAAAGGAATAGAAAGGTACCTATGTAAGTAAGACAATTTACATTTTAGTCATAAGTTTAAGTCGCTTATTTAATAATAAGTTGCTTGGTGAGGAATATTAACCAGCTTTATTTGTGTATAAGCCTCCAATTGAATTGTACACAAGACACGTACTTGATTTGATTTGGTATCATTTATTTCTACGCTCTCCCAAGCTCAAAGTACTTAAACTTCCCTTAAAGGTTTGTAAAAACAACAGAAAATACAAAAAATATGTGTATAAAAGTGTAGCACTTTATTTTATGAAGAAAATCCTGTATTTCTCTCTCGGGTCCTCTTATACGATTTTCTTAACGTCAAGAGTAATCAGAGTATTTTTTGTACCGACTTAAAAGATGACAAACAAGTTGAAAGGTGCTGAAAGATGCTGAAAGCTTACCTGAAGTAAGTAAAGTGGATTTCGTGTTCTTGGAACCTCAGATTATGTAGGTATGTACATGGAATTGTTTACCCATCTATCTATAAAAAGCAAACAATGAACTAAAAAAAGGGTCTTATTGGGGGTAGGTTAAAGCCATGTAGGTTGTCTCTGGTAGACAATAAATTAGTTTTTAGTATAATTTGGGATAAGATAATGATAAAAACCTTGTGTTTTCTAGCTCTTCCATAGAGAGAGCAGAATAGAAAGTGGAAATTGAAAAAAGTCTTTCCTTTTCTGAGCTATCATGATTAAGGACAAAATGTTTGCACGATCTACAAATATTTGTTCCGGGGTTTTGGGTGTTTTCTATGCATTATAAAAGAAAATATCTATCTATACACAAGCTCTACTTAGCTTTGAGATGCTGTCTGGATTATCTGTGTGATTGATGTCTGCATTTTTTAAAGCTAGCTCAAAATTTCGTAGGTCTATATAAAATATAACGAAGTTGCTTGTTACGTATATATAAAATAAAAAAAAGTTGCGTGTGCTTCCAAATGTCAAAATTAATTACTGCACGGCATACTTTACACTCTTCATAAATACAATCATCTGTGGCTGATCCGCTAGGGCATCAGTATAGATACCGAGGCGATGCTATGACTAGGCTTATATTGAGAACCCCTTATCATATACTTACACATTTGTAAGAATGCTCAATTAATTTCAGCTACTGACTATACTTTGTACTTTCATTTCGTACGAATGCATTCAAGGGGAGTTCGCATTATGCGGCACACAATGGCAGGCCATAAACATCCCTGCCTTACTGGGTATTGTTCTGAGCCTCGGTAGCTAACCTAATTACAGAGCGACGTGGTGGGGTATTACACTCCTGAATGCTGAAATGAAATGCATACATGTACCTACAATACAAAGGGTAAAGCTGTCTGTCGCATTTCGGTACTACCGGATTAAATATGGCACGTGCCACCATTGTAATTTCTAAGTAAACAAATATAGTACGAAAACAACAACATGGATTGCTATTATGGGGTAATGCTGCGGATGTAAAAAGGAATTTCATTTTACAAAGAAAGAGATTTATAGACTGGTACCTAGAGAAAACCTGGGGAACTAGTTCAATAAAATTAATATTCTTTATTAACAAAAAAAAATTACAATCAGCTAAGCGACAAAGTCCTTGTTATAATAAAAAAAAAACAAGGAATAAAAACAAATTATTAAGATGAAGAAGAGAATAACATGTTGGATAGTAAAATTTTGAAAAATTAACATCTGAAGGGTTAAATGGGGTGATAAAGTTTGTATGGAAAATAATTATTCCTTAGTTCAATTCACTCAAAACTCTGTATGAATATACGATTAAACACGTATTTTTTATTATTACACAATAACCCCTAGATGTGTGCAATAAATTTATGATTTTATTATGAAAAAATACTCTGGTTCGCGGCCGAAGCCGCGGTGCGCATCTAGTGTTTAATATTTTACATATTACTTTGCACACCCGTTACTCTAGTTTATTTTAAGACCTTAAGTGCAATGTAATTAACCTATGATAAATAAATGATTGAATTGAATTGTAATTTCTCAGTATACATACATACAGACAGAAACATACAGATCCCTTATTCATAATCAGTGAGTACGAAATCTTTATTAGATTAGGCACATGTAGCATCCTCTCAGCTTAATTATCGACCATTTATCATGTGAATGTGAGTAGGTAATTACATTTCCTAGCGATGATATACGAAGCGTATATCGGTAATGGCGTAGAGTAAGTGGCATCGCTATTAGATTCAAGGGCAACCCTCGTTGGTATAATGATGGTCTTTTACATTGTACGGTACGATATTTTTATCTTGGGCTTTCTTCTTAAGGCGCACACAGCACCTATAGTGGCGCCCCCACTTATTTTTTCATATAATTCCGTTAAACAAAGGTATTTACAAATTTCACACGTACAGTTTGTTAAACCAATCATAAGCTTTTTATTAATGCATGTGTAGTAGTTTCATTTTTTCTATTTTAGGGATACGAAAATAGAGTTTGGTGGCCTCCAAAGGCGTATATGTGTGAAATTTGGAATTTTCTTTGTTTAACGGAATTTTATGATGAAATAAGTGGGGGCGCCACTCTTGATCTATCATTATCAACATCATTGAATCTCAGGTCACCGAATTCAAGATGATTGTTGTGAGGAGCTGGCGATTATGGAAATTTGGAGTTTGGGTAAAGAAAATGCTAAAACAATGATTCAATCTGACTGAAATATTACAAACACGAAAGTTTGGATGGATGGATCGATATTTGTGACCTCTTCGAGTAGATAGCTGATATATTTAGTATATACATTACATGGATAGATATTTCTCTTTTACATAGGGAACACATAGAACCCAGTAATAAATATTATGAAATCGTACAAATATTTTTCCAAGGCGGGAATTGAACCCGAAACCTCCTTTATCGCAAGCGGACCTTCGCCCGCCGCGCCTCAACAGTCGTCTATATAAACAAGATTGTCGTACAGGGTAATGTGAAAGGTATTAAGTTGCCAACAAGCTAACCCTTACGTCGGTGATTTGATTTAATAGGCCGTTGTTAGCTTTAATGGCGTATCTCACTTTCATAATAGTTCAGTTATGTTTTCATATCATTACGGAAACTAAGTTACGTGGTTTGTGAACCTCGACGTTATTCACTGGAGTCGTAGTCTTGAGTAGGCCAAATTGTGTACCACAGATGTACTAGGGATGTTGTGGACTGACGTACAAGAGTGAGTTTTGGAAATGATTTCGGCAAAAACTAGACATCTGTCAAAATGTCAGTAACTATCGCTTCTGACAGCAAATAATTGTATTTCAAACAATAGACACAGATTAGAAATACTTACTTTATCAACTACAGACTCGTGCATAACATGTCAAATACATGTCTCCGGCTTAGTTTTTTAGGGCAAACGTTATTTTCCCTCCATTTGTTAGCTCTTTCGGTGTCATATGGAAATACTGCGTGATTGATACCAATCCGCCTGCCAGACAAGTGTGGTGATTATGGCAAACCCACCCCCCAAGTTAGGGAGAGACACGTTCAGCTGTGGATGAAGGTTTTTCAAGATTTTTATTTACAAAGAAACGTAATATACAGTATAACAAACATTAACTCAAATAGTAGACATAAATAGGGCCCGAATTCCATTAAATAAAATTCTTCACCATTAAATACAGTCAAAATGACAGTGTTAAACTCTTTTTGGTATTCTTCTAGCAAAAACTTTTTGAGGTTCGTTCATAGCCGTGACGATTACGTTTATGACTATCAATTTGTCTCTTCAAGCGCAAAAAATAGTAAAATAATACCAAATGCAACAACGTCTTTTTGGCTATTTTGATAGGCGCTATTGAGACCTTTGTTTTGAAATAAGTGAAATTCGGCCCCAGAATAGTTGCAAACAGGTTACATTACAACTGAGCATGACAGATGCAGACTGCAATAGTCAGCGCTGGTCTTCCATTGGTACCGTGATTGAGGACTAGCAAGAAATGATAATGCGGACGAAATGGAATAAAAACAAAAAGTATGTTGCTGGTTTCTCTGAAGGATAGGAGTCGTTATGATTCCATCCGACCGAGAAACACAGTTATTACTCAAAGAATTAGCAAGCTGAAGTGGCAGCGGGCCATCCATATTATTATCTCGCGGAGAATCGACAACCGTTGAGGTAAACGTGTTCTTGAGTTTAGATCGAGACTTGGTAAACGTAGTGTAGGACACCCTGCAGCCAGGTGGGATGATGATCTGCGAAGGACTGCTGGCAGATGCTGAATGCGGCAGGCTGAAGACAGGGCCCTATGGCGCTCATTATAGGAGGCCTTTATCTAGCAGTTGACTAATATAGGCTAATAATGATGTTGCTGCTGAAGAGAAATGTAACTTTGTAACCGACATAGATTACAAAAGTTGTTATTGTACAACTCAGTTGCAGCAAACCCCCGAAACCTCAAAAGGGGAAGTCCCTAAATAAAACAAAGTCGTTATAAATTTCGGTTCACAACATCCGACGTCTAGGTACTTTCTTTGAGAAAGTTTATACGTGGGTAATGAGGCCTACCTAAAAAGTTTGGAGATTAGTGGATGTTCTACACGAGTTTGTTTGGAAGTGGGTTTGAGTTCGAAACTCGGACCGGCCCGTAATTTTTTCACGGTGTGTTAATGTGCTAATTCCTTTACGAACTCCCAAATTTGGCTAATGGCCCAATTTGGGATGAAATTCTTCAAACTTTTATTTTTCACAGGTAAATTAAAGCTTAGCGAATAAAAAGTCGTAATAACAAGAATCTTGTTGAAATTTTTTTTCAGAAGAATATTATTTTCCTTTTTAAGGGTTCCGTACCCAAAGGGTAAAACGGACCTTATTTCAAAGACTCCGATGTCCGTCCCTCTGTGACCAGGCTGAATGTGTAGGAGTATAAGACCTATTAGATAGTACAAATTTTCACAGATGATGTCTCTATTTCTGTTGCCGCCGTAACAACAAATACTAAACTATAGAATAAAATAAAAATTTTAGGGGCCTCCCAACAATAGACATGATTTTTACGCCGTTTTTATAGATAATGGTACGGAACCCTCCGTGCGCAGGTCCGACTCGCGACTAGTTTTTATACCTCTATTTAGTAGTAACTAAAAATAACGAGTTTGATATACTTCGTAATAGATAAAGGTACCAATAGAAAGTTTGTGATAAAGTTCGTCACACTTCGACAGTGTGATGGATAGAGTCTAATTTTCTTTAGATAAAGAAAATTGCTTCGAAAATTTGTTGTACTTGGACATGAATAATGGAGAATTTCGGACCCAGCGATGACGAAGTGTTGCGTTGGCGTTTTTTACGGAGAAAACTAGTAAAACATTGGATGCTAAAATTGATTAATAGGTAGGTAATGTTGGATTTATTCACACAGTAGCGATATCTAGCTAAGCAGAGCTTGTGGTATGATAAGGGCAAGATAACTGGTAATTTAATACAATACATTAAATTGTTATATTGAAACATAGAAAACACCTGGAACAACGGAACAAAGATCAGTAGTTTGTACAAAAAGTTGTCACTAGATGGGAATCGAACCCGCAACTTCCTGACTCAACATCATGCCGGAACAAACGTGTAGGTGTTCATTAAATTTAGCTCATTTGCGTTATGTTATATTTATTTTATAATAGTCTATTTTCTTTTTTAACATTCTGTGTTCTAAACCAAGTTAGCAGGTATTTGATATTATTCTTTGTCACTGCAGAGAATACGACTAACGTGGCGTGGTGGGTGAAGTTCCGCCTGCGACGCAGAGGGTTCGATTCCTGCCTTGACAAATGTTTGTATAATTCTATCTATATTTATTCGGCGTTCTGAGTGTTTAATACCAATGATGAAAATATCCATCTAATCTTCATACTTCATTGTCTTAAGTATACCAGTATTATTATGGTACTGCCTAGTCATAAAACAAGCCCTGCTTAGCATCATCTGCCCCTATAGATGAAGCTGTGTGGGTTGTTTAGAATGATTTTTAGTTTATACAAATACAATACAAATACAAAATATTTATTACAGTAAACTTAAATTAATTAACATAGCTTGGGTTTGGAACCCTCTTTTAAGTAAAGAAATACCTGTGTTAGAGGGTTCCGCTCTTCCGTAATATACGGTTACAATAATAGTAGTCAATATAAATGATAGTAGTATAATAGTTCAGTATTTACAAGTTGCTTCTTAAGGGACATAACCATGTATTTTTTGTATGCCCAAGGAGATCACCTACCCGTAAAGTTTACACATGTTTATGCGACTTTTATATGAAAATCAAGTCACACATCCTTAGAATATTTCCTTACATATTTTTACCTAATTACATTGAGATTTTGAGGAAATTTGTTCGAAAGTTTACCAAATGTTTTGAGTTTCTTTATCGACATTTCGTAAGCTCCATAGGTTTTCCCTTAATTCGGTTGGTTTGGGTGGGACAATTTAACGAGGAAATTATTGCTAAAATTAGGCTCACAGCTGAATTATTGTTTGTTCATTAATATTAACGAGTAGGTACTAATTACGGTAGTATTAAACACCCGACGTTCTAAATTAAAACGGAAAGGTATGAATGCTAATCGGGTACTAAATGGATGGTAAGTGAAGATAAGTCTAATGTAATAAGAACTTGTGGAAATGGAACCCGGGCAAAGTAGGATGACTGTTGTCTCATTTCCTTTCTGAATAATGAATTTGCTTTGTCTTTTAGTAAATGTTTGGCCAGATGTCGCTCATTTCTACGCCGACAATAGTACTTTTGTAAGAAATTCAATTTTGTGACAAGCTACTTAACTATTCAAACTGTTATGAAAATTTCAATAGGACAAAACACAAGACAAGAAAATTATGTGCTATGCAATATTGCCCATGTTGATCTTTGACGCTAATATCAATACAGATCCACTTAAAGGATTTGAGTAATGATGGCGTTAGCTATACAAATACAACCATTACTTTTAAAATTCTTGGTAAAATCGGTGGGCAATGTTATTTTATACAAGTGAAAGAGGAGAACATCCACAAATTCATACAAGTAAACTAATAGAACCATGGAGTCTCCATGGATTTGCTATCATTACCTACATCTGAAATTCAAATATCACATGGACATTCGAATTTAGAATAGTGCGGAATAATAATAGCCGTTTGAAATTGTGCAGTCTATTCACATCGCGTGATGTCACACAGACGCATAACAAAGGCAATTGGAGCACCTATAATACCACACATTTATTTTTATTACCAATGTGACACCTATGAAGTTCCCTATTTGTTGACTGATGAGTGAATTAAAACTGAATTATAATATGAAATATTTCATAAACAGTTACTTTACAAAAACGAAGATCTGTCGCCTCAAAAAAATTTGGGACTTATGAGTGTTAATGAGAATTTTATTAAAATTATTCATTAGTAGTACTATATTATAGTATAATACTTATAATAAAAAAATACTTATCTGTGTAAGACAGATAGTATTTTTATCCCGGCAAACATCACAAAAAAAAATCACATGCATTTCATTTTAAAGTTTCATCCGCCAAATGGGCTTTTAGTTAAGTAACTGAGAAAATCTGAAATATAGCTACGTTGTTGATGTTGGTCGAGGTAAAAGCAGAAATTCTTTTTTGCTTTGGTCATTCACGTTGCAAAACCAGACGCTCGAATAATCTTCAATAAATCAGTAAATCAATATCTTTATTTCTTTAGGCTTACAAAATATGCACTAAGACAAGTCAAATTTAAAACAATAGGTACATAATTATCAAATAATATAAGAAATAAAGTAGTAATTGAGTTCCGGTTTCCGTCCGACAAGCCAAGTCAACTCCATTCTTTTTTCAATAGTTCAAAACGAACTATTCATTAGCAATATCTGGCTTCTACACTATCTAAATAGCTAAAAGGTCCAAATACAAAGATTGCCTGGAAAAGTTCGATTGTCTACAATATACCTGAAAGTAATTGAGTGTTGTATCTATTCAACACTTTGTCTTTACACCTTAAGATATTAATTACAGATAAGACTGACCTGCCCTTTGAATAGTTGTATCTAAAATCTATCTATTGTTTAGAACGTGTTGTCTCTCAACCCTCATTAGAATGGAAGACAAAGGCTGAACCTATTAAAGCCATCTGAAATCGCAGCCTTTAGAATTCCACTTGCTAATAACCAATCCTATGGTCGGCTTTGGGACCCTTCGATTAAGCCGGAGTTCCAAATTCCAAAATGTATCTAATTAAAATACCCGTGGCTAAGTTTCTTTGAAATGGCAGTTAATTTGCAGTTTTAGGGTTCGGTGCAAATAAGCCTCGACCACCTGTGTCAGCCACATTTTCCATAAGTTTTGATATTTTGTGGGTGAGTTCAGCGGGTGATGCCAGGTGGCTATTTTGCAACCGACCCTTATTCTATATTGTTTGCTATCTAGATTTATACGGATCAAAGCCTTAAGGCACGTTTAGACTTACTAGGTATTCGGTATTCAGCGCGGTAGCGAATTTCAAGTGGGCAACCGGTAATGCTACCGACCCTGTATTATTTAAAGGAAGAACGAAATATGAAAGAAGTTGCCATTACCGGAACGTCGACTACACCTCAACATTAAAAATTTGGGTTTGAGCTCTCTACTACGTCGATTTTTTTTTGATAACGAGCTTCTTATACGCTGTTCTAGTGACTAGTAAACTACGCGAAACCGAGCGCGAAAACGAAAAGAATAGAATAGCGAATCCTGGGTAGGTCTGAAAAGGCATCGAATTTATTTATCGTCTGATTTGAGCTTTGAATCCATATATTAATTTATTATTAATTAACAGAAGATTCCAGGTTTGAATCTTGGATCGCCATGTAACGTTCCGTGGACTGCGCGCTAAGGCGTTCAAATGAATAGATGTTAATTCTCGTAATCCCGATTTACATAAATCAGGTACGCGAAACAATCAAAACATAATGCAAAACATAATAGTTACCCAAGATTAGGCAGAGACACCCATTGGCGCGTGAACGACTCGTATAGGCTGACAAAAATGATAAATCAGCGAAAAAATTTACGTACCTTTAAATTTATATGTAAACAAATTTGGCGATAAGGCCGCCAATTCCATTGCCTCTCTTTAGGATAAGTTTAATTAACGAAATGTGTAATAGGGCTTTGAAATAAATGATTATCTATCTATCTAACTTTAACAAACGCATTTGAGTTATGTCACGACTTGATAATTACTGACCCTTGCATTAATACTTTAAGGAGACTCGGTATTTCTTATAATCTAAGTTGGCCTAAGAAGTTCTTTGATCAATTGCCTTTAACGGCGGATAGGTACGACATTTAAGTGTTTGAATGTAGGTACATGTATGTATAAGGCAGCTGAAAATGTTTTGAGAGTTGGTCGGCGGGCTGCATGCAGCCTGCAACTTTAGTGATAAAAAATAATCAAAACTCACTTTAGGTCCTGTTTGGGCCTTAATTTATGTTGTTTTCAGTAAATGAGGAAATAGGAGACATATAAACCTTAGGCTGTGACGACCGCGACTTAAGAATCGGTCCTTCTCACTCAGTGGCAGTCGATATTAGGGACATAGGGCACCTTAATTTATTTATTTAACCTTGGATTGGCGGCAACTTCCATCTGTGTATTTTGGGTTCGGTTCGTAAGCCCCCGATCCCGTTTCCTCCCGATCCCGTTTCCCCCCGATCCCGTTTCCCCCCGATTTGGTTTAGCCACGATAAATTTTATAAGAAGCAATTTTCGATGAAAAGTGCGTGCACAAATGTGTTCGACTTGATTAATGTAAATGTAAATGTTGGATGTTTGTTATTTTGAATACCTATGTACCTACCTAGAATATTTTTTTAAATTAAGGTCTTCTTGAAAAAATCTCTCGTAGATTTGAAATCAAATACATAATACTTTAAAATCAATACTGTTCTTGTCTGATTGCACAATTAGATATTAAAAATTAAAAACTAATTAATCTTAGTAAAAAAATGCACAATCGGAATATCCTAATCACTAAATAAAACGTAGTTTTGAGAGATTTACAATCAGATACAAGAATAGTTTCTTCTTAACTTAAAATCATCACAGCTCTCGTCTATATGCATTATTAAAATAAAGAATCATTTAACATCTAGATAATATAAATAACATGAGAATATGAATAAGAAAATAATCACAAAAACCAGCAAAATAATCAGTTCTACTTAAACTTAAGTTCCTACTTACTTTAAAATAATCACAGTTTTTTTCATATGAATAAATAAGTTTTAAAATATTTGTCTAGTTTTAAAATTAGGGTAATATGAATCATATAAAGAGAAGATAAATAAACACAAAAACAAGCAAAATCATCACATTTCTACTTAAAACTACGCATTTAGTTCCTACTTTAAAATAATCACAGTTCTAGTTCAGATGAATAATATGTTTTAAAATATGTACCTACCTATGCGTGCCTACTAATGCGTCCGTCATCGTGAGGTGACGAACTGAACTTCCTTATCGGATTCATTTTGCAATAGATACGTACCTCGTATTTTCGACTTGAGTGTAAAAGAGACGGAAATATCTGTCCAGACTAGATTATTGTGATCCATAAACCGGTACGGGTTCAGGTAGGCACGCGGCAAGTTCTAAACAATAGAAAGGATACTACGGTATACCCTTGATGAGTTCATTACACAAATAAGTACCTGTTAGTTACCTATTTGCTATTACAGGAATTATTATTATAATTTAATAAAATGTATTACCTACTATATATTTGAACATAATACATAGGTACATAAATCAATAATAGTAAAAACTAAATAATTTAAATAAGAATAAAATTCTGAAGCACTTTAGTTTTCGTCGGTACTTTATGCAAATTACGGTAAAACTGACAAAAAAGATTGATATAAAATTTGTTTAAATCGGGGGGTAACGAACCGGGGGGAAACGGGATCGGGGGCTTACGAACCGAACCCTGTATTTTAACATTTCTTCAGTGATTGGTGCCGCTTGTTGATCTTAGTTATTATGCCCCCCTTGTTAGTGAAAGAATGTGCTGATAAATAAACACATAAAAAGATCCGCTTGACCTATTCTCCTTAAGTGGCAATAAATGGATTTCCTAGTGCATTCACATTCCTTTATCAGTCTTGACCGCGAATACCCGCTCTAAAGGTATACAGATAACACTTCAAGTATTTAAACTTTTTGTACAAAAAATAATGAAGTTCCTATTATTATTTCTCGTAATCCCTGGGATACTCGGTTCTCGGAAGAAAATCAGTTATTCGGTATTGAAGTCGTGCAATATTGGCGAATTAGCGGAAGAGATTGCGTCTTATGATACTGTTGTGCAAGATATTATTGATTTTGTGACCACGGGACCTTTCAAAGGGAAGACATATGATGAGTGAGTTGACTGTCTTTTTGTATCGTTGTTTGTTCTGCTAATAATTGTTTATTAACCTGTATAAGCAATTGTATAAGCAGTTCTTAAAACTGTTTTGTATTATGAAGTTTAATTATGGACGTGTACGTAGTCGAAGATGTGATCTACAATTTGGTTTTTATTTTACCAAGTCAGATGCTTCTTTGAATGGTGTCCACGTAATATGTTGTTATATATGTTTAAGTATCACTCTTCATTGTACATTCTTCTAGACCTAAACTAAATAGGTATTTTGACAGTTCATGTACCTTTTTAAATAAGTAATACTTTATTAACAACGAAAATTAGTACAATCAAGGAATAGAAAAAATCACAACTAGTAGCAATTGAAACCATTGAGCTAACTGCAGACGGTTGCAAACAGGGCTCGAATTCCACTAAATAAATCCTTTCACCATTTAAATAGTATCGTGTCAAAATGACATGTCAGTATTAAACTCTTTTTGGTATTCTACTAGCACAAACTTTTTGAGGTTCATTTATAGTTGTGACGATTACCTTTTTATCTAAGTACCAATTTGACATTCTAATTATGAAAATCTCTTCAAGCGTAACAATAGTAGAATTCCAAATGCACAAATGTCATTTAAATCGTCTTCACTGAATGGCACTATTGAAACCATTGTTTTGAAATTAGTGGAATTCGGACCCAGGTATGCATAATTATATATATTTTTTTTTTTTAATAATGGTAGCTCAATTGATACCTGTCAATACCAGACGGAAGCGTCCCCAAGACACTGGCTGGCTGCCCCACGCTACCACGCTGTATGGCAATATATATTTTGATTTCTATTCATAGGTAGACATGTGGATATACTTATTGAATTGATAAGGTACGAGAGATGAGAATGCATGTTCGTATCTAATCGATTCGCTAACCTTAAAATGGATAAGTATTGGTACTTACCTATCTGTAAGATACTTCTTAACTCAAGTGTCTACTTTACATTGACATGCTCTGCAGACAAGTAATAAGATAACAATATAAAAACAGCTCACAGACTTTTGGAACATTAGTCCAACGTTTGATCCAAAATGAAGTTATTTTGCATTATATTTCTAACTCTTATTGGAACAATAATCTGTGAAAATGCGAATTCTTGTGAAGAAATATTAGGGAATCAGTTGATTGAAGAAATCAAGGCTTACGAAAATGTGAGGGATAAAATATTAGAATACGTAATTGAAGGTGATTTCAAAGGAAAGACCTATGATCAGTAAGTAAATTGTCTAAAGTGGGAGAGAAAAAAGCTGAATCATTTAGATGTTATATGAAAGCTATTATGTTTTATAGCAATCAGGAGTCAAACTGTAATTTCTATAAGCTTCCAAAATAAGCCTTTAGACAGGTAAAAATTTTAAAACAAAAATTTAATTAAAAAGTTATAACTATTCGCTTAAATTATCGAGCGAATCTGTGTACTCGGAATCAAAAACATGATAAATATTTTGAATTATTTCAAACTAGCATCTGCATGTAGCTTCACACGTGTTGTTTCTATGGAATCGTCTAAAGGTTATTTATTTTCTATTCCAAGGGGACTGATTTCCGGCGTATTACGCGTAAATTCTACTTTGTTCTTGGCTATAATGTATGTACCTATGTATAAATAAGAGACGACCTCAGTGGTGCGGTGGGCGAAAGTCTACGATTGATATAATAGCAATTGTAAATACTAGTTGTATATTTTCTATTCCTTGCTTGTAATTTTCGTTGTTAGTAAAGATTTTTTATAGCAAACTGATGCAAACAGTCCAGAGGTAATCTATTTTGTTCAAATTTGATTTCAGATTAGCAAAGTTCGTAGACAAATTTGGGGCTCGGGTTTCTGGATCCGAGGTGTTGGAGCAGTCCATAGACTACATGATACAGTTGACTAAAGACGAGGATTTACATGACATCACCACGGAAGATGTGGAGGTAAATACAATAAACTGCCTATTTAGGTTATCCTGGATAACATTTTTGAGTGGTTATCAAAAACTAATAACTTTAAGCTCACAAAATAAAAGTTAAGTATTATTGAAATAGTAAGTTATTATCAAATAAGAAACAAATTCCCTAGACTACATTAGGAAGCTACATAATCATCAGCTCAACTTAATCTAAATGTGAACGTTTTATGGGAAAAGTGTTTGTACGATCTGCATTTATTTAATTATAATAATATGTTCCGGGGTTTTGGGTGTTTTATATGTACTATAAAAAATATCTATCATGTAGTATACATTAAGTATTTTAGTCTTATCCATAACATTAGTATCCATAACACAAGCTCCGCTTAGCTTGGAGCTAGGATGCAGTGTAGATTTATAGCATTATTATTATTTTTTATAAACCACAGGTTCCGCATTGGGTGAGAGGCGAAGAAATAATAACAATGATCAAACCAAGATTCAAAAATATCGCTGTATTGGGACTGGGTAATAGTGTTAGTACTCCAGTGGAAGGCATCACAGCTGAAGTAATTGTTTTTAACAATTTCACCGAACTCGAAAATACTTCAGAGGACAAAATCAAAGGAAAAATCGTTGTTTATAATCCATCCTATACAACATATTCGGAAACCGTTGCATATAGGTCGGGAGCTAGTAAAGCCGCGGCTAAGGGAGCTGTGGCTTCGTTGGTGCGATCCATTACAGATTTATCGATTAACTCACCTCACACGGGCTCACAAACATATGACAAAAGTGTTAACAAAATACCAACCGCTGCTATTACTGTCGAAGATGCAGATTTGTTTGATAGAATACAAAATCGAGGCGAGAAAGTTGTTTTAAATATCAAAATGCAATCAACGCGTGGAACGAATACTTCTAGAAATACTCTCGTTGATCTAAAGGGTTCTGAACATCCTGACAAATTGGTAATAGTATCTGGCCACATCGATAGTTGGGACGTAGGTCAAGGTGCTATGGACGATGGAGGTGGTTTGTTCGTCAGCTGGGCAGTGCCGGTCGTCCTGCGCCAACTGAATCTAAAACCAAAGAGGACAGTGAGAGCCATTTTTTGGACCGCAGAAGAGTTTGGATTAATTGGCGCACAAGCGTATGAAGAAAGACATAGAAACGAGAGTGAAAACATTAATTTTATTATGGAGTCTGACGAAGGAACCTTCGCTCCTCGAGGATTGGAAGTCGCTGGAAATCAGAAAACGAGATGTATAGTCGCGGAAATACTGAAACTATTTACTTCGATAAATGCGTCGACTTTAGTAGAGACTGATTCGCCAGGATCTGATATTACAGTACTCACAAAAACAGGTATTCCCGGAGCGAGTTTGTTGAATGCGAATGAGAAATACTTCTGGTATCACCATACTGAAGGAGATACAATGAGTGTACTGAATAAAGAAGAACTTGATTTAGGAACAGCTTTTTGGACTGCTGTGGCCTATATTATAGCTGATCTGTCTATTGACATACCGCGATAAGGCACCTTCTTACAGGTTGCATTTTGGTAAAACCTTAAATAAAAAAGGTATGTGGTTTCGAACTTTTATTTATTAGTGAACCTAATTCCTTAAATTTTTTTTTTACTGTCTTGAAATGATATTACAGAGAAATGCTTATTATAATAATACTCTGTGTTTTGTAAGTGAGTGTTATTATAGAATCACTAATCTTAACAAATATTATAATAGCCTAATTTCTAAGTGATTAGATTAGGTACTGAAAGAGTCCTTAAATCAATAGACTACATTGTAAGATAGGTATCTACACTTATTCAAATTAAATATTAACATGAAAAATAAGAATTAGGTGAGTAACTGACTCAAACTCTTTATTCCAACTTTTATGAATCGATCATTGTTAGTACTTACATTTTTTTCATATTGGTTTCTAAGCAAAAATAGACACAGATTTAAATTTATGTCTGTATTCTCGAAACAAGTGCGGTCTTCTGTCTTTGGAAAATAGCCGTTTTGGGAATCCTTTGAAGATATCGCACCCCTAGAACAAGACAGCGCTAAGTCGAAAAACTACTTTTTTCAGAAACGACGAAAAACCGCTTTTGTATAAAAGTTATTGTCAAAGTCTTGAATGTTTTATGTAATGTATCCGATGTGAATCATTATAATATGGTTCATTTCCCTCAATAAACGTCGAGCGAGCAATTACATGCGTTTTTCGTTTTAATTCTCTTTTGTGTAATTATCTCATGAAATAAAAATGAAATATTTCCAGATACGTCCTTCTTATTGAATAATTATGAAATAATGTTCCATTTTCTTACCAGTTATTGGTTAAGTGTAAATATACAATAAGGAACTATCTGTTTTTTTTTTGACAAATTTTCCTATTTTTCGAAAAATAAAAGACAAAATTACCAAAAACAGAATTTCATTAATTTTTTTTTAACAAAACCAATATCATCATTCAAAAACTAGTGATTATTTAAACTTTAAACGGCAAAAATAAAAAAATATTGATGTCTCTATTTGAAAGTAGTATACAAGTAAGAGCCTTAATTTTTGTAATGATGTGTACCTTTACATTGGTTAGATTTCTTGTGTACGCCTGACGATGTACTTCTCATTGCCTTTCTTGGGTGACCAGCTCCCAAAACTTTTTAAAATTTCCTTCCTGTGGGTTCCATCTATTTTTGCTATGCATCTCATTTATCGTCACAAGATTGATGGATCTGACGTTCAGCGATCTGTTTTAAAAAGTTTCATACAGAAACATACCTACGCCTTCACATATCTTCTATCGCTTATCGCTTAATAAGTAATGTGAGTTCCAGCCACAAGGATTTCGTTTCATTTTTATTTTAAGTTGCGGATTGCTTGTTGTCTCAGTGGTACTGGCACCAGGAGATTGTGCCTGTGTAGCAGAAGGTTGTATTGGAGCGGTGCAGTTGTTGCTGCTGCTTCTACTGGAGCTTGATGACGATGATGAACTATACACAATGCTCAAGTAGGAAGTAGAAGAAATTATTCTATTGACTACAAGGGGCCTATTGTTTTGTTTAGCAGGGAAAGTAAAACAAAGGTCTATATCTGAATCATCTATAAAATCAAATTCATCACTCGGGCCAAATAACGTATGAACCGGTATTTCTGTAATCTACTTATTTTCTGACAAATCACTTCAACATTCTGCAACGACTATTACTTCAACCGCTGGTAATGCAATGTTTGATGCTGTCACAGTGGTGCGTTCAGCATCCTTTCCATATCTATTTCTTAAACAGTTGACAATTGCCTCTATGGTTACCTACTCCAATTGGCTTTTCGAGCAGCAGCAGGTCGTGACCCTTCATCATCTGCCATAAAATGAGATAAAACTAATTAATTCCAAAATAGAGCACTATCTGGAAAACATGTTTTGGTAGTACTATTATAACGAGAAAAATACTGCTTAAAAAGGTTTTTATTGTTTTAAACGACTATTAATATGAATTTAAATTAATTAAAATTGATTTAAACTGATTTTTGAATAAACTATAGCCAATTTTAAATATGCCATCAATAGGGCATTATTTAAGAAATTGTTAGTTAGTTAAACAATACGGAACTATTTTGGAATAATAAACAAAAATTTACATACCTTCGTTAACAATACCGCCGTATTTCGGAATACTAGTAAAACGCCAACCAGGAAAATTCTCCAACACGGGATTATCACTAAATAACTCACAGAATTTGTCTCAAAAATTTCAATGACACCAGAGTATTCCTTAATAATTTGCTCTTGCGTATGAGCAATACGATTTTTTAAGAGGGTGGTCATGTTGCAACTAGACATAAATTCGTATTCGTGGTATGATTTTTCACCTATTTGTTCACTAATAGCGACGTACATCTCCATTTCTTGGGCGTCTGTGTGAATATAAAGAAGCCTGTCTTAGTGGTATACGCGTTAAAACTTTGCGGATTCAAATATGCAATAAAGTCGATTTTGAGATTTTTCGACATAATTCCGTGTTGTTCTAGGGGTGCGATATATTCACGAGAAAAGGAACATACTTATTTATTAGATACGCGCGTCACATGATAGTAAATGATGTAATAAACACATTCGGCAATACCACAAAAAAAAGTTGCGTAACAGTTGTTTAAAATCGTTTTGTAGAATGACTTTTGCTAAACAACTGTTAAACACAACACGTGTCTAGTCGTGATTTTGGTTTTTTGTGGTAAGGCTGATTATCTTCAAGTATTTCAGATAAAAGTATTCGGCAAAGCCTATTTCACTTCAGGTATGATCTTCCATAATCATTATCATAATCACCGGCCTTTGTATTCACAGAAAATGTAATGAATTTAGTACGTTTTCTCTCTGCCGACGTTTTGTAGGGTTAGATAGTACTAAGACTGAATAAATTGCTGTAATTAGGGGGTAATTTATTATTCGGTCCATCCCCGAAATTACAATTAATAACGGCTTATAACTTGATTCATTCAAGTTGTTAAAGGGATAATCATCTTTACTAATAATTAATTTCGAAACCTAAATTGAGTTAGTTTCTTCTTGAGGGCGTAAAACGTTATTTTACGAAAGAAAATGAAAATGTTACTATACTTCTGAAATAATGTCCTTGAACTGTCTGTATGTTAGCTTAAAGTAAGTATTAACAAGTTTTATTGATTAATCTAGTGTCTCGTCCCGTCCGTAACCCGTCATTAATTTTCTGTCTTTGATTCGTATTAAATAATTTTATGGTAGAACTTAGCTGCCTAGTAAAGATTACTTTTAAAACACTTATGAAGTGTTTTAAAAGTAATCTTTATTTATTTTTAAAGAAAATAAATAAAGATTACTTTTATTTATCTTCATCATATAGTGCTAATATTATTTATTTATTATATTTATACATTATATATGTCGCAGATCGCTGCATTTCTAGACCACATTTCTATTTTGTACTTGCGAGCCTTCCTTGTGATACCATGCATTTCATGGTCAAGAGTAATGATAACTTCTTGGTTAGGTATGTATTCGGTGTCTTTGCTCTATGCGCGGCCTGTCCATAGAATCTGTGATTCACCGACAAGTAACTGTTGATGGACAAATGTCATAAAAAAGAAAATGAATTACTTTGGCTGCAATATGACAGTGAAGATTTTCCAAATTATTATTCTGAGGAATCCGGTTTAATGGAGGTGATTATGAAGATGATCCTCTTTTCTCTCTAATTACGATATATATATAAATATATATTTATTATATATAATTTGTGTGTGTAAATGTTTGTTATCAAGTATGTCCGGAACCACTAAACCGAATAAGAAACTTGAAATACGAGGATTTTTAAATTTAGTAGGTTCATTTAATTTTATAAATTAATTCTTTAAACAGGCTGTTTAAGTTTCATTCATTTGTTTCCTTCTTTCTTTCTTTCTTACTATGAAACTTTTTAGTCATTGGTTCGATAATTCGATTCGCTCAAAACTCGGTACGTTCAATAAACTCAAAGTATTTATTGAATTACATTATCTTATATTTTTTTAAAATGTATGTATATATAATTTAAGAAGTTATCGAAATAAGTGAGTTTTCGATTTTACTAAGCTCTTCAACAGAAATACACCAATTTTGACACGGGCGAAGCCGCGGTGCGCTGCTAGTATACAATGAAGTCGTATACTTTATCCCCTGTCAGTACAGATAAACATATGCCAAAGCTCGTAAAAACTTTAACGTTCGTATCGTTCGTTAAAATTTACTTTTATTTGTTTGTACTGCACCTTTGAAATTCAATGGATCGGAAATGAAATATTTCATTTCGCTTGCCTACGGTTCTTAGGAAGGCAATCGAAATGCCTGTGAGTTTCCGGCAGGCTTTCGATGTTGACGCTAGTGCCTATTATTTTTTCTCGATGGATCTTCAATCACCGTAGAGACTGATTTTGAATTCGCGGCGTGAAAATTCTAATAAAATTCTTGATGAAACATCTCCCCTTTTCCATTTTTAACTTTGATAAATCATGCGACGAATGAATCTTTACCTACTTAACCCTGCCCATTTTGTAAAGCTTTCGGATTGCTTTTTAAAAGCTTTATTTTTCTTCATTACAAACGATATTTAAATAAATGATTTTGTCAAAGGCAAGCGACTCACGCTTCCGTTGTCTGTAATTTAAATTCACAAAATATTTATTGGTTATTGATGACCGATCGTATTATTCGATAAGCTGAATTTTAAAAAATAAAATATTTACGAGTATACGGGGCGTGATCAAATTGCATTGTAATTAAACTTTCGAACACTCTGAAATGGTTTCATCCTTTCTGAACGTGCGTGGATTATAAAAATGTTACCAAAAATATCTTATACCCCACTGTGAAACAGTTCAATTGATACGTTACATAATCCTCACCTTACCAAAGTCAGTTGAATTAAAGTTATCTTAAATTACGCCCCTCCGAATAAAGTTCCCAGCAGTCTTTATTCCCCTCCAACAGCTGTGATAAGGCGAGCGCTATTTAATGGATACTGCCTAAGTTCAGTAGAGTTGGTCCGACTTGGAGCCAGAGATTAGGATTCGCAATGCAGCACCTAGTTAATCGCTTTCCTAATGGAATTTGCTTGAGTGCGCTACGAAGCGTTGGTCTTCAACATTTTGTGGGGAGCCGAAATAAACGGCACAAACTTGATGCCTTGATAAAAAATACTTAAGGCTTAAGGAATCCACACACTACGAACCCGATGAAACGCCAGTTAAATATAATCGTTTAAGCTTTCTTTAACCTGAGCCACATAGTAATGACTAGACGTTTCGTTGCGTCGGGTTTTAATAATTTAAAATGAATACGATTTGATTTAACTCAACCGCATTACTTTTCGTTGGATCACGTGGCGTGTGAATGGTGTGTTTCCTGCTTTACAATTGCGAACGCATTTACACGATTATGCCTTGAGCCGTCTTTGAGCGTAAGCCACACAGTAAGCCTTCATCTTCTCAAGAGGATGGCAAATAAAGGCTTTTTATTACGCAAAGCGCAAAAAGAGGTAAAAATATCAAGCGAGTAAAAATACAAGAAATCCCGCATATGCTCATTTTATTCCTCTTAAAGATTTCCATTCTCTGAAGGGCGATCTTGCGACGATATGAAATAAGAATGTGATAGGGTAACAGTGTACTAAAAGATCTCATAAAAGGTTTTTCCGAAAACCTGGCGATGTGATAAAATTGTGGAGCACATTCTGTGGTGTTCTATTATGTATGTTATTTGCTCTACGATATGAGAAATTCCATCTTGAAAGCATATTTTTTCCGGATGGGACTCTAGGGGGGTATTCGATAGAACGAATATCCCAGGTAACCCAATTTTGGCTAAAGTTACAAGTTTAAATTACTTTAAATTTGTTTGTTACTTCATAAGCCAGTTCATAAGCCTCGTAAGCCAAAGGTTAGATAGACCTAGACTTTTAATATATCCACCTATATAGACAATGAGTTAAATTGCTCGTGCCTTCATAAAAATTGCAAAGTTATTCTATATGTCGATAAGATTGCATGGAACCGATACCTACCAGCCTACGCAAGAACAAAATCCCGCAAGTGCGAATGTAGCTTGCGCTGAGGGTTTGGAAATTTTATTAATTATTGTTATAGAAATACGAGTACCATATAAACGTAGAGTACCGATTAAAGAATACTGATTAAGATTACTGTTTGCAGCCGTCTGCAGTTAGCTCAATGGTTTCAATTGTAAATACTAGTTGTAATTTTTTCTATTCTTTGATTG